>BPTQ01000004.1:230743584-230832169 GCA_019973895.1 Chrysanthemum seticuspe
TTTCTAGAGCGTGTGAACTTACCGTAAAACTCCGTAAAGTAGAGAAAATCTCTACAATGGTACTGCAACCGTTCTCAGCGTTCTAAACTGCTCTAGTACCCGTAGAAACATTTAACACCCGGTTAGATGAAATGCCTCAAAATGCCATTCAAGTGTGCGAGATCTTTGACGTATGGGGCATTGACTTTATGGGGCCATTCCCATCTTCTCGAGGGAACAAGTATATACTCGTGGCGGTCGATTACTTGTCTAAATGGGTAGAAGCGAAAGCACTCCCTACCAACGACGCCCGAGTAGTTGTGAAGTTTTTAAAGTCTCTCTTTGCCCGTTTTGGAACTCCTCGTGCTATCATTAGTGATCGCGGCACACACTTTTGCAATGACCAATTCGCAAAAGTGATGCTTAAGTACGGTGTCACCCACCGTCTCTCTACCGCGTATCACCCACAAACTAGTGGGCAAGTGGAAGTTTCGAACCGTGGTTTGAAAAGAATCTTGGAGAGGACCGTAGGTGAAAATCGAGCCTCTTGGTCGGACAAACTTGAAGATGCACTTTGGGCCTTCCGTACCGCTTACAAAACACCCATCGGGTGTACTCCTTACAAGCTCGTGTATGGAAAGGCATGTCATCTCCCGATCGCGCTTGAGCACAAAGCCTATTGGGCCTTGAAGCAGGCAAATTTCGACCTCAAGTCTTCGGGTGATCATCGGAAAGTTCAACTTAACGAATTAAATGAACTCCGTAATCAAGCCTACGAGAACTCTTTGATCTACAAGGAAAAGACAAAGAAGATCCATGACTCAAAGATTAAGAACCGCGTTTTCAACGTTGGTGACCGAGTCCTTCTTTTCAATTCTAGATTGAAGATCTTCTCGGGGAAACTTAAGAACCGTTGGACTGGTCCATTCACCATTGCCAAAGTTTTTCCATATGGCACCGTCGAATTATCTCAAACAGACGGGCCAAACTTCAAAGTGAATGGACATAGGTTGAAGCAATATTTTGGAGAGGACATTCCCCCTGTGGTTGTCCCGGATCTACAAACTTTCCCCATGAACCAATGAATGCGGGGATCGAGTCAAGCTAGCGACTCGGTAATCAAAAACAGTAGCATGCCATATGGGTTGTCACCCATATTTCTGAGCTGTCTTAAGTTTGTTACGGTTAGCCATTCACAAGTGGCTAGCTTGTGTTATAAAACTTGACAGTTCAGCTTCTTCTTTCTATCTTTCTACCACCCTAGTGTGGGGGGGGTTGCCCCACATGTTTTGTATATAAGTCTTCAAAAAAAAAAAAAAATCTTCTTTCTAAATAATGGCCGTAGTATTTTCCTTTTACGTTCTCAGTTTCGGCATAACCGCCGGTACTTTGAATATTGAGGGCAACATTCATTTCTAAGTGTGGGGGGGAATTCTCACGAATTTTATCATATAATTATACCAATTCCCCCGTTTTTGGCCAAAAATTTTTTTTTTTTGAGTAAGTGTTTTACACTTTCTCAGCTTGGTTATCAGTCCGCCATGTCCGTAAGACAAAAGGATTGGCTAATCCAGGAGCAAATGGCTCTTGGTAAAGATATCTCAAATCCGTTGACGGCTTGCAATTTGCCCAAAATTGTATGGTATTCAGCTCACCATATCCTAAAAAGTGAAGAGTTGGCTAGCCCGCAAGATTATGGCTTGTGGTAAAGGCAGTGGAAAAACCATAATTGGTAATCAGCTCACCAAAGATAATACTGATAATTTATCTAAGAGTTGGCTAGTCCAGAAGGGTACGGCTTCTGGTAAAGACAAAATCAAATCCGTTGAAAGCTGGTGGTTTGCTCAAAATCACATGGTTATCAGTGTACCATGGTTCTTACTTGAACTGAAACATTTGGCTACTCCAGAAGTAATGGCTTTTGGTAAAGAGATTCAAATCCATTAAGTTTTTCTCAAAAGATTGCTAGGGACTAGCAATAGTTTAGTGTGGGGGATTGATGAGTGTGTAAATACTCATCATTTTTGTACAATATAAACTGCAAAATCATCTGAAAACTCTCAAAAATGCATCAAAATGATGAAATTATCACAAATCAGTGTTTTATGTATTTTAAATGCAAAAATATCAAAATCAGATGAAAAACATATCAAATTTGCAAAAATTGCAGTTTCAGTCCCCCAAGTTTCTAAAATTGTCAAAAACAGTCCCTGAGCACATAATTTCAAAAGTAAAGTCACCAAAGGTCCTTTTAAAATCATAAGTTGTCAAATTTAGTCCTTTGGTGAAAAATATAAAAAGTTTGAGAAAATTACAAGTTTAGTCCTTCAACTTTGAAATTTGGCAGAAATGGCCCCTGGAAAATGGCAAAATGGCAAGTTTGGTCCTTATACTTTTGAAGGTTGTCACTTGTGGTCCCTTGAAATAACTTTTCTGAATTGGCAGCAATGGTCCCTTGATTTTCAGGATTTACACATTAAGTCCCTATAGTTATTAACCCTTTAAACCCCATTTGGCCTGGTCAATCAATTTTGGACCCCTGTCAAATTGAATTTTGGACCCCCTGTGTATTATTAGCCTTGGTCAATCTCTTGGTCAAAACACTCATACGCGCCAAAAGTCTCCTCTCTCAACTGCTTACCTGCAACTCAGCCAACTCCCATCCCCCCTCCTTCATTCCACTCCACCATGTCCCCCCACCTCCAACTAACATCCAAACTTCATTTAATGCACCCCTAACCTTTCACTCAACCCCCAATTGGATAAAAGGAAATTTGGCACCAAAATCCATTTAAACGGCCAGGATTGATTTTAAGCCATCCAATGGCTGAGGATTGATGGGAAACATTCAGAAGAGAGAGACATAGAGTTTGGGTTATAAAAGAAAGATGAAGGAAGAGTTTAAAGTAGTCTACTAGTTTTTAATTTTTTTACTTATGTCGTTTTTATGTTAAAGCTTTCAAATCAGAGTAAGACTTGTAATATTTTGTTAAATTGTATCAAACTAAAGTGTTCAAGTGTATTGCAATTAATTTCAAGCATCCAATTCAGTTTATGTTTACAATTCAAAATTTATGTTTACTGTTCAAATTGCAACTTCAAAATATTAAATACAAGTGTTTAGAAGTTTAGTTCAAAGCTAAAATAAGCTTGTATAAGCTTATTACAGCTTGTCACAAGCTCACATTCAAGTTTCAATCACTATTGGTACTTGGTCAACAGAAAGTCAAACAAGGTTGATTTGGGCTAAAATGGAAATGCAGATGGAAATGGGTTGATGCAGTGGTGAGTTGGGTTGTTTTTGAGTTAATAGGGTGATATAAAATAGGTTAGAGGTTCTGTGATTGTTTGTTGCATGCCATTGTGGCAGAGGACAATTTGTAAGTTATTTCAAGGTTTCTTTGTATAATCTTCATTTTTAGCTATAACTGGTTTGAATCTGTTCCATAAGCTGTATTTAGGATATAAGAATGTAGTTTGATCATTGATGCAAGTTTGAAAAGTGTTTATCTCTTTTAATTTTCCTATTAGTAGTATAAAGGTGTGTTTGGAATAACTGTTAAAACTGTCCCAAGGGTTTATTCATTGATCAAATCCTGTTGGGTCATGCTTTTTAAGTCCTATTATACTCATTTGAGTCATTTATTTATGACTAAAAACCTTTAAAGTCAAAATTCTAATCTATCTGTCTTGCAAGCCTAACTGTTTTGATTTTTGCAAATCAAACTTTTGTTTTGTGTTCAAAAGTCATAAACAAAGCTTGCAGAAGCTTCATCTCATCATTTCATATCATAATCTGTTCAAAAATTGCTTGCAAAACTCACCAAAGTCAACCTTTCTCAATTGCTTGCAAAAGTCAAAAAACTGAAAATCATGATTTGAGCCCAACTGCAAGGATTTTTCCTTGACTCATTTTTAAGTCAAATTAGGTGAAATTTGTTACTTTATAAACTTCAGTTGGTGTTCTTCCTTATCACCATTTTAGCATAATTTTATAAATTTTTTATAAGCTTCAAACTAGCTTATCTTTTGGGTGTCAGATGCCCTGCTCCACAGATCTCAGTTTGCACTGAGTTTTCTCAGATATTGTGCAAGGTGCACAGGGCTCATAAGAGCTGGTCTAGTTCTGATTTTTGGTTTAAACATTCTCACCCAGGTCTTCTTTATTTTCCAATTTGTAGTTTTCAGTTTGAGCTTATTTTTAAGATTGTGCTTGTGTCCAAAGTTGGTACCCTTTAACTGTTTACATACATAAGCTCATTTCATCAAATCTTTGCAAATTGTGGTTCTGAAGTTATAGCTTGTTGTTTTAAGTTTCATTAGAGTAATTTTATCATATTGTAGCTTGTGTATCAGTTTGGTAGCCTTGGGTGTCCATTTGCTTATTTCTAGTGCTTATTGTTAAGCACTTTGGACATCAGTTTCATTTTCCTCCAAACAAGCACTTATTTTTCTAATTTTCTTAGATTCCTTATATAATTTTAGAGTTTTCCTGAAATTTTCAGATTTTTCTAAGTTGATTTGCTATTTTTCTTAATTTAAATTAGTTTTTCAGCATTTTTAATTAGCTTTTAATACAAAAAATTCAGAAAAGGTTCAAAAAAATAATTTTTCATTTTTCTTAAGTTTAGATAAATATAAAAAGCCAGAAAAGTATTTTTCCATATTTTTCTTAGTTAAATTTGTAATTTTTAGTAATTTAATTAGTTTTTAATAGTTTAAAATTCATAAAAAATACAAAAATAATCAGAAAAATACAAAATTAGTTTTGAAAATTCTAGTTTGTTATTTTAGACTTTTCTAAGTCTTAATTTTATTTTTCTAGCTTTATTTCCTAATTTCTTGTATTTTAGGTAATTATTTAATGGTTAAAAATAGTTTTTAATTCATAATAATTAGATAATTAGTTATAAAAATAATTTTCTTTTTCTAAATATTTTCTTTTATCATTAGGATTGTAAAAACATCATTTTCATATTTTTAGGGTTAATATTGATTTAGTTTCACGTTTTTATTTGTACGTCACGTAGATTTTAATTTCAGTTTTATAAAAACTTAAAAACAAAAACATCATTTTAAATATAGTGATAGCGTTTATTTAATAGATTTTATCTTTTTAATTTTCTTTAATTTGCATTTAAGCCGTTGTAATTTGTTGGCTTTTCCTGTAGTTATATTAATCTCAAATCTCCTTTTCCGTTCAAATCTCCCGATCACTTTTCGTTTGATAATCCATTGCATAGCTCGCTGGGACATAACGACCCGGGGAGACTCTATACTCCTCAGATCTTCATTGAGTTCGTTCCTGAGCCGTTTTAAGCTTGTTACGGTCTGCCATTCACAAGTGGCAGGCTTGTGTGATAAAGCTTGACTGTTCGGGAGCGCAATCAGAGCCATATGACCATATATTCTCATATATCAGTCAACCATGCAGTATTATCACACTTCTTTCCCCCCTCAAGAATTGCATACGGAAATGCCATTCTTGATTAAATAAGTGAAATCATCCAAATGTAGTCAATTCACACTTCTCCCTCGCAAAATTAGCATAAGATGTCGCCATCGTCATTATAAAAGAGCAAGTGGAATAAGATAACAATTAACAGAAGCCCGGTTCACTTGATGACTGAAGCGCATGGAAAAAGTATGAAGCATGCTGATGAGAATGGTCATAATAAGAAGATTTCTCTTCTTCAGAAGATAATGCGCACTGAAGCGTACACATTTCTTTTCTTTTGAGAACGAGGTTTGAACTGAAGTATTCAAACGTCATAAGAAGATTTCTCTTCTTTTGAAGATAAAGCGCACTGAAACGTACACTTTTCTTTTCTTTAGAGAACGAGGTTTGAACTGAAGTATTCAAACGTCATAAATCTCTCTCTTTTCATCTACTCTTGGCAAACTTGTAATCAACCCCATTATCATTCAGTAGGCTCTTTGTCGTGACAGCTGATGGAGAGAACCCAATATGATGAATTTGACCCTGAAGTAAAACAACCCGAACTTGTGACTTAAACTTGCACATATGTAACAAAGAGCGGTGCCGAGACTTCATCCACCATTGAATCTCTAAGTACTCTATACTCTTCATCCAACCAACCATCAAGTATAAGACGTACATCACCTCTTGAAGATCCACAATTGAATGTGACACTGAGCACTACAACGTAACTCCTTAAAGTGATAGTTATTTTTGTGTTGATAAGAGCCCAATTTCCCCACGTGGTAAAAGAAAAAGAAAAGACTCCCAAAAATAACTAGATTTCCAAGCCTTCATTTTTGGAAAAAAGCTCGAACAAGGATCTCGAAGAATCTTCATCCAACCATCCCCGATACCTTCAGATACTAAGTACACTCGCCCGTGATATTTCACTTCAACCTCAAATAAATAATTGTGAATTAACCTCGTTGTCACATCTTCTAGTTAAAGACTCAATTCTAGCCTCCTTTGACGTTTAAAGTGAACTATGATAATGGTTTTTCATCCCGACCATGGTTAAAAGCACATAACCCCGTAAAACCAAGTAATAACCAAACTGCCATGACGAATATCCAAACACACATCCACTTCATGAAGTACACCCTTTTATCCCTTCTTCGAAGCAGAAACCGTAGCACCAGCATCAGAAAAGATCCCGACATACACTTTCCTTTCTCCAGGATGGTTCCATCATCACGAGATATTACAATTCTATAGTTTAAACCGAGAAATAGTTTCTTTCGCGGGATTTTACAAAACCAAGAATAAACCGAGAGATAGAGCCGGAAATGCACTCTACTTACACCGAGATGATTCCATTGTCACGGGATTTTACAAATCTATGATTTAAACCGAGAAATAGTTTCTTTCGCGGGATTTTACAAAATCAAGACAAAACCGTAAACAATGTCAGCTTGAATATGTTATGACAACTTTGGTTTCGGTGAATATCTATTTTTGGGGAACATGCAGCGGTTCATTAACGGTTCATTATCCAACATCAGCAAAATCATCAACCATCCAGTAAACACTTTGGTAAACACATCTTTCACATATTCTGATGGCTATTGTTGTGACCACATGGTGATGTAAACCCGATATGCCAAACTTGAACATGAAGTGAACTTCCCAGATTTGTTACTTAAACTTGTACTAATCATTATGGAGAACAAACGGTGTACCCAATGTACAAAACCTCTTGACGTATCCTCAACTGCGTGAGACACCAAAGTGATATTTACGTTGTGGGTTAAACGAGAAAGAATCACAACCGTAACTAAATAGCCAAGTCTTTATCACACTCTATAAATGCCCAAACAAGTCATCTTCGCGGAAGGGTTGAAAGAAAGAAGACGAAAATAAGTAAACGCGTCCAGAAAACGTCACTTTAAATCCACATAAGAAATACCGAACAAACAATCCCGTAGTCAACTTTGTTCAAGTATCGATTCAATCCGTAACAAAATATTCTTCGTGAAAATGTATATACCAAAGTATCAAACCCCACAACAGATCTCATCATAATACCCAATCATATCATCAAATTTCATTATCGTAAATCTCATCTTGTCCAAATCACATAAAAATCATACCATCAAAACTCATATTAGTCAAGTCTCATATGCACGATCTAATATTGCGAAGCCCATTAGTCCATCATCCAAGTAATCAAATACTTCTTGGGCCCAATCCATCAAGAATAACACCCGGTCTGAAAGCAAATCGCACATATCAATTCAAGCATATAATCGGGTGTAATCTTTGACTTGCCACTTATGAAATCAAAATGATTCAAACAAAATGTATCCAACATAAGTTTGAGATAACATTTTGTTTACAATGTGAGTCCCATCTTTTAAAGTGACTAACAATTAAATTAAATGTATGATCGTTCATCCCCTGTCAATAATTTGCAACATAGCAGCCCAAGGTCCAAAATATAACTCCCATATGTCCGTATTACCAAATAATACATGTCCGTTCACATTGTGTTACTAAATCAATCACAAGGCCCAGAATTAAAATGAATACCACTTGAATCCCATTCCATTACATTAGCATTGGTCCAGTAGATGCAAAAGGTGATATAACACTAAACGTTAAATGTTATTACTCGGCCCAAAAGAGGTTAACAGCCCACGAACCAACTCAGAACACACCCTAATATTTGGGGATAAATAACGCTCACTTATCTCACACTCACCTTTCACAAACCCTAAAATTACTCTCCTTATTCCTCCGCCTACCACACCAAATCAGCTCTTTTTACCAACAAACCCTAATCCATCTAATAACATCAGCGCCCCAATCAAAAGAAAAACCCAGCATCTCCAATACATCTCCTCTCATTACCTCGCCACAGGGATGGTTCGAGGGTTGTGATGGCCATAGGGATGGCATGTTATGACTGGCTTCAAGGTAGGTTTAATCTTGTTCTTTAGTTGTTATCGAGTCATACACGAGCCAAAGATATGGAGTTAACATAATTTGTTAAACTCATATCTTTATTTCCTATAGTATCTCATGATCAATGATGATTATTGTTTCTTCTTATGCCTTTGGCTTGATGGATCTTTGAGAAATCCTTAGAAACAAAGTTGAGATCTTTTTTATTTTAATTTCGTTTGAGTCATAGATGAAGGATAGATAAGATGGAGGATAGGATACGTTTTGGGAGTGGATGTTGGCAGTTGTAAGATGTGACACCTGTTGGTTGTGGGTTTCGGATCAGTTACTTCATCATCTTTTTCCGTTTTCTTTACAGCAATGAACCTGGACCAATGATGGTTATGTAGCCTGAGGTCAATGAGTTTTAAGTTAATTGTAGTCTTAGTCATGGTCATTAACATCATCTCTGTCAACTCGCTTAAAACTTATTTGACAACTCTTCATCTAGCAACTCGCTTTAGACTCAACTCGCCTTATAATCATTAGCAAGCAACTCGCAGTTGACTAAATAGTCAACCCGCATCCTTTATGCAAGTACCCAACTCGCTTTCCCTTTTAAACACAACTCGCTTATGTAACAGATAAGGTAACAAGCATCAGGTTCACTGATTATGGACATAATGTTTGACAACTCGCTCAAAAGCAAGTGCAACTCGCATCTTTGAAACCAGTACAGAATCACAACTCGCTTTATAACTTCTAGTACTCAACTCGCATTCAAAAATGCGAGTCCACAACTCGCATATTAGTCTGTTTACCAACACGCATAAGGTACTTGAATCTGGACATTCAGCCAAGTCGCATTCAAAAAAGCATACAGGAATCTGCACCACAACTCGCTCATAAGATCATCACAACTCGCATACAAGAATGAACCAAACTAAACCCAGAAACATTGCATACGGTGACCCATTTTGACCACAAGGGCTTGACCATGTATACGAGTTTTCTGACCACTTTACACAACATGAAACTTATATAAAAGTTAACATGAATCTGAAATTTGACCATAAAAATATGACCAAGGAAACATAAGCATACCAGCAGCAGACCACCAAAATATGACCAAGGATGATAGTACAATAATTAGCATACCATCAGGTTTAACAAACTTTTATCAAAACAGACACAACTTTAAGACTTGTAAGAAAAATCTGTTTGACCAAATGAAACTTAAAACCAACAATATAGCATTTCATAAAGACATATTCAACCAACAAGACCATCATCAAAACATGTTAACACAACAGTACGAATCGAACCGTACAAACCGCATCAAGAAACCATGTAGATCATCAAAACAACACAACCTTGGCTCTGGTACCAATTGTAGGATCGTGTATATTATGTTGTTTGATGATTCGGGTGGTCTAGGATAATGATTAAACAAGAAAGCCATTATAGATAGATGAAGAGAGTTGAGAGGAGGTTCCTTGAAGAGAGTTGCTTTACAAAAGAAAGGTTAGATTTAAAGAAGCCACACCCCTTCCATGGATGGAAGGGGTATTTATACTTACAGACTACACGACCTCCTATCGGCCTGTGGATCAGGTATACAGTGGGTAAAGACCCGTCCTTCCTCCACGGTGTTACACTAAACTAAACTACGCTACAAACTAACTAATTTACTACTAAATAACGTAACAAACTACAAGTCTACGAGCTAACTTATGCTAGATTATAATTAGGGTGACCGACACTTTAACATGGAATTTCCAATTCCTAATAATAACCCATAATTGCACCAAAATGGTCGTTCCCGAATCTAACAGTCCCGATGAATTTACTCACGAAGTTCATGAGCCGCGAGCGATCTCCAGTCATATGCTTAGAACAGCCTGAGTCAAGGTACCACAGAATGATTTGAATGATCTGCAGTTGAACCCAGACAAGAATGGATAATTGGGATCCCCATGCAAGAATGGGTTCCATTTGGTTAGTAACAGTGATTGGAACACCCACGTCAGAAGTAGAAACAATAGAATCATCATAAATAGATGCAGTGCTAGTGTCCGTATTTGACCTATTCAAAGTGTGTTCACTTCTTAAGGGAATAGTTCTACTAGTAGGCATCCATTTTCTAGTAGGCATTGACTTAGCAAATTTAGGGCATAGCTCATTAATCTTATGACCAGTAGGTATCCATTGAAAACCTATATTACTAAATTTCCTTCCTGTGGGTTTCCACTATTTTCTAACTTTCTTTCGCCTTTGCCTTTTAGCCTTCTTAGCTTGATTTTTAACATTAAAAACTTTAACTGGGCATTTAACAGCATTAGACAAATCATTCACACCACATTCATGATTAGTAACAGAAAACAAGCAATCATCATTACATGGTTTGCGAATAGTAGCAGAATTCGAATTAATTACAGTACGCTTATAGCTAATACTAGAATCAACACGATTCGTTTTATTCAACTCAAACTTAATATTCCTAGGGTGATCTTCTAGTCTCTTCCAATGCACATTCTTAGCTTGCGAGGTCCTATCTTGCTTGGTATTGCCTGGAGGCTTTGACCCGCTTGCTTTTATGTCACTGATTACTCCTGTAGAGGGAATTATGGGAACATTAGTTGGTTGATCTACTTTTTGCATTCCTGAAC
Organism: Chrysanthemum seticuspe; assembly: GCA_019973895.1. NCBI lineage: Eukaryota > Viridiplantae > Streptophyta > Magnoliopsida > Asterales > Asteraceae > Chrysanthemum > Chrysanthemum seticuspe. The sequence continues at coordinate 230,754,598 of BPTQ01000004.1, forward strand.
TAGATGTGCAGGGATCTGAACTACTTAAAGGCACATTAGAGTTCACTTTCTTAATACTGGGCATAGAATGGTTTGTATGCTTGGCACTAGGCATAGAACAAGGCATCACAGCTTTACCTTTCGCACCTAAGGATTTAGGACATGTTGCTATTAAACATTCTAGCAGCTCCTGAGATCGTTTGGCTTGAATGCAAGCAAACCTAATTTCTCTATGAATAGGCTTATTTATGAAATCCTCTTCCACAATCTCATGGAGACATTCTAGACTATCTTTAAGGTGAGCAAAATAGTTATGAAACACAAGTTCATTATTCCTAAGATGAGGAGGAATGTATTTAACAGTCACAGTATATTTGCAGTCTGAGGATGACTTTGATGCAACATTCTCATTAAAGACAAGTGGCAGTTTCCCTTTTTCCTGTCTCCTCAGATTCTCAATTTCCTTTTGTAAAGACGTTACTTTTTCGTTGTTCTTGTCACGAGTGACTTTCATTTAATCATATAACTCTTTAAAGTGTAGTTTAACTTTTTCATTTTCTTTAAGAAAACTCTCATTTTCCTTTTGTATAACATTAACCAAGTTTTGAAGATGAAAAGTTTGAGAATACTGAGAATCTAAAGGAGGAGGCACTTGGGAGCCAGTCACATTGTTCTTTTCACCCTTTAATTGTGCAATTTGGGTTCTCATTTTTTCGATCGTGTTACAATGCTCGAATTTGTTCATCACGTTTGCTAATTTCAAAAACTACATCAAATTCAGGAGCTTCCAAGGATGTCTTGACATTTTCTTTTAGATGTTGATATTTTAATTGCAAAGCAAGATGCTCAACTTCCAATTTAGAAAATTGTTTCACCAGGTTATCATGATCATCCTGTTCAACTTTCTCATGCAATTTGGAGTTGGTTTTCTCAAGCTCAATGACACGATCATGGGAGACTTTCAGAGCAATAGATAATTCATGAAATTGGGATGCATTAATTGAACAATTCGTGGCAGTGTAACACACATCTTGAGTGATACATTCAGAAATCAGATTCTCATTTAAGGTATGCAAGTTTTTCCTCTCAATCTCATTTTATTTTAATTCTCGCTCATAGTCATTGACCTCAACTATCATTGCATCAAATTCCTTTTCCATTTCATTAATATCTGAATCCGTCCCCTTTTTTAGACTCTCAAATTGTTCTTTTAATTGTTTAAAGAAAGGCATGACCTCAGTTAAATAGCATTCTTTAGTTTGCTTAAAACCCCTTTCCCCTTCAGTTATCCCAGTGGGTGTGATCCTTTTCTTACATGTTTTCTCAAAATCAACAAATTACTGATAAATAACATATTGACTGATTAAGGTCTTGCTCTTAGTGGGAATAGATCTAGGAACTAAATGCATTGGTGTATTGGGGGGATATATAGTTGCTGGAGGCAATTTCCTACGAGGGGGATTCTTTTCAACAAGATTTTCAGCTTTTTGCATATCCATATCCTTTTTCCAGAACAATTGTTCAGGGATTAACAGAGTTTGAGGCTTAAACTTGTTTAAGGAGATCCAATTTTCCTTAGTGTAATCATGGGGTTTTATCGTTATGTTTTCCTTTTTACACACAGTATCGTTAAGCTTCTTATCCATTTTCTCCCTAGAGGCATCATCTAATTTTCTATCCTCTTCCGTGCTTCCAACACATGATGGTGTTTGCCTAGGCTTAAGAATCTCATTACCATCATATAGTACCTTATGAGCAGCTCTAGCCTTTTTAACGACTTCTGTATTTGGTTCCTCAACAAGGGGAATACTATGCTTATCGCTTAAGACTCTGTGCTTAGTGATCAAGTGAGCAGTCTGGATGGTATTCCCTTGTACGTACAACTTATTTTCAAGCTTGTTTTTCAAAGTTTTTAGATTGGAAAAATCATTCAAAAGTTTTGATTCCTTAGCATTGAATTCTTGCTTAAGCATTTTCACATTTTCTTGAAGTTCTTGTTTTTGCTTAGCCGTTTTAGAAAGCTTTTCTTGTAAGGAGTTTAACTCTTGTTTTAACACTTCTTCTCTAAAATTACTTTTTCTAATAATTGTACGCATTTGGTCATCCATTTCCTGCTCACGGGTAGTTAACTCAAACTTAGCACGCTGTTCATAAATAGCAACTTGTTCTTTATAGGCATTCAGTTCAGAGGTAACATAATCATCAGGGGAACATGCAGTGTATTCATAAAAAACATAGTCATTATTGACTGCAGAAGATACATCACTTGGTACAGACTCACTTTCACTTTGTGTCACATATTGATCATATGGGACAATATTACTATTACCCACATTATCAATATTTGAATCATAAGTTTCAAGAGTTTGTACTTTGTTATGTATCTTTTGCTCATCAACCTCATCGTATAGTTTTAATACCTCTGAGATGATTGAGTCTCTGGATGGACCAGCCTGTGTGGTGAAGAGACCTTTGGAGAGACCATAGGTGAGATACTAGCCATGAAGATTGTTTGAGCAGTAGGTTCATCATCGAAATCAGAGTCAAATGCATCACAGTCAGCTACTTGAAAGGCATTTTGATGATTGTGACCTATTTCCTGAATTGGCTGTTCATCAACATCAGCATCATAGGTTTTGGCATTTCCCTCATCAAGAAACAACAACTCCTCTTCATCCAAAGCTGCTCCATTATCCTGAGCTTGCACAAGCAACATCTTGTCTCTGAAGTATTCTGCATTCTGTGGACGTTTTGGAGATGTGCAGTTCCTAGCAATATGTCCCTCACCACCACAGTTGTAGCATTTGACTGGCTTTGCTTGTCCTTGATTTGGATTCCTTCCACGATTCTGATTTGCCACATATCCTCTACCAACTCCACCTCTTCCCTGTTCATACTGCCTTTCTTGAACTGGTTGCACCATAACCTTCCCATCTCTGACAGTAGCTTGATTGTGTGGATTGGATGTTGTTCTAAGGTTATTGTTGGTGTGTGGGAGAGAGTTCATGTTTTGACTAACCATGAGAGACAGTTGATTGATGAAGTTTTCCATGAGTGTGTTTGAGTCGGGAGGCTTATATGCTGGATTAGGGATGAGCTTGTAATTACCATTACCCATGGGTATGACTTGAGAAGCTTTGGTGGTAATTCCAACATTGGTGTAAAAAGTTGTAGAGTCATTTGTCAAGCTAGTTTCTCCCTGCTTAGATTTGAACTGTTCAAGAATCCTTCGTTCAAACATAGCATGTCTCTCATTCTGAAGAAGGAAGGCATATAGTTGCTCATAGTTGGTGTTCTTCAATCCTTTAGTTAGCTTCACAGAGGTGACAAACTTGTGCCATTCGGGATTCATGTTGTTCACAAACTTTGAGTTCAGTTGAATATTTGGCATAGTCATTTTGATATTCCTCATATCATTCACAAGCTTGTGGAATCTCACGTAATATTCATAGATACTCTCTTCTGGTTTCATCATGAAGTGCTCAAATTCATCATACAGCTGTGATTCTCTGTCTTCCTTAGTTAATTCAGAACCCGAGAGAAGCATCTTGACATTATCCCAAACAGCCTTGGCTTCAGTGTTGTGATTGATAAGCTTGTAGATATCTTTTGGTAGACCTTGAAGTATAATGTTTGAAGCCCTGATATCAGCGTCGAATCTCTTTTTCTCCTTATCACTGAGATCATCATACGTCTTTGGTCTATCCAATCCAAAGATCTTGGTTCCATCTGCACCAGTATCAATTATGTCTCTTGTAGTCTCAATCTGATAAGGTCCTTCACCAATTGACTTGAGAATGTTGACTCCATTTTCCTTTCCCAGACAGTACAGTCTGATTCTTTGAGCCCATGAGTCGTAGTCAGTTTTGTCAAGCATGGGTGGACGAGTGTTTGAACCAGCTGCTTGAACGTCCTCAGCTACAGTAGAGATGATTGTAGGCACGTTGGTAGACATGTTTACAGATTTCACGGGATTTTATAACTCTATGATTAAACCGGGAAATAGATTCTTTCACGGGATTTTACTAAATCAAGAGAAAACCGTTTTAGAAACAGTAATCTACCAAGTCGATATAACCCTTGAGACAAGTCGGTAAGTCACCAAGTCACTAAGTGCAAGTCGCTAAAGCACCAAATCACTAGGTAGACAAGTCGCTAAAGAACAACTCGCTGTGTGCCAAGTCACTAAACACAAGTCGCTAAATAACAACTCGCTAAAGACTCAAGTCGTTGTGAATCAAGTCGCTAAACACAAGTCGCTACCTCAACAAATCGCTAAGCTGACAAGTCGCTAAAGAACAACTCGCTGAGATCAAGTCGCTGAGAACAACTCGCTAATAAATATAAAGACAAGTCGCTAGAAATAATAGAAGCAAGTCGCTAACCCAACCAAGTAGCTAGCCGAAGTGGAACCTCCACTAACTTGTACTGTTTGTCGGCTTGTCTCAATAGACAAGTCGCTAAGATCAAGTCGCTACGACTAACGCTACAACTCGCTAGAAATTACTGAAGCAAGTCGCTACGAAGAAATTCACAACGAGACTCAAGTCGCTACCTTGAAAAACTTCAAAAACACACTTTTCAATCCAAAACAAGCCCAACCACAGTGATTCAAGCTTTCCAAATCAAAACCCAAGCACTTACAATGATTCTAAACACAAAAGTACACTCAAAATTCAAACTTTAACACAAGAAATGATCCAAATGATGCAAAAACCACTAAACTTTTTCAAACTCAAAAACCATCTAAAACCACTAGACATCCAAGGATATGTAAGAGAGATGATCAAACCATGGCTCTTGATACCATTTGTAACATATTGGATTTCACAAACATATCAAAACATGATCACAAGTAGGCGTATAACTTAAGGTTTTTTTTTAGAGAGAGAAATAGTTAGAGGTTTGGGAACTTAGTGAGAGAAAATGAAAGTATTATTATGAGCTCCAACTCTCTACCTTGGGAGGTAGAGAGTATTTATAGTCTTACATAAAACGCCACCTACGGGCTGTGGATCAGACATACAGTGGGTAAAGACCCGTTCGTCCTCCACGGTGTTACTTAACTAAAAACTACTTAACAGTAAATAACTACGACTACGAGCTTTCTAACGATTACATATACTTGAGGTGACCGACACTTTAATAACTGGATTTACTAAATCCTAACAGCTTTGAAGATCAAATGTAGAAATCCTTAGGCGTAGAAACTGATAGGCATAGACAGACTTAGGAGTAGAAGTATACGCGTAAAACTAGGGTTTTACTAGGCGTACAAAGTACCAAAATTTACCAAAACTGATTTTTAGGACCAAAAGTGTTTGGTAACCTGATTTTAATGATGAAACAGCTTCAAAATCACCAAAATAACAATAAAGTTTAAAACCTGATGATTCAAAACGTCTTTTCAGCTTACACGTATAATAGTACACACGATTCAAAACCAAGCTTAAAACTAATCTACACGCGTAAAGTTTGAAACTTGATGCAAAAAACTTAAACTTTAACACTAAATAAACCTAAAACCACAAGAATCTTGAGTTTACAAGTGTAAAAACCAAAGCTTTAAGCGTATGAAAGTTTGAAACACTAAAACCCACGCGTATAGAATAAACTTCAAAAAAAACAAAAGTGTTTCACCTAACTAGATGGTGATTGATACCACTGTTAGGTCACCATAAGTTAACACAAGGATCAATATAAAAGAAATAAGATGAAAGAGAGATTGGTTGAACACACACAATACACACACGTATGAATGATAGAACTTTAGGCATAGGATATATTGATAAGTGAACAACCAACCCTCAAATGAAGGTTTACACAAGTATTTATAGGGGAAGGGAGCTAGGGCAACATGTCTAGTCCCTTCCTTCATTATTGGGCTTGCGCCAAGGCTCATGGGCTTTCTAAATAAGCCTTGCCATTAAAACAAACATAAAAGCATAGTTTAAGCAACCTATTACATATTAATTACTAACACTTGAAATACAAGTTAGGAGTGATTCCAACATCTTGGCTGCAAGGTTAAGTTCAAGATATTGTTATGTTAAATGATGGGGATGCTAATGCAGCTCTATGATAATCATCGTCGCCATTATTTATCTTAATAATTTCTTTGACCAATGATTATTTTTCACTTAACCTTGCAACCAATGGAATAAAAACTATTAAATCCATTCGAGCCGTTGAATAGCTTAATTTGATGTACAATATAACATTAATACATAATGTGAATGTACTAATATTAGTAACTAATATTGTATAAATTTCTAATTATTCTAGAATGTTGCAATCTTAATCTATTTCTTCTAAATACCATACTATAATCATATCGTGGTCTCATTTTATAATACCTCGGGAGGTAATGAAACTATTTTAGTAAAATTGAACTGTCTCAATTCTCGGGCAATCGCACCAAAACATCGAGTTCCTTTTAAATTTCCTTCTTGATCAATCACAACTGCAACATTGTCATCATATTTTTTTATCATACCGTTGTCACGTTTAAGTTCTTTACAAGTACGTACATTTATAGCTCTGACCACTTCTAATCTTTGTTGAGGCATGTTTGGAACTGTGACTTTGACGACAACAACAATAACGTCACCAATATGAGCATATCGATGATTGCTAACTTAAACAACGCGACTATAGATATGTTTTGTTACTATATTTACTTGGTTTATACTATTCCTACTCCCTTTATGCCATTTCTCCCCGCCCCCTCTTTATTTACAAGGCAAGATAATTTTATTTACAAGAAAATGTAATTTTTGATGATTTTTGTTTTGTATCTTTTGTTTTTTGCTATTTTGACTTGTCAAACTTTATATTTTGAGTTCCACATTTTTTTGACAGTTTTACCTACTTTATTAACAGAACAAAACAATTTTTAACGATTTTCTGCTCTGTATTTTTTTTTTTTTACTACTTTTAACTTGTCAAACTTTATATATTCAATTTTACTTTTGTTTCGCAGTTGTATAATAAAAACAAATATATATATATATATATATATATATATATATATATATATATATATATATATATATATATATATATATATATATATATATATATAATCTAGATCAAATAAGATCAAACTTAAAGTTGTTAAAATGAGATCGAACTAAAATTTGACAAGAGACACTCTCCTTACAATAAAAATAATTTTTTTATTTACTACAACTAAAATTGTTAAAGTTTCAATAGATTTCTTTTTAAAATTTACGAAACCTAGGTGATACACTTTGATTAGAAGTTTAATGTGTATCAGGATTTTCTATGTGTATCAGGTTTTGGAATATTTATTAGTGTAATGTGTATCAGGTGTATCACTAATCAAAACTCATGTATCATTTGGTTATTAGTTGCTAAAATGTTAATTTGTATTAAAATATTATTTTTTTTTTGTATAATTGCTAAAATTGTTATTTATAAATGTTTTAGTGGTTTTTTAGATTTGATCTTATTTTTACAACTTTAAGTTTGATCTCACATTAACCCTCCCCTATATATATATATATATATATATATATATATATATATATATATATATATATATATATATATATATATATATATATATATATATCTATACATTATATATAAGAGGAGGCATGCCACATAAAATGCCACTTGGCATCCCATAATGCCATGTCATATTTCCATGTCATCTATTAATCCACCTAAGCAACACATGCCACCTAAACCTAAGCAACCATGTATTAAAATTTCGGATTTATTTTAAAAAAAATTACCTTTGCAGGATTCGAACCAAGGTCTTGGCATCTACACACAAGCGTGTCAACCATTGAAGCATGTGAGTTAATGTGATTTGATAATTGAAAACAATTATGTTATGCTGCAATAACTACTGCATTCCCTAATAGATATTTATAAACCTGTAAATTGTATAGCATATATCTTTAGAACGTAAAACCCTAATCTCAAATTCGTTCATAATATACTTTTTCTTCAAACCCTAATTTTATCTTTTCCTCGGCCTGTTTTTTCCCTCAATTCTCTCACGCTGATCTTATTTTTGTGTATGCAAGTTTGAGAATACATGGTGTTCTTTGGAAGTAGCATGGTAAGTTTGCTACTGTCATCTTTTTTAATTTTTAATTTTTCTTATTCTACTGTCATCTTTTTTTTTGTGTGTGCAGGTTTATCTGTGTGCACACTTATGATGTTTTACGACCCTAAAACGTTATCCCACCTCACACAAAAACAATAAACCCTAGAACGTTCTCCCATCTCACACAAAAACATGAAATTCAATATCCAGTATTAAAAGGTTACTAGGTCACAGCAAGAGTTTAACAATGTCAAGAAATCACCACATTCACTGCTCTTTTAGTCTCTATTCATTTTATGTTGTGTATAAACCAGTATGTTCTTTTGCTATTGTCAGGACTCAAGATGCATCAAAAGATTAAGCCTGTCAAAGAAATCAGCCCTATGGTGGAAGGTTTGTTTTCTTATAAACTTGATGATGGCAGTGCTCTTGGTTTAATGATAATTTTTAATAATTGTGTTTGAATTAATTGATTTATTTGATGTTTTTAAGGTTAGAGGTACAACGAGATAATCATATCGAGTATCTGATGAAAGGTTTAAGGAATCTTGGTCCTGCGTTCGTTTTACTGGAAAGGAATTAGGATATATTCGTTTTTAATGGTTGTTTTTGATGATTTATAGCTGGCCGTGGTTAAGTTATTGGACCCTTCATTCACTTGCTATATTGAGAGAGTCTATTGTTTCGACATTAATTTACTGTGTCTGCAGTAATTATGATGAAGAGATGGTATGTGCAACGATCTTGGAAAAAATGAAAGTGGCTTTCAGGCAATTACCAAGATTATCTTTATATGTGTGAATTGTTAGGCTGACACGTCAACTAATTGTACAATGGTTAGCTCCATACATTTTATATACAGCTTGGTAAAAGAAATGTATTCTTAAGGGCTGGTGTGATAGCTGAATTGGATGCAAGAAGATATGAGGTCGTCAGCGAGGGTAAAGGCACTGAACTCATCTCGCTAATCAACAGTTCACTGCATCACGAAAGGCTCCAGTTCGCTAATCGTCATTGTCAGGCTCTTTTTTGGTATGTAAGAGAGGGAAAAGGCATATTCTAGAGAAGCAGGACCACAGTACCATCAATGTTGTTGCTTAGGAGGTCGTGTGGTCTTACCCGTACAATTAGGATTTCCAGAATACGTGAAGGACTTATTTTCGAACAAACATTTTATGCAAACATTTGGGCATATAACCAAATGTTTAGTAAGACCTTCTTAGGTAGCCAAGTTTCTGTTGGACATCATATATAAGCAATTACCTATATATTAAAATTCTTAGTTCACTGATTTTTATGTAGTAAAATTCTTTCATGGTCAAATCATTAGTATTAGTATAAAAATGATACAGGAGTTTCTAGGCACTTTAATGGTAAATTTCACAGAGGTGTACGAGGTTCTTGCTTTAAAGACATGTTTCAGGGGAAAGTAATTAGAGGGTAAGGGCCTAAAGGGTGACTCGGTACGATCGAAATGCTGACACCAACAAGCGTGATAACGGGGGCACCCCTTGAAAAGGTACTTTCTTATCCTTGAAAAAGGTTTCAATTTTCAGTTGGTGTGTTTACATTTATTTTCAAGGTTTGGCTCTATGTGGCGTAAAATTGTAATTGTAACTTAACAAGTCCAGTTGGGACTAACTGAAAGTGGATATATGATCATGATAAACATCAGCAAAAGAAGAATGGACGTTCTGTTAACATACAAAGAGAGATTTAGACGAGTATACAAGGTCAATTTTGACTTATCTATGCCAAAATTAGCCAAGTTTCAAAGTTGTGACATACATGGACTTAATACATGCTATCGGTGTGTTTAAGATGTCGTAATGAATCTTACATCTATATAAGCCCAATTATTGCAGCCAAGTTCAGAAAACATGATGCACCCTTGAAGCACCTCATAAACATTAAAACCTTATACATGAGTCAAAAGCTAATGAATGGATCTTACTACAAAGCGATACCATGCCTCATGGGCAGGTGCTAAAGACGAAACCCAATCGGATGCATGGGTAGGGAGAAGGCCCAAAGTATTTAGCTTCCACACACCGAGTAACATACAATAAACAGTAACTTTGGTGCAAGAAGGCCACTTTGCTGCCATGGTATTATTTTTTTTGGGTGATATTACGATGTTACTGAAGAGAAACTGAAATTAGTCAATGTTGTTTTATGATTTACGGTGGTTGTATGGTTACAGGTTGGAGGCTGGAGCTGAATCCTTGCATTGTTTAACAGCCCAATTGATCTTGCAGTGGTAGTTTACAGAGATCACAGTCTCTTCTATGTTTGGAACATTCATGGAAAATTGCATGTGATTCCCAATATTTGGTTTTATAGTTTCAGAAACAATAAATTTAATTCCTTTGAGAATTTTGTTGCTACAATAAACAATTTTTGTGTTTGTTCAGGCTACCAAGTGTTATGTGTTAGTTTTCACATAGTGGCTGCATTTGGGGTTTCAAGAATCTTTCATGTGAAAACATGCATGATCCTTATCTTTCGGCAGATGGTACTATTAGGTTATGGGATCTTGCTTTGCAATCTGTATCAATAGAAAGTAGGTTCACTCTTGTTCCAAGTCAACATCATGTAGTTACTGAATCAGTTGGCACTTTGTGTCTAGGTACAAGCTGATAATTTGTACAAGCTGGATATCTGATTATTTGTGAGTTTATTAATTTTGATAAGCAGTTTAAATAGCAATAAGCTGATAAGCAGTTTTATTGAGCAATAAGCTGATATTGCTAATGTTAAGTTACTAGATAAACATTCAATACTAACTAATTATGATAGTTAGGACCCTGCTGTTTATGCTGGTAAACTGCACTAATTTGTTTACCATCAGGAAGAGTTGGATTGCAGTGCGTATATATTAGTTTAGATGCTACTAGGAACGTGGAGGTTGTTAAGTATCATAATATGATGAAATTATCTGAATTATATATACAAGGAGATGTAATTTGTTATATTCAAATGCTCCGAAACTTATTTTTTGCAGATACCCTAAAGTATTTTCTCATTCATTTGCAGCAGCGGGGCTGATCAACTTGAGTAATTTCGTTAATGGGATCTGCTTGTGGTGCATGTAGAGATGCTAGCTTATCAAGTTTATGGACCAGAGTATGATTGCCAGTTGTTTGCGCAAGAACTGAGGCTGCAGTTGCTAGATGGTTATTACCAAGTGAAGAAACTGTGAGACATTTCCGTAGGAGACTGTACAAGAGCTGATTTAGGGAGACTTCTTTCTTTTGGTGTGACGGTTTCTGTAGATGTAAGTTTCCGGCGAAAGAGCTTTAGATCCTTTAGGTTCTCCACGAGCCATTCAAATAGACAGGAAAGTTGCTTGGTTTGGTGAAATGATTTTCCTCAGGTTTGAGGTCTTCTCCTCCTGATACATATACAATAACATTTTATTAATCATGTACCATGGGTCCATGTTCTTTCATATTTTAATTCTGAACGAAAAAAAAGGTAAATGGGTTTAGTTATGGATGGGTTGAACCAGGATGCATTTCATCTCTAAAAGGTTAATGGGTTAGGATAAAATAAAACGGCTTGAAAGGAAACACGGTAAATGGTTCAGAAGTCACCCAAAGTATCGTCACAATACAACTATTTCTGATCATATTGAACATTTTTGTATACGAAACTGTTAGTGATATTGGTCAAAAAATGCTTCCTGATATCCCAACCTTGACCTGACCCCATATGACACCCCAATGCTGTGACTTATTCTTCTATAAGGCATGTTGGTTCATCGATTATGCAGTTAAAAAATAAAATTGTTTTTGTGTAAGATTTCAGATACTGTTAGTTGAAGGAGAAAATGTAAAACATAATTTGTCCTAAAGAACTGCGATAATTGGATCTGCCTGTAACCAACAAGGGGTTACCCTCATAACCTAAATGTTACATAGACCCATTGAAACAAATGGGCCAAAGTCAACTTCGTATTTTGTCTTCTAATGAGTCATATAAGAACCAATATCTTGTAGTAATAAATGTGTGAATATGTAATTTCATCTTAAATATGACCTAAAGTGGATACATTGCATGATACTCCAAAATAAATATTATTAGAAGGATTGTATGGGATGCATGGACCCTTTCATCTTTTGACAAACTGCATCAATCAAACATAAATTTACATTTTAACTTTTATAATCAGTGTTCTAAAACTACCAACCTAGGGCCATAGAATCTGCCATACATTAACCAGCTCTCCTCCATGCAATTAATTAGTTAGGTCTGCTTGATAATGTGCCTAGGAGAGTAGGAGAAAAATAGTCTCTTTCAGTGTTTGATTTAAACGTCTTTAAGATACTGTTTACAATAAGCCTACAGTGATTTAGTATAAAATGCTTTATGTGTTTAAGATACTGATTTAAACAAATATATAAGTAGAACATTATAGCAAGTAAATTTTCTCCAGTGATTTAGTAGTGGTATCTACTGACGTTGGCGGAGTTGCTAGAGTACATGCTTCTACCCTTTTGTTTGAACATTCACATTTTGTCTAAATGTCTTAATTGATACAAGTAATTTTCCCCTTTGTCACCACTTTACCTTTGAAATTTTAAAATAAATGCAGGAAATAGTTTTCTTTGATGTTACATGAACAGGGGAGCTGCTCAGTAGGCTTTCCGAGGATACACATATATTAAAAACGATGTAACATCAAATGTTTATGACATTCTTTGAAATCCTTCTACTGCATTTATCGGCCTTGGGTTCAATTCATGTTTGCTACATCATGGAAGCTAACACGTAAGACATCTGTTTTAGAAAACTATATTAAATAAAGAATATTAATAATGTTAAGCATGCAACTTACTGTTGTTTCTTCCTATTAGTACTCTCTTGAGCTGTTCTGGCCATTTCAATTATTGTACGTCAAGTTGGATGTTATCTTCGTGAAGTTTCCCACAAGACTCACGTTACTGCAGTTGTAGTTTCTTTAAATTGCTGAGGTATGTGTGTGTTTGGTATGTGGTATGTATATTTAAATATGTATAATGAACTTATTTCTTGGTTTGTAGGAAACTTTTTGGTGTAGTACGCAATGTGAGATCTTTTGCTTAGGAGGAAAAAAAAACTCTTATGCTTTATTACCCTTTTAGTCTTGCTGGAGATGTTGCAGCTTAGGTGAATGGAGGTCTGACTATTGACTTTGTACCATGGAGGAAGGTATAACGTAACAGTTCAGAGAGCGTTTTCTTGTGAGTTCTTTGATGTCTACTTATACTATCTTTTTTTCAACCAGGATTTAAAGGAGTCGCCTAATGAAGGACGTCTTTCTGATGTCAAACAAGGTCAATCCAATCTTAACTGATTTACTTTGACCAATTTCTGTCATGTAGTTTTGCAAGTTATATCTTTCTTTTTTGTTCTGTCACCAATGGTTGTCCAGAAGAACTTAAAGAGGCTTGCACATAACGTTAAAAGAAGATGAGTTCAAAAGAAGATTGAACAATTACACCCATGGGTAAGTTGTGTCTCTTGCAAGTTCATGTGCTGATAATATGTCATTATTTCATTTCCTTGATAAAGGTTATTGTCTGATAAAAAAGGTCATATGTAGGAATTATGTCCGTGTGGTAAGTAGTAATTAAGTTTACTGGAGACACCACTACCAAGTCAATTTTATCATCAATATGTCCAAGTAGTTACTGAAAAGTGTCTTTCTAGCATCTCATATTTGATTAACTTGATCGTATAGGCGGATTACATGGAGCAAATAGACTTTCTAGCAACTCCTTACTAGAAGCGCTGGTATTTGCACGTAGGGCAGTGAAAATATGGATGAAATGAAACCATCCACACAAAAAATAACTTATGCTAGCCAAGATAAGTTCAGTTCTGATAATAAAATTAAAAAGTATGAATGTTTGACATATAATGAATGAAAGTTAACTTTTTGAAGAATTTAAGGACCTTTTTTTTCAAAATTGTTGAATACAGAAAAAAAATCCTGTTTTTGTTAAGATTGAGCTCATAATTGTTATGTGAAATCAGTGGATACCCCACACTGGTTTATAATAACATCATTTTTCATTACGCTAAGTCAACCCTTTAGTTGAATTTGACGGATTACATGCCTGTGAAATCATAGAGTATATTTTGGGACGTACGTAGCAGTATGATTCAGCCACTCTTAGTTACGTTTTGCATAATTATACACATAATTACTCAGCTTTTTCTTCATTAGAAACTTAATGGTAGCATTTAGTGTAGATGTAATTTTCTAAAAATTATACATCTAATAATCTTGGTGACAATGCATCTAAACCTGCTATTTCGAAGATGCATATACTAAAAACAAATATCTGGCTCTTCATATCAGGAGAGAGAATTGCAAGCAGCTGCAGAAAAGCTCGTGGAGTGTCAAGAAACAATATTTCTTCTTGGAAAGCAGTTAAAATGCATGCGTCCTCAACCTGAGTTCATGGGGTCTCGGATCACCGAGATGGGTCAAAAAGGTCAAACCTTTGTTCAACAAGAAGAACATGAAGATGACGATGAAGAAAAATTAACAACAAGTAGCGGCTTTCAGCTTGGAGACGAGTCTCATGTTCAATCAGACAACCACCGCTTTAGCCTTCTAATTCTGAAGCAAACAATCTATTGAGATCACCCATCAGTTCAAAAAACTCAAAACATCGACCCACCAAATCAGGATCATCGTCTTCATCATCATTGAACCCTACACCTGCAAAGAACACTCAGTAGGTTTAGCCGATTCTTTTCTACAAAAGCAAAGTGAACCTTGACCCGCGAGTTTGTGTAGATACTATGGAAATGGAAATTCTAGCAGTGAGTGGAGATTTTAGTTTCAAAACATTTCGTTATTTGCGAGGTAAAATTTTGTATTACATGCTTGTATTTGATCACGATCTTGATATTTATCTCCCCTATATAAGTGGTTAATTAGTGTATGAATTTTATTTCTTTATATTTTTTGGTTTGTTTCTGGACATGACATAAGCTTTTCATGAAATATGCTTTTACTTGAAGAAACAACTCAATGTTGTGTTAGTACGATGTTGTTGTCATTAAAAAAAAAGAGTGTAAGAATCCCCTTACATTCATTCATGTTTTGTTAGTTTAATGTTTTTTCTTACTTATGTTAGCATAGAAGAGTAATAATGATTAGTTATGAAGCAATCAATATAGTTGTTATTTTGTAACCATAACAACGCGATGATCCGTCCAGGGGACCAAAAAAGATTGGATGGCATCAACAGCATCACCGAACAGCCTTGATGAGTTCATTCAAGTTAGGTTAGAGCTTTGCCATGCTTCCAAACATTGAATACCCCATTATATTTACATCTAGAGCAAATTTTAATCTTTTGACAAAGCGAGTTAGTAGGCTGTATTTATGATATAAATGATTTCATTGACTCTTTCAGTATTAACCAATATGTCTACTTTCACTTTTCAACTTTTTCTGTAGCTAACCACCTTATCTACTCAAATGTTTATTAACATTTATTAAATTATAAGTTTGATTGTAATTTAGAAGAAATCTTATTTTGTTGCTCTACTTAATTAATTTTAGATGCTTTACTTTTATGAATATCAATGTTGTTGCTTGATGTATGTTGCAAGTTTCGGTTTTGATCTTTTCCATTTTTAATTTTGTGCAGCCTAATATTTTGTTCATCCATATGAGTGAGAATCCAGTTTGTGTTGCTGAAATGGCGGGCCATTTATATTAATACAGCCATGGCAACACATCCACACGCTATATCTTGCACGATAGTATACTATAAGTGAGTATTTTATAGGACAAAAGGTAAGGGAATTTTGTTACATAGGCGATGAAGATGGTTGCTTTGTAAGTTATCGATGCGGATAATTCACTTGGATAGTAAACAAGTTCTCCGCTTGCATAGTTTATAAGAGTTTCAACCCATTCGACCCGTTCCACTATTAGTTAGTTTTTTCCCTGATATGAACTGATTGAGATATAATTCGACCCAAGTCGTCCCGTTCATAAGTAAACAGGTCAATATACATTAACTAATTTTAGGGGGTGTTTGGTAATTCAGATTACACTAATAATAGGGGTTGTTTTGTATTTCAGATTACACTACTACTTATAGGGTCTGTTCGGCTGCTAATGTTTTAATATAGTAAACTGAATCATAACAAAAAGCTACTTAAAGAATCCGAAGATCAAATGTATTTATGTGTAAGTGTTATTGAGAAAATGACTCATGTTGTTTTATATTCTGTAAAGTTCTAATTGCACAATATATTTGAAATGAAAGTGCAGGTTTCAATGTTCGTGATATCTAATCTTCCTCTTACATTTGTTTTCTAACATTAGCCTTTTATGGGCCGTTGTCCTTTTTTGGTGTTGTATATACAGGAAGTGATCATATTAAGTACAGTTTAATCGATAAATCATCATTGAGGGGATCCATTGCTCGGACCCTATCAGGAGACGAGTCTTTTGTATGGCTAGTCATTCTTTTTCATGGTAAAGCCTCCACAATGTGGATGTACTTTGACATATGAGGTGCGACCCCTTTTCTATGTATTTCTATCATCATTTTGTCTCCCTAACTGTGAAATAACCTTTATTGCCTATTGCATGCATTGCATTTTACTTGAGTTTTTTTTAGATTGAACATGTTAAAGCAAAAAGGAACCTACTTGCATCAGTGGGTTGTTTCTGAAGTTGGTCGTAAAGGCTTTATAGGGGTGAATATGATATGTGGGATACTTTTCTTTGATGCAGATAGCTTGGTGGTGTTCTGTCTGGCTGCATTGTTGGCAGGGCTCGGCTTGGTGATTGTTGATGTTGGTGTAGGATACAACGGTTGAGCCGGAGGAGACGAGTGGGGAAGGAGCATTAGAACATAAAATTCTATGCTTTACGTTAACTAAACTGAAATAGTAAACTATAGTGTACTTCTAATGTATTCTACATACTACATTTTGAACAAAATTGTACATACTACATTGGAAAGCATTAAAAATGGATATTATAAAGCAATGATGTTGAGTGAAAATGTTGAAATCAGTTGTAGGTGTAAGTTTATAACCATCATTAACACAATATTGAAAACATTGTTTAAAAACAAGCAAGTGAATAATTTTTGTTTCAGAAACTTTGCCGTAACACACGAGCTTACATATTTGTTTAAACCACTAATAGAGTAACAAATTTTAAGGGTTGTTTGGATTATATGAAAGATTGTTTATCAGTTAAGAATACTTTCTTTCTATTACCATGTAAACAACGTATTGTGTTTATGTATTCATCTCAGCTATAATAGAATCTTGATTGAACGGTATTTAGTTTATGATACTAACTTTAGAACTCACTATTAGTGATCTATATTTAAGTTGCAAAGATGAAAATTTGTTTTTAGTATGCACCACAAGCTTTTGTTTTGACCATATAGTTCTTTAATTTCTGTATGTGCGTTTTGAATTGTGCAACAACTAAAGTAAAATGTTGGTGACGTGGATACATGAACTACATGAGGCGGTGATGATTGACAGACAAGTAGTAAACATTGTGTTGCCTAGATGTTATAGCAGATACATACCGAGAGACGATGGCGACAAAACTTGTCATATATTTTCAAGGGTAAGTTGGTTTGAATAGTATGGTGAGCTTAAACTGGTTTTAACCAGATGAAAAATCCAAACTCGGATTCATGCTTGATCGGTATTGGATCCTTTTTATGTTATTAAGGGTGATTATTTCTTATAGTACTAAGTTTAGCAAGTCTTGTAAAGAGGAACTGCTTCTTTAACCTTTTAATTTTAAGTTTAGCCGTTTTATGGATTATGGTAACATCAATAATAGTTCTTAACCCTTTAATTTAACTTTTAATAACTTTTTAGTATATATTTGTTTTACTAAATCCTAAAAATAAAAACCACAAATCAAAGTACTTACCTGCTTTTAGCCCTTTTATGAATTATGGTAACATCAATTATAGTTCTTTACCGTTTCATTTAACTTTTAATTACTTTTTAGTATATAATTGTTCAACTAAACCCTAAAAATAAAAACCAAAAATCAAAATACTTACCTGCTTTTAGCCGTTTTATGGATTATGGTAACATAAATTACAGATCTTAACCCTTTCATTTAACTTTTATTTACTTTTAGCTATATATTTGTTCTACTAAATCCTAAAAATAAAAACCATAAATCAAAGTACTTACCTGCTTTTAGTCGTTTAATGGATTATGGTAACATCAGTTATAGATCTTAACCCTTTCATTTAACTTTTAATTACTTTTTAGTATATATTTGATCCACTAAATCATAAAAATAAAAACCACAAGTCATACCCGTCCATTGGACGGGTTTTGACACTAGTATATATATATATATATATATATATATATATATATATATATATATATATATATATATATATATATATATAGGGGAGAGTTAACGTGAGATCAAACTTAAAGTTGTAAAAATAAGATCAAGTCTAAAAAACCACAAAAACATTTATAAATAACAATTTTAGCAATAATACACATAAAAATAATATTTTAATACAAATTAACATTTTAGCAACTAATAACCAAATGATACATGAGTTTGGATTAGTGATACACCTGATACACATTACACTAATAAATATTTCAAAATCTGATACACATACAAAAACCTGATACACATTACACTTCTAATCAAAGTGTATCACCTAGGTTTCGTAAATTTTAAAAAGAAATCTATCGAAACTTTAACAATTTTAGTTGTAGTAAATAAAAAATTTATTTTTGTAGTAAGGAAAGTGTCACTTGTCAAATTTTAGTTGGATCTCATTTTAACAACTTTAAGTTTGATCTTATTTGATAAAGATCAAATAAAAAGACAAATATCCGTAAAAAGAATAAAAATATTTTTTTTCAAAAAAAGTTCTCAAAAAATTTCCAAAAAATTCAAAAATATCGGGTATGATAGTGCATGAAAAAGTTGTGAAAAACTTTTTTCTAAAAGTGGATATTTTTTCGGAAAAAAAATTATGAAAAAATACGTTTGCGCATTAAATCGTTTTTTTGTGCATCAAAAATTTGTTTTTGCACCTAACTTCTTTTGACTTTTTTCATCAAAATAACATTGTGCATCTAACTAAAACAAGTTGAAAATTTTTTGCATCAAAATTTTTTTGCGCATCAAAATTCGTTTTTTGTGCATTAAAAAAAACGTACTAAAACTCAAAATTATAAAAAATGATTTCACAAAAGTTTTATGCACCAACATACCCGATCTTGTGGATTTTTTTTGAAGTTTTTGGAGAATTGTTTTTAAAAAAAAAAGTCTTTTTATTTTTTTACGGATATTTGTCTTTTTATTTTAACTTTACCCTATATATCTATACATTATATATAAGAGGAGGCGTGCCACATAAAATGCCACTTGCCATCCCATAATGCCATGTCATATTTCCATGTCATCATTGTATTTATGTGGCATTTTTTTTTAAATGACATGTGGCGTTTTAATTAATATATGTACAATTTTTTTTTAATTAATTTTAAAATTCGTTTTTGTTTTTGTTATTTTTAATTTTAAATTTTTTTTATTTAAAATTCGTTTTTGTTTTTGTTATTTTTAATTTTAAAATTTTTTTATTAAAAAGAAGACATTTGTTGGAGTTGAGCTTGGGTCATTCATGTTTTTTGTAAACAAGTTACCACTAGAGTAAATTGTTTTTTGATTTATATCTTTTAAATCAATACAAATAACGAGATTATAAAAAAATTCTGGAATTTGTATTTTAGGTAGCACAAACAATGCCACCTCAATGCACAAATTTTCGTTAATTGTTAAAAAACGCTTGAATAAGATTCGAACCCTGGTCTTTGCAATCATTACCAACACTCCGACCAGTAGAGCAGACTTGTTTTTTAAATACACATTTTAAAC
This sequence comes from Chrysanthemum seticuspe, assembly GCA_019973895.1. Classification (NCBI taxonomy): domain Eukaryota; kingdom Viridiplantae; phylum Streptophyta; class Magnoliopsida; order Asterales; family Asteraceae; genus Chrysanthemum; species Chrysanthemum seticuspe. Next base: position 230,774,583 of record BPTQ01000004.1, read on the forward strand.
ATAATTAATAAAAGGCCCTATGGATGAATTACAAATCTCGCCAATTTTTATGACAAAACCAGAAGAAAAACCATACAATGCCAAACTTCTCTTGCTCGATCTCACACAATATCGTCTATCAAAAACAACATTCTAAAGATTGTTTGATGTTATGGTTTCCAAGGTGTTTATCATATCTACATCCATTGTATAAGTATCATTTAAGTTTTAATTTTTATTGTGTTTTGATAATGTTTAATTGATAAAAATTATAAATATGATTCGACTATAGATATCATGTATGTGTTCAATCGACATGGATTTGTTTTGAATTGATATGTGATATGGGGTTATATTTTTATTAGTTTAATTGATGAATTGAAGTGTTTAGGACGTTGTTTAGTATGATATGCACATCAGGTGTTATTGATTTGTAATCAATTTATTTGAACAGAAATCCCTAAAAAGTTGATTGTCGTCGGGGCGGGTTACATTGGTGTTAGGTCACTAGTTTTACAACACAAGCTTACAAGAAAGAGATGAAGGAGATTGAACAATAAACCAAACACACACACACGTTAAGTAAAGACGGTTACGCGTAGGAGTATGAGTGAAAGGAATAACTTGAACAACCAACCCTCAAGTGAGGGTTATACAAGAGTATTTATAGGCAAGGAGCTAGGGCAACACTCCTACTCCTTCCCTTTTCCTTATTGGACATGGGCCTAAGCTTATGGGCCTTCTACATAAGCTTGACCTTAAACAAACATAAAGTCCATAATAAGCTACCTATTACATATGAGTAACTAACACTTGAATTATGGTTTAGGAGTGATTCCAACAATCTCCCCCTCAAGTGTTGGTGATGAAAAACGGTGAAGGCGTTGATGTAATAGTAGCTTTGACGTCTTCTGACATTCTTCTTTCTTGTGAGAAGGAATGCCTTGATTCGAACAATCTCCCCAGTGTAGAGAGATAGTTTTCTTTGAACAGTTATGCTTTGACGTCATCTTTAACTTTGTTCTTTGATCATTGTTCTTTGTGATGAAAGTGATAGTATGTTGTTGTCTGCATCAAGTCTGCCTCAGGTGTGCTTTGCCGCTACAGTGTCTCCACGTCATTCTTCAACATGCTCACACGCTCTTTGACGTTGGGATTCATTACTGATGAAGTTCTTTAAGTCTTTAACTTTGTAGATTCTTTGATTTGACGAAGAATCATTCTGACTGTTGTGTTGCTTTTGGATAGAACTTCCATTGGTGATGATGTTGGCGTGAGCATGAGAAGAATCTGCACGATCATCCCGCTCCGGAGCTTCCATAAGAAGAAAACATTTAAAACGGTTAGTAATAAGCGGATTCCGGCACTTACAAGTTTGAACTTCGAGAGTGTTAACAGCATAGTGTAAAAACACAACTCTAATTCTCACAAAGGCCGTTCCTGAACTGGAGTCCCACAAGTGAGATAAAGCGATATACCGAAGTACATCTACAGTTCAGATGAGTCGCTGAGGTACACCGAAGCATCACCTCACGACTGTAGACCGTTTGAGACACACTAAGCGTAATCCACGGGGAGTTACCGAAGTGACCTACTGTCAGGGCTGTTTGATGTTGACCCTGGCAGGAGTTTCCATTCAATCACTGAGGATCATAGATTGTGAACCTCTCATAAATGTTCTCGACAGATTGCTAAGATCTGTGAAGGACTCGATAATGTACCACTGAAATTCTTATTGTTGAACGTCAAGTGATGAAATGTCAAGTGTACCTAAGAGATCTTTTGATGAATCTCGTGGCTCTAGACTCAATAGTGCGTTTTGGTTTTCCTGAGCGGAGACTAGGGAGAGGGTCTCCTTCTTCAATACCAGCGATCTCTAAGAGAAAGCCAATAGTTTAGGTAGGGTTCCCTGTGAGAATGAAACAAGCTTCTTTTGAGAGAAACTTAAGTGGCTAAGAAGGTATAGTGCATGCGTCACTGGGTCCATGACGACTTTTAATCTTCAATACCAGCGTCACTAAGTAACAACCAGTAGCATATGAATTGAACCCGGTGTCTGCCCTAAGTTGAATAATTTGGAGGGCTATTTCTTTTCACCCTTTTCTTTGCATTTTCTTTTTAATTCTTCAACTCCTTCTTTCTCCGATTCTCATTTTCTCCTTTTTATGATCGTACCTAAGGACTTCTAAGTACTAACTATTTGTGATGTCCTTGGGTAGATCCCTCCGGCTCTGGCGGATCATAGGACGGTTATTCCTAACCTTAGTCACCTTATCACTCCATGACTAACCTATGTTGCCATAAAACCAATTTTCAAGAAAATCTCTCAAAGGGTTTGTAAATTAAAAACATGTTTGAACCACTGTGAGAGTTTTGTCTTTTAGCAGAAATACTCCCCCTCCACATGTGCTTTAGAGTTTTGACGGAAATTTGCACTGTGTGGGAAGAGCGCGCACTTTTGAATTGATCAACTCAAGATAGACACTCCCCCGCGAGACACGGTTACGTTGCATAGTTAAAGAGTTACATTGTCAGCTTTTAGATGACAACTAGCTCTAATAACTATCTTGAAGGTGTAGACAAACCTCGAAAGGTTGTCATACCCGTCAGAGTTCATGTCTACCAAGAGTTTCTCGAATGGTACTTTCTACTTGGACAAGTCCTTTGCGAGACACGTTTACATTACTAGCGAACTAGCTTGAAATTATTACCCGTCCCGGACAAGTATTTTCGAGTTACTAACAGTTTAGTACCGTCAATTCGTTGGTTAAGTCTATTACACAAAGATTCATTTGCATTTACACAACATATTTCTTATCACATAATTTTCTCCCCCTCAAAAATGGCATATAAAATGTTATTTTTGAAAAGTTAAGGATAAATATGACCATTTCGAGTGTTGCGGGAAGATGACCACTATGAACAATTTGTGAACAAAGTTTTAATTCAAATACTCCCCCTCAACAAGTGATATAAACGGTTGAGGTTTTGAAAATCATACGGGAAAGTATTTGACCTTTTGAGCAAAACCTTGAAAAATGAAAGGTTTGATAGGTTTTACTCAAAAGTAAGAAGCTTTCGCTCCTTTTATAAGGATTGTGGCACTGAAGCGTACCACAGGGTCCTTTCTTGACAATTACGGGTTGTACACTGTAATGTGTGCACAAGCCATTCACATATATAATCATACATCCAAATTTATAATGAAAGAAGCAGTTCAAGGGGTACCAGGAAGTGCAGTGATGTTTCAAGGAGTGCGAACAGGGCGTTGATAGCCGGTGATGTTAATCCTAGGTCGACCACCAACAAAGCTTTCCAACGTTCTGAACTGATCCCTTCGAAACAACCTTTCATCAATCATTCTGATGATCCTCCGCACATCCCTTCGATCCTGAGAATTCCATCGCTTAGGAGACCCAATCTTTTGATGTATATCCTTCAACCGATAAGCCAATCCGTCCCTAACCATCTTCAAAGTGTGATCCCCAAACTTGTGAAGATCGCTGCACGCCATCAAGAAATTTCATTGAAGTTCACTACGGTAAACAACACCGAACGGTTTGCTGATGAGCGTGTATTGTGGAAGCTGGTTGATGTCGGGAAGATCAAGCTGTGGTGGAGTGAAGTTGACACGGGTCTGATAAGATTCAACTGCGAGCTGGAGATCTTCTACACGTTCTTTGATGACTATGCGTCTGATGAAAATGAGCAATGACTTGATGAATTCACGTTGTACTTCGGTTGAAATTTGTCACATGCGACCCTGTACTTTGGCAAGGTACATGTCTTCAATGTCGTTGATAGACAAATTCTCAAAGTCAGCTTCAGAAAATGCATAATCCCGTTCATCTTGCCTTTTGACCACAATCTTCTTGAGAAAAGTGTAGTCCCATTTGGTCGAAAGATCAACGTGTTTGATGGCAACGATATCCTTAGTACTGAACACTGCATGTTGAGACTTCTGAACCTGGCAGCTTCTGTAGTAGATTCTTCAGCGTTCCGGCCAATGATGAATCCCGTACATTGCATCTCAGTCGTATGCTTCCACTTTGTTGGAGAACAAGTGAGTAGCTCTTTCCTCGATGGCTATGCAGTTTGAGTATATGGATGCTGGGAATGGAAGTGTCAAAGATGTAGCATATTTCCTTGATCCATCACCACCATGTAGAATAAATTCCAAGTCTTTGTTGAAGAAATATCTGAATGGAATCCTAGGTTCATCTGGTTGGCCGATCGTTGGTAGTGGTTTAGACCAGTCGGTGTAATATGGAGGGTTGTCCCGTTTGGTGAAGTCGATGTTTGCTTCTGGGTTGAGCCAATCCATGTTGTTAGACATAGCTCTAGCAATCTTTTCAAGGTGATATTCGACCTCGATGGCACTTTCTAAGCTATCTTTCCATAGTTGAAAAGCTTCATTCTTGATTCGTCTCAAATCAGATTTCGTCATCTTCTTCACATGGAACTTTTCTTGCATAATCTTAGCATGCTCCAATGTATTACCGTCTACCAAATCTTGACCTTCTTCAGGGTAGGGAGTTGAGTTAACAAGTGTAGAGAACCATTCAAATTCCTCTATTTTATCGTCATCTAGCCATGATACGACGTCAACCATGGGCGCCTTCTTCTTCTTTTGTTTAGGCCTAGATGAGGTGGGTTGTTGTAGGGGCTCACGGACTTCCTCATCGTCACCACCCGTATACTCAAAATACTCACCGGTTTTCTGAGTCTGGGGCGGTAACTCAGAATCCTGAGGTTTATCAGTAGAAGAACAGGGAGGAGACCTTTGTTGAGTAGGAGTCCGTTGGAGAGGAGGTAACATAGAAGATGATTCACCAGACTTCTTCTGACGTTTAGCTTCATCATTATTATCCTGATCCTTATCTTCATCGTCTCTAGGACGTTTAGGCCTTTCTGCTTCGAATCTACATGCTTCTTGGAGTTGGTAATCCAGCAATGCTTGAAACAACTTTCCTTCATCAGAAGTAAATGTCCCAGATCGTTTAGACATTTTTGTGACGAGCTTGGCCACCAATTTATTATCCGAGAAAACTACAGGATCAGATGGATTGATTGTGACGGTTAAAGGTGTTGATCTTATAGTTTGCTTGGCTATCTGCATAAGATTTGGATATAGTTGTCTGGTAAACATTTCCTTTGTGACTTTAGGAACGATATCCAGAAGGTACTTGTTAGTGTAACCTTCGATCATTTCGTTCAGTTCCTCTTGACGATGACTTTTCATGAACTCCTGAATGAATTCCCTTTCTTTCTGCATCTTGTCATTCTCATCATGTAAGTACTGTATTTGGTCAGCAAACCAATTCAGTTTTCTGTAGAGCACGTTCTTCTTTCTGACTTGTTGGACAGCTTTCACAATTCTTTCATGAGTATGAGAAATCCAAGATCGAGGTGGTTTCTTCACAGATTTGGATGTTGATTTAGTTGATCTTTTAGATGGTGGTGGTAAGGAGTGAGATGATGAATCTGATGAGGAGGAGACATGAGGAGGTTCAGGGTCCTCTGGAGGTGCAGAAGTTTCCTCCTTAGACTTAGCCTTGTCATCAGTCTTAGTTTCATCAGCAGGTATTTCCTCAGTCTTTTCTTTTGTTGGTTCCTCAATCTCATAATCAATAGAGTCCTCCAAGAGTTGTTGTTGTTGCAGCAGAGTGGTGGCACCAGCTCCCTTATCGGGTCGATTAACCGCATCAGGAGATGGTTTGGAGTGGGCAGCACCACTTGAACCGCCAGGGCCACCCATTTGATCCTTTGCAAATTCCTTTGCAACATGTTGGAGTCTAATGATTTTGAACTTCTTCCTGTATGAAGTATCCAGTTGCTCTTCTTCATCATCTGAGCTTTCTTCATAAGGCACAAGTACAGGAGTCTTCCCTTTGCCATGTTCAGCTGGAGGACTGAGAGGTTTAGATACCGTTGTGGTTTCATCTTCAGCAGTTTCAGAGTGAAAAGTCTCTTCATCTGATGCAGTACCTTCCGAGTCCTCGTCAATTAGCTTTCTCTGCGGTTCAGGTGTAGGAATAGGAACAGCTTCCTGAGAGGGAACTTTCTTCTTTGGAGCAGGTTTCCTCTTTGGGACATTCCTTTGACTCTCTGTGCTTACTGCACTCTCAGCACTTCCTCTTCTGGTTCTCCGAGTAGGTGTTCCAGAAGGTTTTTCATCGAGATGACCAACTTTGCCTTCTCTTACTGCTACCCGATACCTTTTGTACGTTTCAAGCTTCTTGATTTCGTCAGTCAGTAGGTGATCAGGCAACACAGCACCCTATTTTTTGGTAGACGATTCCTTGATTCTAACTGATAGGGTAGGCTCAGTCAACATATTGTGATTGTCTGGGTCATTGAGCCTTTGTGGAATATCGGGATGAAGTCCAAGTGCTCTCTGGATCAACAATTTTGTGTATCTGACATAGGGAATCTTTGAGCTAAGTTTCTTGTGAAATGACATCATGTCTTCCCATAACAGTGCTTCGATTTCGATGTCCTTTTTGTTGATTAATGACCAGAAGATTTGTAGTTCCATGAGCTTGGGATGCTCATAGCCACTGTCACGACCAGAGACTGATTTGGTGATGATGATGTAGAGGGTTCTCCACGGTTGAGGAATGTTCTTAAGCTCCACATGAGAATGCTTAGAGATAACTCCTGAAGCTTCATCATAGCCAATATCGAGCAAGAATTGTAGAACTGTCTCCTCAGTAGGTGTGGCAAAGAAGTCGGTTGGCTCAATTTCAGGAATGAGAAGAACAGCCTGTAAGTCTGCATGAGTGATGGTGACTTGTTTGTGATTGAGAGTTACAGTCACTGCACTTTGACCCTTGATCCTTTGCATCGAATTCCAGAATTGTTGCATGTAGATCTCCGGTACTGTAGCAGAGTGTGAGAGCATGTTCTGGTAGGGATGATTCTTTAGAATATCCACAGCAATGAGACAAGAAGATTCTGAGCATGTGAGGGTTTCAAAGTCAACCCTAAGGTTGTTCTTTCCAATCTTTCTAGGATAACCATTAGGGAAGATGTCAGCAATTGTGAGAACTTCTGGTGCATCCATATTCATTTGAGCAGCCATGTCGTGATCTGAAATAACATTAGCCAAAAGAACCAACATATCGAAAGACATAATGTTAGTCAACAGAAGGTTTTTATTGTCTAATTATTGAATGTACAGTGTTAAATATTGTTACGAGTCCTAAGTCACTTGTTTGTCCAATTGTCCAATATCGTTGTGATAAGTTTCGTGATTTAGTTAACTTTAAGTTTTAAAGTTTATTTTATCACTTATTCAACACAACATATTAAACGATTAAGTTTATTAGTGACATTATTGGTTTCGTGACGATATGATTTGTTTATTAACAAGTTTGTACACGTAACAATTCATAATGAAGGTCAATAAAGGCTTAGGCGTAGATTTGGCAAAGTTACGCGTAAACAGAAGAAGTATATGCGTAGGCGCAAGCTTATGCGCAGGATCCTTACTTACGCGTAAGAAATGTTACGCGTAGGAAAAGGGGACCTTAAGCGTAGGGCTTACGCGTAGGCGTATATAAGACCTTACGCGTAAGGCTTACTCGTAAGAGTAGACCTTATGCGTAGAGTCACTGTTTACGCATATCCTTCACAGGATACGCGTAGTCCCATTGTAGAACCTTACGCGTAGGATTTTTCTTACGCATAACTGTCTACGCGTAAGGTAATCCTTATGCGTAGAGTAACAATCAACCTTGATTCTGAATTTTATGCGTAGCAAGCCTGAAATAAAATCATCATATCATCAATCTTAACACATATATTCATTTTACAACAAATCATGGCATGAAAGCTTATTAAATGTTTTACGCGTAGAAAGTCATACGCGTAAGTCAAAACCCTAAAGTTTATGATTTACGCATAAGATTTCTAGCAAAAGAAATTGCACCATAGTGTTTCTGGTAGGTCTTAGGTGTTGTGAGAGTCTATAAGCCAAGTTTTAACATCCAATTTGTGGTGAATCAAAAATACCCAAACTCAAGAACATTAAACCCTAATTCCTAATTCTGACTAAATTAGTGTTTCTGGGTTGTTATAGGGCCTGGAAATCATTAATTCAACATGATATGAACATCACACAACAATCTTTTTGACCAAAAACCTTCACATTTGAAAACACCCAATTCGACTTAAGAACCCTAATTTTCAAAATCACTCAATTCGAGTTTCTGGGTTCGTTTTGAGGATAGAAACAATATCATTGATGTTATTAAAACCTTTTGACACTGTCTTTTTAACCACAAACACATAAACAAGATTATGTGTTCATACGCATACGCGTAGAACACAAAATTAACCATAGTTTAAAATCTAGCCGTTAATTTTTAAAACGATTTAAAACCATTGTTTGTAATCTTGTTAGGAACACAAAGAAACTTACAAATTGATGATCTGATACACGGATTTGTCAAACGATTCTTAGGCGTAGGATCCTTTTGGTGTAAGTAATAAATGTGATGGAATAGTTAGGTGGAGAGTGTTTTTATTAAAATGACTTTAACATTTTGACAGTTTTGGTCCCTCCACCTTTTCCTTTTTCATACAAAGCCATTTAACTTCCATTATGGTTACCAAACAAAGATTTTAGGAAATAACTTTGATGACACTTCCCCTCGTCTTAAGAAAATGATGAAAGGTTATAAATTTTAGTCCGAAGAGTGTCATTGAACCAGTAAAAATTACCACCATTGATAAAAGAAACAACCGGGATATGATAACATGCAAGTACACAGATGTTTTTGAAACAGTTAAGTGATTATTTTCTCCCCCTCAACACTTGATCGAAAAAATACTGAATTTTGAAAGATTAAAGTGTTGACGAAAGAAATGTACTTGCCATGTTGAAAGAACCAATAGATTAGAAGAATATTTATGTTGTTTTATCAGGTTTTATATTTTTGTATTTTGTTTTTGAAAAATTATTTACAAAAGAGATTTTGGTGTTTGACAGGTTTTTAAGACTGTTTTAGGAGGTCATCTAATTCCTCTTGAGTCAAACACCTCATACCAATCCGATGGACCAACTCATTAAACCTAGCGGGAGGCAAGGCTTTGGTGAGAAGATCTGCCAATTGGTATTCTGTACCCACGAAGTATAATTCAACTGTACCATGTTCCATGTGGTCCTTGATGAAATGATAGCTTAGATCGATGTGCTTTGATTTCGAGTGTTGAACTGAGTTGCACGAGATCACAATGGCACTCCAATTGTCGCAGTACATCGGGATTCTGTCAAATACGTAACCATAGTCTTTGAGTTGTGTTCTCATCCAGATGACTTGAGCACAACATGCGGACATGGCTACATATTCTGCTTCGGTTGATGACAGCGATGTACAATCCTGCTTCTTTGATTGCCAAGACACCAGTTTATCACCAAGAAATTGTAGTGCTCCTGAAGTACTTTTCCTTGAGTCTAAGCATCCTGCGTGGTCAGCGTCTTAAAAAGCGATTAGTTCAAAACCAGAATCCTTCGGATACCAGATCCCCAAGTTAATGGTTCCCTTGATGTATCGGAGGATTCTTTTAGCCTCAGAGAGGTGGGTTTCAGTTGGTCGCGACTGATAACGGGAGCATAGATAAACGGAAAATACAATATCAGGTCTGCTAGCTGTTAGATACATGAGAGACCCAATAATACTTCGGTATTTGGTAGGGTCCACTAATTTCCCATGTAAATCAGCGTCTAGCTTCTTGGTATGAGTCATTGGTGTGGCATAAGTGTCACAGGTTTTCATTCCAAATTTGTTTAACAATTCAAGGGCATATTTGGATTGACTCAAGAAAATACCACGGGGTGATTGATGAACTTGCAGTCCTAGAAAGAACGTAAGTTCACCCATCATGGCCATTTCAAAAAATTTCTTTACTAGTTTTGCAAAAGCGATTAAAAACTTTTTATGTGTAGACCCAAAAATGATGTCATCCACGTAAATTTGAACAATTAAGATATGTGCCCCGTGATATTGTATAAAAAGAGTTGGGTCAACCGAACCTTTGGTGAAATTATTAGCAATGAGGAAAGATGATAGCTTATCGTACCATGCCCGAGGGGCTTGTTTGAGACCATAAAGAGCTTTATTCAGTTTGTAGACATGGTTCGGGAATTTGGGATCAACGAATCCTTCTGGTTGGCTGACCTAAACCGTTTCTTTTAGTTGTCCGTTGAGAAACGCAGTTTTGACATCCATCTGAAAGACCGTCATATTCATATGAGCCGCGAACGCGAGAAATATCCGAACAGCCTCAAGACGAGCAACCGGAGCAAAAGATTCTTCAAAGTCTATTCCCTCTTCCTGACGATAACCCTTAGCAACTAGACGTGACTTGTTTCGGATTACGTTCCCTTCAGCATCCAATTTGTTTTTCCAAATCCATTTGAGACCAATGACGTAGACCCCTGTTGGTCTTTCAACCAGTTCCCATACTTCAAGACGTTTGAATTGGTTGAGTTCTTCTTGCATGGATTCAATCCAGTTGTCTTTGGTCATTGCGTCTTTAATGTTTTTAGGCTCAGATTGGCAGACAGTGAGTGCATAAATGTAATGTTCACCATCTGTGTGAAGACGTTGTCTCGTAACGACTGGTTGATTCGGGTTGCCAATAATATTAGCCAGAGGATGGTCTTTTGTCCATCGATGTGTAGAGGGTTGATGTTGGTATACATTGTGCAGATTCTGAGGATTCAAATGGTTTGTTGATGATTCCGCGACATCAGGTGCAGCAGTGTCATTAGCAAACGGGTTAAAGAACGCATTTGGATCAAAATCTGCAGGTGGGGGTACAGCATTCAGAATATCATCAGCCGGTTCATCATTGTTGGAAGCGGTTTGTTCAACTGTTGTGGTGGAGTCAACTGGTGGTGCTTCTTCAACATTAGTTGTTGTAGCGGGTCTATCAGGTATAAGAGTATTATCAGGTTGAGCAGCGGAAACAGCGGATACACCTGGAGCACGTTCATCAATATCGTCACTGAACATCGGAGCAAATAACCTTTCCATTTGTTGACGAGTGAGCTGGGGGCTTTGTTTAGCTGATGATGGGGGTTGAGGGAAGTTTAAACGGTTGTGACCGGGTTCTAAGTTGTTATACTCAGAAGCCATTTCCGTGAGTTCATCAAAATGAGCATGAATCGTTTCCATCACCTGTTTTGTACGACGATTCCAGATCCGGTAACCTTTAGAATTCTCACAATATCCAATAAAGACTCCAATGTCGACTTTGGCTTTGAGCTTTCCAAAATCATCACGATCATTATTCGGATAGCATAGGGATCCAAATACATGAAAGTGTTTGAGATTTGGTTTATGGTTGTGGACAAGCTCGAAAGGTGTTTTGTTGTGGCGTTTTGTGATGATAGAACGGTTTTGAGTATAGCATGCAGTAGATACAGCTTCTGCCCACAAGTAATCTGGAAGTTTAGCATTGATTAACATTGTTCTTGCAGCTTCCACTAACGTTCGGTTTCTTCTTTCAACAACTCCGTTTTGTTCTGGTGTACGTGCAATAGATGTTTGATGCTGAATTCCCACTTTCTCATAAAATGCACGAAGGGTTTGGTTAACAAATTCAGTTCCTTTGTCTGTTCTTATTTGGCGGACGGTGTTCCGGAGCTGAACTTGAATTTTCGTGAGAAATGTGATGATCATTTGTGGAGCTTGGTATTTGCTTCGAAGAAAGTAGACCCAAGTCTATCGTGATTAGTCATCAACAATTACTAAGATGTAGCGTTTGCCATTGATCGTTTGCACGCGCATCAGGCCACACAAATCCATGTGAAGAAGATGAAGCACATGCTGAGAGCTGTGTTCCACCTTTGAAGGAAAATGAGCACGAGTGCTTTTTCCTTGTTCACACGCTGAGCAAAGGTGATCTTTTGAATACCGGAATCGTGGGAGACCTTCAACTAGTTTGTGTCGAGCAAGGTTGGTGATGGTTTGAAAGTTTAGATGTGAGAGACGACGGTGCCATAGCCAGGATTTTGTTGATGTTGCCTTTGAAAGTAAGCAGATGGGAGATGAAGCAACCATGTCTTGCATAGAGATAGTGTAAAGACTAGAATTACGCGAGCCAGACATAAGGTCATTTCCTTGTAGATCACGAATGAAACAAGTTTTCTCCCTGAAAGCAACCTCCAAATCTCCATCACAGAACTGACCTACTGAAAACAGATTGTGACCGAGGCCTTCCACATAGTAAACCCTACTGATTTCGATGTTCCCATTGATATAGTCTCCGTAGCCCATGATAGCTGCGAAGTAATCATTCCCGAACCTGACAGTGCCAATGAACTTTGCAATAAAGTTTGATAACAGTTTAAGGTTGCCTGTCATGTGTCGGGAACATCCGCTATCAACAATCCAGAGAATGATCTGTATCACCTGCATTACACACAGACGACACATATGGAATAGAAGTAGATGTGGAACCCGAAATGTTAGAGGGTTCCGGAGCAATGATAGTAGACATATACACATTAATAACTTTAGGCATCCATTTAAATCCTAATGTGTTATATATCCAATTCTGCCATCTATAACTACTGTTTTCTTTAGTCTTTGTGAATCCACTAGGTGGTACTACATTCTTAGGAGGTGAAACTGGAGCTACAGGGACAGCAATGCTTGCCTTAGAATCTAAAGAAGGCGGTCTACCAAGCACAGACTTAGAATGATTAGTGGGCCTAGGGGTATTCCAATTCTTAGGATTCCGTAAACGAGAGATGATGGCTTTAGCAACACATTTGTCATGACAATCAGAATTCATACTTTTACAACAAATAACACAAGGTGCATCAGATTGAATATCAAAAGTACTTAAAGGTTTAGCATTCGTTACATCACTATTTCTATTACATTTGCCAGACGCAATATCTATAGTGGAAGCAACGTGATTCTTATTCATAGTCCTAGGGTGTTCTTCTACTTTAGCATTCCTTATTGATCTTTTCTTAGGTCGCAACTTCCTATTCTTCAATTGAGTGCTCCTAGGCTGTGAAGTGCGGACGTTTGGAAAAGACGCAACTATTCCTGTTTCAGTAGAAGGAAGCACGTTAGCAACTTGTGATTTGGCAGAAGGGATTCTAGGTGCACGATTAGTAAGTGTTACTGGTGCTAATCTCTTAAAGATGGTTGGCGGAAGTTGTTCATACTTTCCTAACATTTCTCTTAACTTAGAGATGGTGTGAATCAAATTTTGATTTTCAGAACGAATATTACCAGCAAAATTCATGACTTCTCTAGTGTGAGCAAGATAGTGATCAAGTTCGTTTGATGCTTCATGACGAGTCTTATTGAGTAAATCAAATATGACACCATATTCCTGTTTAACTTTTACAAGTTCTTGTTCATATTTTGAGATTTGACTTTTCAAAGACACGTTTTGATCATCCAGTTGCTCAAGTTTAGGATCAAAAGATTTCGTTTGCAACTGAGCGATTTTCTTTTGAAAACCAAGTTGTTGATTGTGAATATCTTTTTCACACCAATTAAGACGACGTTTTGCATTGTAAAGTTCGTTAAGTAATCGTTCATTTTCAGTTTTTAAAGACTCGATCTGAAGCACATTATCAGTATTCTCAACAGTTACCACAGAGTCAACATTATCAGCAGAGATATAAGTAGATGCATGTGGCAAAGAATAGAATAACACAACATTATGGATATCAGCACAGATAACATCTTTCAAGAGTTGATCAACATCTTTTCTCAACATTTTCTTTTTACGTTTAGTATTAGAAATAGATGTTTCAGTTTTCTCGAAAACGACCTTCATGACTCCAAGTTCCTTATGAAAATCCCGTTCCCAAGACAATGCACAACTTTTCAAATTTTTAACATTAGGTAAAAGATTTTTCTGAAAAATGTCTCTTTGTTCTCGCGCCAGAGGCAATTGAAAGTGTTGAACTTTGATTTCAGAATGATATTCTATCTCATGTTCTAAAGTTTTGAGGTCAGCCATGAAAATATCAAAATATCTAAGAATTTTGTGATTTTCAGGTTTTGAGTTTACTTCACTGATGGAAGGTAAAGGACCATAAATTTGTGCATAATCTGGTTGGGGATTAACATTAGAAGACTCAGGTGTTTTGATGATAACCCTTGGTATGTTAGAAGAATCCGTTGGTGTGACAAAAATGACCGGTTTTGAATAATTAAAAGGTTTGTTGTAAATAACAGTTTTTTATTTTGACCGACTCTCGTCTTCTGCATCTAATTCCTCTTGACGATGATATTCAACAACACTCATAACAGAATTATCAATTTTATATTCTGCACAGGAAACTTCAGGATTTGGTTTGAATGTTTTGGTTGAAAGCTTTGGTTTGTAGTCAGCAAGATTTGGTCCATATCCTTTTGAATCGGGTTTTAAGGTAAACTTTTCAATAGCAGTTACAGACTCACCATGTTTATAAACAACAGTTTTAAACTCTTTAAGTTTGCGTTGCAAGCCGATAATTTCTTCAAGATGATTATCTATTCGGTTCGTGGAATGCTTTTTGTATGCAGAGAACTGTTTTTGACAATTTAACAACTCAGCCTTAGCTTTTTGATTTTCCAAGGTGAGAGCGTTAATTTGCTTTTTATGTTCATGTTTCAGTTTTTCTATCTCAGACAATAAAGCATTCTTCGAAGCGGCTAGATCACGCATCTGTCTCTCTAAATATTTTTTGTTTTGATGAGATTTAGTAAAGGCTGCTTCAAAACCTTTTTCACGTTTTTCTTGAGTTTTGAAAAAGTTGAGTTGCTTTTGTAAACATTCAGAATCCTTGGTTAACAGTGCATTTTTACTTTTTAAGGTTTGATTTAATGCACAAAATTCTTCAATTTGGGATTGCTGGTCTTTAAGTAAGAAAGCAAGATCTGGATGAGGCAAAAGTTCGGCTTATTCAACAGAAGTCACAACATGATCATTATTTAGATCCTCAAGTATAACCACGGAGTCAATTTAATTATCAAAGGAAACCATAAGGTCATCTTGATCGTCAAATGTAACTACAAGGTCTATTTGAAAATCGTCGGAATGAGATGTAAATGACTCATTTTGAACATTTTGAGCCTTGCCGGATTCAGATGTTGGCGGAGATATTAGATCAGAGATAAATATGGTTTGTTCGGGTACCTGAGACAAGCCATCAGTGTCATATACTGGGCCTGTGTCACTCATGTGTAACTCATGCATATTAGCCATCAACATAACTGCTGCATTGGCCTGCAAGTCCTCCATATCATCATCTGAGTCTGCATTAGCCATAAAACTCTGTTCTTTGTCTGTGAGAGATCCACCAGCTTCATCATTAAGAGCCAAATGAAGAGCCTCTTTGAAATAAGCATTGCCCCTAGTCCTCGGCTTTGGGCATGCATTAGCCAGGTGTCCCTTCTCATTGCAGTTGTAGCATCGAAGACCATTCAACCCATTCTGAGCATTTCCCTGTTCCACCACTGGAGCTCTGTTGTTATTCCGACCCACAGCATTAAACCCTTGACCACCGCCCATCTGACGACCATAACCACGATTCTGAACTTCAACTCGTCCATTGTTTACAACAGCCTGATTTCGTGTGTTAGATGAGAAACGAATACGATTGTTGGATTTGTTGGTATAACGGCCAAAAGCATTAGCAATCATAACAAATCCTTGTTGCAATGCATCGAACGGATCGATGTCCTCATTAGCTTCACTGACAAGTGGTTGAGCATTGTTGTTGTTGTATGGAACCAGTTGATTTTGTTGAGATTGTTTCTGTGAATGATCGTTTTGTGTGACAGTTGGTTGAGTTGCTTGTTGAGGAGGATAACTTTGTTGAGCATATAAGGCAAGTTGTTGATTTTCCGGATGTGTAGGTGGAGCAATTTGAGCACGGAGAATCCTTTCCCGATCAACTTCCTTTTCATGAGGCTTCAAGTAATCGTACAACAATCCATATGTAGAATGATGCATATTCTTCGCTTGACGGAGAAAAATGACATACTTCTCCCATTCAGGACCAAGACTACTCAGGAACTTAGTATTCACTACAATTCTTGGCATGATGATGTTGTGTTTATCCAAATCATTGATGATGTCTGAAAATCGATGATGATAAGACTCTAGTGTCTCTCCAGGTTTAATCATGAAGTGTTCATAATCCAAGTAAATTTTGGATTCCAAATCCTCCTGATTGAGTACAGATCCTTCCATAAGAAGATGAATATGGTCCCACATTTCCATTGCAGTCTTTTGAGCATCAACACTTCGAAGAATTGGGTTAGGTAATCCTAAAAGAATATATTGCATTGCAAGCTCATCAGCTTCATAGTGTAGAAGTTCTGTTTGATTTAAATCTGAAACAGTAGCAATGTTTGTTTGTTCATCTCTTGGTGGAATAGAATTAGGATCTCCGGGTACAATGACAGTAGGCATCTCAAATGGACCTTCCAAGATAACCTTCTTTAAGAACTTTCCATGTGGCTTCTTCATATCACAAAACCTAAAGAACCTTATCACCCATTGATCGTAGTTTCTTGGAGTGAGCATTAGAGGTCTATCAAGTGATCCAGCCTCATGAATTGATTGTTGGCTGCTTAAAGCTTCACACATCTTTGCAAACCAAGTTGGTTCCTTCATAGTGTTCCTTGATGGATGTTGATTGAAGTCATTTGTGTAGGGTTGAACTTGAAGACTTGGCGGTGTTTGAACCATTTGTGGTGGAGGAATTGCTCCAAGTTGTGGAGTATGTTGTTGATTAAATTGTTGTTGATAAATTGCTTGTTGTTGATTCCATTTTTGATGTTGTGGACTTAGTTGTTGTTGTCGTTGAGAATAAGTGTAAGGGAAATAGTTAGAGTATGGTGGTTGTGACATGTTGAAAACTTGTGTTGGTAAAAATGGATCTTTGTAGTCGAATGAACCTTTGTTGATGAAGTGTCCTTAGGCGTAGAAATCACAAGAAACCAAGTGGAACTTATGCGTAAAAACACCAAAGTTACGCGTAACAAAGAGAGTTACGCATAGTTTTAGCTTACGCATAAGTATGGAAAAGACTCTAAAGTTAGGCGTAGACACAAAGTTAGGCGTAGAAAGTTAGGCGTAGGATTACCTTATGCGTAAGACTAGGCTTATGCGTAAGAATAATCTTATGCGTAGGATTTCTAAGCGTAAGCTTTATGCTTATGCGTAAATTTAGGGTTTTATCCCAAGTGATCTTTTACACTTCACAGTGCAAAAGATATCCAAAGTCGACGTATTTTCAGGCTTATCCAAGCAAGAAAACACGGAGTATGCCACGAGAACGAAGATCAAGTCACGGATAAAGTTACGCGTAAGATTAGGGTTTTGATACGCGTAATCTTACTCGTAAAGATGATTATGCCCAAATTTGTTTCTAAACCAGATTTTTGTTATGGAATAGCGTTAATAGCACCAAAATAACACAAATGTGTGAACCTTGATGAACCAAAACGGCTAAACGGATTACGCGTAGAACTTCACCCACGAACAAAAACAAGCTTAAAAACTTAGATCCACGCGTAAAGTTTGAAACTTTTTGCCAAAAACAAGTATTTTAACACCTTAAAACGTTGAGAGTACAAGAATCTTGGATTAAAAAGTGTAAAAAACAAGTTTTTAAGCGAACCAAAGTAGTATGTTATTCTACGCGTAGGACCAAAACCCACTTCAAGAAATAACGATTCACCCAACTAGTTAGGCGATTGATACCACTGTTAGGTTACTAGTTTTACAACACAAGCTTACAAGAAAGAGATGAAGGCGATTGAACAATAAACCAAACACACACACACGTTAAGTAAAGACGGTTACGCGTAGGAGTATGAGTGAAAGGAATAACTTGAACAACCAACCCTCAAGTGAGGGTTATACAAGAGTATTTATAGGCAAGGAGCTAGGGCAACACTCCTACTCCTTCCCTTTTCCTTATTGGACATTCTACATAAGCTTGACCTTAAACAAACATAAAGGCCATAATAAGCTACCTATTACATATGAGTAACTAACACTTGAATTATGGTTTAGGAGTGATTCCAACAATTGGCTTAGAGATGGGATCTGTCTGAACCCGTCTTGGTTCAGAGGTAACTGTGGTCGAATTTGCACCAGAAATTGTCTCGTCAATGGATGATGAGATCTGCAAGCAGTGTCAACGCATCCTTGAGAAGCAAAAGATGAAGTTCATGCTCAAAACCAACATTGTATCAGTTGACACTTCTACCGAAATTATCAAAATGATAGTTGAACCTCAGCTGGTGGTGATCAAATTATACTTGAGGTTGATGTTGTACTTGTATCTGCTGGTAGAAGCCCCGTTTACATCTGGACTTGGTTTGGAGACCATTGGCGTTGAAACCGACAATATTGGTAGAATTCCTGTAGATAAAAGATTCTCAACAAATGTGAAGCGGGTGTTTGCCATTGGTGATGTTATTCCTGGGCCCATGTTGGCTAACAAAGCTGAAGAAGATGGTATTGCGTGTATGGAATTCATTGCAAGCAAAGAAGGGCATGTAGACTATGATAGAATAGAGGTGCAAAGGGTAGAAGTCATGTGGGACCGGTTATTGACATTGTTGTCTTAATCCTAAGATATGGCATAGGATTTTGATAATCGGAAATGTGTCTGATTCAAGTGGCATCTGAAGGTCGATCGAGTATAGTTGATATTGAAGATAATCTGGTAGCCAAAGATAAAGCTTCACGTAGACACAAAGGATGGGAATATGTTACCAATTTTTGTTTGAAGAGGCTGGCACAGGAAAGTCCCATTTATCTCAGAGGTACTGTAGCCCCATAATGGTTTTTATAGAAAATGCCAGAAGAACATGAACTGAAGCCGTGGTAGAGATATGGCATTCAAGTAAAAATCAAATGGCTACTGAAACAATAGTTTATGCGAAACAAAGATTTTAGAAACTTTCGTGATCGTATGTAGTTTATACCAACTATTACAATATTAAAAAATGTTGTGAATTGAAGTAATGTAGTATCCTACACCTTTTTAATAATAGTGGTGGTTCTTTTAATGACGCCACTTTCAATTCCGATCAAAATGAGTTTATTTGTTCTTTTGACAATTTGACAGTGACTGGATCATAGCTAACACGGGTTACTTCTGAAACGAATATGAATAATCTCAATGATGGTGATGACGCTCCAGAAGTAATTGTTTCTCTTGCTGTTGGTGAAGGGGCGATGACATTTAAAAAGAAAAGAATGCCTAGAAGAGGTGAGGATTTTTCATTCCTTGAAGCGACCAACAACTAAGTATTATAATCTGTTACAACTGCATATTTATAATCTGTTAAACAAAGATACCCCTACACCTAATATTTATAATTAGCCATATTAGTAATCATATTTATAAGGATTGATATTAGTTTATTATAAATGGTGTTTGAATCATATTTGTACACTGCATATTTATAATCTGTTCAAACACTTTTATCTAATTTAAAACCATCTTTACGTGTTGAAAATGTTGATTGTTGGTTTGATGTGGTATTTTATGTTTTGTTCACTTAGTTTAACCCGTTTGATCTGTTTCATTTGTAGTACAATGACATGTTTGACAGGTTATACTAACTATACCCATGTTTTGAATGGGTCTTATATTGCACCTGTTTTAAAGATTATTTTGCTGCTTTGAGTATCACGCTTACATTGGTTTATTTTACAGGGCTTTTCCATGGCCGGAAGTTTCTCCCAACTTGGTTCATTGTCGGAGGCAGATATCAACGGGTTACCCAACAAACTGACCAAAGGTACCAGAGACAATAAACCCCCTTCATCCGTGCATAGAGTCTTGTCCAATGATGACCTATTGATTGAAATATTACTTCGACTACATGTTATCTCACTTCATTTATTCAAATCTGTATCCATACACTGGTTATCTATCATTACATCCCCTACTTTCACTCTTAGCCGTCAACTCTCTAACGTAGATCCTCCTTGTGGTCTTCTTATCAAGCGAGTTAATACCGAAATGATAAGGCTTGAATATGATTTTGAGTCATTTGATATCCAAATCTCATCCAAAAGATCAACACTCTTTACTTTGGCCACTGAGGTACCACCTGGTTATGTTAATATTTTGTAGTCCTGCAATGGTTTGCTTCTATGTTTAGTTGAGCCTGATAAGTATTACGTCTACAATCCAACCATCAAACTATTTAAGATGATTCCTATAAAATCAGATAATCATGGTGTGAAACTGGCATATGATCCTACAAAATCGCCTCATTACGAGGTCATCCATGCCAGACTTTTACGTGATCATACATTAAATTATGTATGATGGATTTTTACTCAGTGAAAATCCAGAGGCACCTATGAACATAGAGTGTTTGATGGATGACAAGGATGTTAGAGTTTTTATAAAGAGAGATGAGTTTGACACAAATTGGTAACCCGGTGTTGGAATATGTAAAGAAACCTCTGGAGAAGGCACTTTTGACGGTTGATGATATTTATGCTATGGAGGTTCTTGGTTCAGGATCCAGGGTGCCAGCTGTAATCAAGATTTTGACTGAAGTCTTTGGGAAAGAGCCAAGGTGTACAATGAACGCAAGTGAATGTGTTTCCAAAGGTTGTGCTTTGGAATGCGCTGTATTCATGTAGTACAATTTCTTTGAAAACTAATAAATGAACAACTGAGGGCTTCTCACATGTTAGGTTGCCACATGACGCAAGCTGAATACAAACGTACTTGAAGCTACATATTTTTATATCGATCTCTTATATAATGGCAATTGGTAGAATAACGCGGAAATAAAATATAATTACAAAAAACATAGTATATAATGTTACATTCGAATGGTAAAAGTTGAGGTGGTGGCCTTTTGTAAGCATTTTTAGCCTAATGAATTCATATGAAACTAAGATAACGAACACTTGGTGAGTTGTTCATAACCACAAATGCAAGTTGAAGATGATCTCATACACTTGCAAAGTTCTCTTTTGTCCGATCTATGAGTTGTTCTATCTCCTCATTTTAGTGTTAATTTTCCCCTTCTTCGTGTTGTATTTTCTTATGTGGAAGTTTACTTAGGCACTTGAAACTAATTATTGCAACTAACATTTTATGGTTTTGGGACATGAGAATATTACATGTAAGTAAAAAGCTGAATTAGGAACGTCAATTATTCCCAATCAGTTTGTTGACTTTTCAAGATAATTAATGACTGCATTAAAGTTCATAACAATAGCTATATTTAGAAACCACTTATGTTTATAGTATAGCAAAATGTTTCATTTAGTGGAATACTGAGATGAGAATCTTTTCATGTATGTTGTAAGATCTATATCTCCACTTGCTCGCTCTAGCAAAACTCTGGTGGTTACTACGAGATTTGAAGCCGTGCTACTGTGGTGGGTCTGGTAATATGAGTTTGCCTTCAAGCACTCTGTTATTGATTGTCATTCAACAATATTAGCTTAGAGGTAGCCAAACCAATTCAGTAAACTAATTGTGTTGGTTCAAAATGACCCAAATTGTGTTTTAAAAAGTGTATGAAAATATTATTCGGGATTACATTTGCAGAAACTATAATATGATCATGTATGATGATGAACTAACCCGGTCAATGGTTGACATAAGGAGAGTAAATAGCAGTCAGAATAAAGGTGGCAAAATGGACGGGTTGGGTAATTGTTTGAAATATGCCATGTTTTGGTACCCCGAAACATCATTTTCCAAAACATTTTAACATTGTATTCACCCATAAACCCTCAAACCTTATAAATATTCGATTTATGTTTGTGAGCTTACCATCAAAATGTTGATCAGTGTTGACCTTTTTTAGTTGGGGCTGACTAAATGGTTATTTCGTATCAATGTTAAACTTAAGCTTAAACTAGAACTTTAACACGGATTGTGGGTTTTTTTGTTGAAATTGTAGATAGTTACCGGGACTATTAATACAAATGGGTCAAAATAGGCCAAGTGGGTCAAATATATACGGAATACCTTTTTAACTAAAAAATGCAGACGTCAAATGGATAGAAAATCCATCAAAGTCTATTATTCTGTGTGTTTTAGTCGGATCTTTATTTATTATCCGAGAAATAAAAGGAGCTTGTGGAGAAAGCAAGGTACAAGCAACTTCAACCTCATGAGTACAACTCAGGTAAATGCTAAATAATATTAGCTTTCAATGGCACTTTGGATCATGTTTATTTACATCAAATAGTATTGAGTTGTGTAGCTTTCAATAATAACTATAAAGACACTGAGCTATTTGTTATCTATGTTTTGCTAAGGTAAGTTATAATACGGAGTACTAATTACAGAAATGTCATGTCTAAGTTGTTAATCATTAATTACTTTTTATTTCGAAAATTTGCATAGGTCAAACTAAATCATGGATTAAATAGGGCGATGAGCTCTCTGGTGAGGGAAATGCATACCCTACAAGTAAGTCAGCAAACTTGCAGCTCTGTATTTGGAGTTGCTATTTTGGAAGACGGATACAACCATTAATAACACTAAATTCGTCTATCACCAATGAATACAACAAAGTCACTTTAAAACCTAAAAATAACCTTTTAGTATATATTTGTTCAACTAAATCCTAAAAATAAAAACCACAAATCAAAGTACTTACATGCTTTTAGCCGTTTTATGGATTATGGTAACATCAATTATAGATCATAACCGTTTCATTTAACTTTTTAGTATATATTTGTTCTATTAAATCCTAAAAATAAAAACCACAAATCATACCCGTCCATCGGACGGGTTTTGCCACTAGTATATATATATATATATATATATATATATATATATATATATATATATATATATATATATATATATATATATATATATATATATATATATATATATATATATATATATATATATATATATAGGGAAGGGATCGGGTGCGGATTGCATTTTAAGTAGGGATGGTGCGGATAATATCACAATAGCTTTTTTTTTTAAAACAATTCGAGAAAATCTAAAAAAATTATAAAACTAAAGAGCATGTTAAATTATTAAGAATCGCTGAAAAAAATTTCAAAAAAAATCGTTTTCATGATTAAAGGTATTGTGATATTAAGGTCGATTTTGACTTTTTTACAAAAGTCAAGATCTGATCTTAATATCACATAAACTTTTTTTTTAATTACAAATTGTTAATATCACACTAACTTTTTTTTTATATCACGCTACTTTTTTGTTTTTTTTACTAATATTATTAATATCACCGTTCCTTTTTTAATAAAAAAATGTTAATATCACGGTTCATTTTTACTATCACAGGAACTTTTTTTCTTTTTTTAATATAATTGTTAATATCACCGTAACTATCATATGCTTTTTTAATAAAATTGTTAATATCATAGTAACTATCATATGTTTCTTAATATCATTGTTCATTTTTACATGCAAAAAAACTTAATATCACAGTTGGTTTTATAATATCATAGTTTCATAATATCACAATAGAACTCATAATATCGTTAATATCACGGTAGGACTCATAATCAACAAAACAAAAAGTGCTCAGAAAAATCTGGAAAAATAAAAAAATGAAAGAAGATAACAATAATAAGGATCCCTCAAAAGAAAAAAAAAATAAAAAATAAAAACCGTTTACATGGTCAATTGGTACCGTGAAGTTAGCGCAAATCTTGACTTTTTTACAAAAAGTCAAAATCAGATCTAAAATGGACGGTCCAGATCTATCCGCACGAATTAAAAAAATCCGCACCTGATCCTTACTATATATATATATATATATATATATATATATATATATATATATATATATATATATATATATATATATATATATATATATATATATATATATATAAACAGAGTTAGGATCAAATAAGAAGAAAAATTAAAATGAGAAGGATAAGAAGAAAACACAACCACACATTTCAGATGCATCTACAAAAAGAGATGCATCTCCCCATGAATTTCTCACTCTTATTTAAAATGTGTGGTTGAAAATCCTTCTTATTCTTCTTATTTTAGTTTTTCTTCTTACCGGATCCCTTCCCTATATAAACATTTAAAAAAGTAGTACTTGTATTTTAGGAAGGGACTATCGCTATTTGCTTACATGGCATTTGTCAAATTTGTATTCCTCAACTAATGTGTCAAAGTCAACTTTCAATTCCATTGTGACAACCTCAGTGACATACACAATTGCCATTTCTAGGAACCAAACTAAACACATCCCTAATCTAAATATTCACACATGCTATAAATTCCACCAACTCCCAAATATTTTTCCATATTAAGCCATCACCCAAACCTCCTTTTTCTCCCTCATTCAACCCATTTTCAACAACTTATATCTAAACTAACATTTTGATGGCAGAAAAAAGCAAGATCTTGATCATTGGAGGAACCGGGTATATCGGAAAATTCGTTGTGGAAGCAAGTTTAAAGTCCGGACACCCGACTTTCCTTTTGGTTAGAGAAACCACAACCGAACACCCCGAGAAATCCAAGCTCATAGATAATTTTACAAGTCTTGGTGCCAAACTTCTTATTGTAAGTATCTTGTCGCTGTTTGCAGGACAACGCAACCTACTCTATAAATTTCGAGACTCTTGTTTTATCTCAAAGGGAAATTTATGTTATTTTTTTGTATCATTATGTTAGGGCAACATCCATGATCATGCTAGTTTGGTGAATGCTATCAAGCAAGTTGACGTTGTCATATCCACAGTTGGTGGAGAATTGGTAGCTGACCAAGTTAAGTTGATTGCAGCCATTAAAGAAGCCGGAAATGTTAAGGTACATTTCATAAAAAATATACATAGTTGAATATAGTTTCAAAAGAAATTGCATGAAGATGGAAAATGACATAAAATAATTGTTTCCCTATGAAAACGACAATGCACCTTTCGTGTGCTTTTCAAATAATGGAAGATAATGTACCTGGCTCAAATTATAATATCATTATGCCCTCAAATAATTGTTTCCCTATGAAGATCGCTTCAAGATAATGTGTTAAATAAATAAATAAATAAATAAATAACACAATCTAGAAACAACATAACATTTTCTTTTAGTATTTGTTAGACTATACTCTACAGTGCTATAAAATTTAAAACGACAAGTTGCCTTTCGGGGGATTTTAACATTCGAGGAAATGATCACTGCAGCAGCCGCTGCTGCTACTTATTTGGCCTTTTTCTCTTCCAAATTTGACAGCCTATTCACCAATCCATGTTTGCTTCAATATCCGTGCTCCATATTTGAATTGGGGGGTATACAAGATCATTTGTGGCGGAGGTGTATAGCAAAAAAAGGCCAAAGAAGCTGCTGCAGCATGGATCATTTCCCCTTAACATTAAGATATTGAAGATCCGGTGTATGAAAGCATATATGCCATTCAACTTGAAATTAAATTAGAATATAAGTTCTAAACAAACGAACACATAATGAAGATGCTAAAATCATTGTCATTACAGAGATTTCTACCTTCAGAATTTACTTTAGATGTCGATCATGTGAATGCGATCGAGCCAGCCAAGAGCGTGTTTAAGGGAAAGATTGCAATTCGTAGAGCAACCGAAGCAGCTAAAATCCCATACACTTTTGTAGCTTCCAACGGTTTTGCAGGGTACTTTTTATCAACTGTGTGTCAATTGGACATTGACACTCCCCCTAGAAAAAAACTTAACATCTATGGGGACGGAACCCCGAAAGGTACGCTCTTTAATGCATAATGTACAATTGCTAATTAACATGACAACTTGCTTAATATGTTATCTGCTAATTTTTATGCAGCTGTTTTTGTCAAAGAAGAGGATATAGCTTCAGTGACCATTAAAGCAGTCGACGACCCACGTACCTTAAATAAGACATTGATCTTCAGACCTTCGGGCAATATAGTGTCTTTTAATGAAATTGTTTCCATATGGGAAAGCAAAATCGGAAAGACCCTTGAGAAAACATATGTGTCTGAAGAGCAACTTCTAAAAAACATCCAAGGTGAGTTTGATCGAAAAAATCCATGTACAATTGTACATCATTTTAATAGTTTTCAAAACACTTATATACTGTATGTGACTTGTATTGCAGAGGCTCCGTCATTTGGCTTAAGCGTTGAATTGGCCATAATGCATTCTGTTTTTATAAATGGAGATTTAACAAATTTTGAAATCGAGCCTTCTTTCGGTGTGGAGGCCAGTGAGCTCTATCCCGAGTATAAGTTCACCTCTGTTGATGAGTATTATACTACACTTGCTTAAAATATCCGGTTTTATTATTGTAATGATCATCTATCTTATGTGACATGTTCTTGTATTATGACTTTTATGTAATTCACACATTTATAGCTATTGGTTTTTACCTCGTGTCGTGAATTCTTCCATTTTTCTTGACCTTCCAATTCATTTGGCATATTTCAATGACAGACAAGATTTTTTTTTTTTTTTTTTTTTTTTACTAATTTGAAATTAACATTGATCCAAGTTGACTAGTTATCAACTCAAAAACTACTTCGGGTTAGTCATATTTAACCTTCAAAGTTATGAGCCTTAATGCATTGAGGAATTTGAACAGATGAGATTCAAACGAGCAATCACAATCAAACTGTATAGTCAATCATATCAAGCATAATCAAACTCGAAGGCATACGTGATTATGTAAGCAGAAAGCTAAAAAAACTACTCGAGAGAATCTCTTGAGATGTATATATGTTGTTTACTTGTGAGTAATATGTAAGCCTTTAGGCCCATTAGCTCAATCATGCCATGTAGTCTTAAAAGAAATAAACTTAAGCATTTGATGGTTAATGCTAATATCGTCTAATTAATATTCGTTATCGCCTTATCAGACATCGAATCTGAAAGCATCTACGCGTCTTGGGTGGGTCATACTAAAATACACCGTTGGTCTCTAAACTTGTAGCGGAGGATCGCGATGGGACGAAACCGGGCATAATCATCGCCACGGGTCCAAACAGTAGCGATTAAATGCCAGATTGGTCCCTTGACCACTAACACCTATGTCAACGACTCTTTTCTGTTAGTTTCACGAGGGTAATATAGTCCAATCACATTTATAACTCAACCTAGTTAATTTTAACCCAAGAACTATTCCACCAAAACAAAAAAGGGATATTGTTTGAACAAATAATATCAGTGTTCCTGAGTCCTCACCACTTAAGTATGACTTCATAAAAGTCAACTGGTAAAGAAAGTAATAGCTCACAGAAATTTACCCAGGATTAACAAACAAATTTATACATTATCAAATACTTAGCTAGTTGACTTATAACAGTCAACTATATACAGTGTTTGATGAAACTGGAACATAACTGATACTACGGAGTCATTGTCTGATACATGTTAATTTACTGATTCTTTACAAAATATAAAAGATGAATTTGGGCCCAACTTCAAAACGTTCAACTGCTGAATCTTCAAATGATCTACACAGATGAGATTGATATCCAGAAACTATTGAACCGACAAAGCTGTTAGGCCTAAGTTGATGATGCTGCTGCAACATTGTCTGCTAAAACAAGTATACAAATTACAAACATATAAGTTATGAACTGTAGTGTTACAGGTTAATGGAATTTAACACATGACATGGTATTCATCACTGAAACATCACCTAGGGTCGCCTTTGGGCGAAGAGTGCTAGGACGCAGTTTGTAATCTTTTCTTTGCTCCGAAAGGGTGTCTTAACACCGCTTGAAACATCTGCAGCAGCACCACCAACCCTTGCAGCCTTCCCCTCCAAGTCAAACCCAGGAAAGTTCTCAACATCAAACCCTGCAAACTCAACCATTTTGGCCTTCCCCTTCCCGTCTAAACCTCGCTTAAATTCTTGAACAACTTGTCTCCCTCTTTTTCTGGGCAAAACCTCCTCTTCATCAACCATCTTTCCTTTTACATTTCCTTTAATTTTGTCCCTTTTTTTAGCTACAACCCCTTATTCGTCCTTGATTACTACCCCTCCTTTCACTCTTGGTGTCCTGGTTCCACTCCCCTGCATTTTTTTCTTATCGATCCCCTGCCATTGACTTGTAGTCCTAAAAGGTGTTTGACTAAGCATCCTAAAGTTAGCATCCTGCTCTACCCAACCCACAACTTCAAAACTGATGTTTTTTAAGTAAAATTGTGCTAACTTTTGGGGCTTGTGGGCTATGAAGATATCAACTGAGTCATTTGTTTCAGCCATTCCAAACAAGGTATGAACATCAACATCAGTATGAATCAAATGCAAACCATTTTCTAGGGATTGTTTAGGATCACAAAAAAACAACGCCCATTTTTGTTCATTAATCTCTGATAACACATTATCAAGGCTTGAACTAAATATATCCCTATCACTGGTAAAGGCACACAGATTAATTAATGAACCTCGTTCATACCTGAGTGGGCTATAATCAAAAACCCCATTATAGTGGATTCTGAACAGGACCTCACCTTCTTCTTCTTCCTTGACATCCTTAAACGTGGAGACGAATATGCTTCTGTCCTTCATTCTTAGTTTTTTGTTTTTTTAACAATGGGTTTGACTAGATGTGTGTTTCAGTACGTGAGTGTGGATGTATGTTAGGTTTCGTTTTAATTGGGTTTTGTTAAATGGGTCGGGTTATTATGATAGTGTTTATGGTTTCGGATCTTGTTAGTTGGGTTCTTTTGGTGATTCCAAACACATTAATTGTGTATATGCGTATCAAGGAAGGCAAAAGGCCAAGTTGCAGGGTACTAGGTTTATAATGTCACAATTGGTCCCTCAATTTGGCCAGTCAGCCGTTTTTTGCACTTAAAATTCCCGCGTATTTTTTGTCACACAAACTTGACTTTTTCTGTGTTTACTAACTTCACAATTAGTCCCTGAATTTGGAACGTCCAGTTGTTTTTGCTATTTATTGGTTAATACACTATATCATTTGCATACCAACAATCACAAGAAACAACCTCCCAATGGCTGACTTCCCACTACTTGAAGAACTCGCCAAATCTTCGAACTCCGACTACATGTTTGACTCGATTTCTCTCTTTTATCAGAGAGAAAACGATAAGGACATCAAAATTGCTAAAGGACTCCAAAACACTTTGACTGACTTGATTCGGGGTATGAAGGAAACCCAACAATACATCTCTGAGATCGAAGGCTTTCGAACTACGGTGATGAACTACAAGGTTATCGAGGATCTTCGCAACAAGCAAAAGGCTAATGTGTTGAAGGCGTTGGAGATACGGAGGATGATCTGTCAGACACACTCACAGGTGTGTGACAGGAACAACTTCCTTGATCATCTTAGGAAGTGTTGAGAAGGAAATGCTATGGTTATGTTTTCCCTTTTTTTTTGGAAAAATATGTACTGAATATTTATGTTCTAGTGTTTTAATATGAAGTTAATGAATCTATATGTTATGTTCTACTGTTTTAATTCGTTAATTATGTTGTTAATTGTTGTATTCGTCTAAGAGAGTTGTAATATGGTTTTGATTGTATTGGGTGTTGGTGGAACTATGGTCCTTGGTCAAACAGATTTAGAGTGTAGGGGACACAGGTTTTAGTCCCCTATCCAGTCTTGCATTAACTTATAGCAAGCACTTTATTCTCACATTTTACCACAAATTTGAATTCAAATACATAAACCCAACCCTTTCAGAGAAATTGAGTCAAAATGGGTAAATCTAGAGCTCGTAAACAGATTAAATGCTCCAATTGTCAAACTGTTGGACATAATAAGTCTAGCTGTCACAAGGATCACGTACCAAAACCAACAAAGGAAAGTATGGTTCGAGGTAGAAAAAGGCATTGTAATGGCAGAAGGCAACAGGTATTCATTTAATTGTCATTTGTATAATGATTGTTCTAGTGTGTTTACATTCTAGTTGATGTACAAATGTATTACTTTTGAAGTGGATGGATGAAGAGGATATAAGAAAGACTATGGAACAAGAGTTTTATGATGCTCTTTACGAGCAAGAAGAAGAACACACAAATTTGGAGGAAAATGAAGAGCAGTCCAGGTTGGATGAAGAAGAATTCCAGCAGTTTTTGGAAGAGGAGAGAATGTACAAAAGAATTGAAGAGGAATGGGAGAGGAAAAATTGGCTTCAAGATGCAGAGTATAAGGCAGCTTACTATGGAGTGTCTGTGGAAGAGTTATATCCAAGACATCCATATGTGCTGGATAAAATTCACGCTCTGAAAGTAACAAATTCCAGCAGTTTTCTAAGGTTGTAGGCTTCTACTCTTCTAGCCATTTTGTAATATCGACAATATTATGTTTCAACATGTTTTTGTTTTTTTTGTTGACTTTATAAGTTGACTAGCTTGTAAGAATTTATGTTGTCTTTACTCCTTATCTACTTGTTCAACAACCACAACTCCCATCTACTTATATAACATATCTTAAGTCAGCAATTGTTTATCATGCCACCATATTATCACCATGGATGTAGAAAATGGTTGTCAAATGGTATGCATTGACTGTTGGCTACAAAGGGAAAACAGGGCTGGATTGACCTTTTTTGCAAGGCGTCCACCTTATAGAGCTTTCATGTGGTATGTTTGTCCAGTGTGCCTTGAGATAAGGGGAAACACATCTTATACTGGTAGAGATGGTGTTACAAGGGAAAACACAACCATAGGAGATAGTGGTGGATATGTGATGGGTCTACATATTTCTGCACCTACTAGTGTTGGTGCATCCTTGGGCGGTGATGAAGAACAAAGTGAACCACCTACAACTGAAATAGCAAGTGGAGTTCGGCCAAGCCAAACACCACGTGAAGCACCTGCAACTGAAAGAGCAAATAGAGAACGCCCGAGACAAACACCAGTTGAACCAACTGCAACTGACAGACCAAATGGATCACCTACTAGTCATTTATCGCAGTGAATTCCTAGCAAGAAATGTTATGTTGTCTTTCAGTCTAAATGTAGCTTTAACTGATATGTGTGTGCTTCTTTTGTTATAATAATTGAATTTTGGTTACAATTTGAATCTGTTGACTTTATAAGTCACACAAGCGAGATTTTAAAAACTAACAATTCGGTTTCGTATCCTCTAATAATTTGGTTTATGTTGACCTTATAAGTCAAAATGGGTTTTCCCAAGCACCCACCTAAACTGGATATGCAAGCGCAAACTACAAAATGAAAACAACATTTCCAAAATATACCTACACCACCACCTAATTACACCATATGAAGCAAAACATACATGTTAACAAGTATCGTTTTCAGTAACCATCATCAGCCAAAAACTATACATCTTCATTACATCAACAACTAAAAATAACAGGTGAACTTCTTGATGGGAGGCTTGTTATTCATGGGGGGAGACTTGAGGTCCTTAGGGGGAGGCACATACCACTCATTCCTATTTGTGCCGGAGCATCCCACAGCTGCTACAAGACCAAGTACAACTTTGGGAGCGGAAGCCTTGGACGCCTTGGAAGCTTGGGAAGTGGAACCTTTCGAATTAGTGGTCTTAGAAGACATGTTCCCACACTCATCATCAGATGTGTCTGAAATAATGATGACATCAACTTCATTTCCCTTCACGTTAGTATTTGGAAAGATAGACAAAACAGATATAATCAGAGTTGACCCATTACAACTTTCTTAGCTTGTAAACATTCACTCTAAAGTCTGACCTTTCTGAGACTCCTTATTCCCATATTTTTCCCACAAGTCTTCAAGTATCACATCAGCAATTTCATCTCCTATATCCCACTTATTCCCATAAGTAGCCATGGCATAGTCAACCATATCGGCAGATACCTTTAGCTTGCTATAATCCCTCTTTTTGACAGATTCTGACACCGCTCGGATTTCTGTCAAATAAATAGGAGTAATTTATGCTCCTCCCTTAAAATGGGAATAACACAAATACAAAAAAAACCCGACTAACCTTTCATCACTTGAGCTTCTTTCGCAAATCTGCATAAATCATCAAACATTTCATCAGACATTTCATCTTCTTTTCACCAAGTATTCCCGTATTTTGCCTTCACATATTTTACCATCTCATCAGTTACATCCGTACAAGTAAGCTCCGTGTCTGCCATTGTTAAAGTGTGTGCGAGGGTTGTGCGAAGAAGGCGGGAAACAATCAAGATGGTATATGGTAAACCGTTTCTCATAATTAACTAGGTTGAGTTATAAATGTGATTGGACTATATTACCCTCGTGAAACTAACAGAAAAGAGTCGTTGACATAGGTGTTAGTGGTCAAGGGACCAATCTGGCATTTAATCGCTACTGTTTGAACCCATGGCGATGATTATGCCCGGTTTCGTCCCATCGCGATCCTCCACTACAAGTTTAGGGACCAACGGTGTATTTTAGTCTAAACTTAATGGTCCAACCCATACGTGACTTTACTATAATTCAAGCGTTCAAAGTATGTTTGGCACGGAGCAGTGTGAAACTTTTTGAGACGGTGAGCGGTTAGCAATGCGCATTTTGAATTTTAGTAGTCGTTTGACAAAAAAACGGTGAGCTTTGGCTAATTTTTAGAAAGGCTAATTTTTCAATACTTCTTTAAAAAGCGGTGAGCGATAAGCTATGACTACTGCTCAAAGATCACAAGAAGTCACAACTACTACTCACTGCTACTTTTAACAAACACACATCTTCATGCGTATCAACAATATAAATTGTTATATGTCTGCCAATCGTGTATCAATTTTGGTTAGTAACACGAGTCTCCATCGTTTATTCTCACATATCAGACATGTTATGAGAGTGGAGAACAAAGAACAAATTTTTTTCCTTTATCTTTATTCTTATTGGCACAACACATAACACCGCAACATGATCAATATAAGAAGATACAACCATAGTTGTTAACAAGGACGGAGCTTGAGCAATCTTATTGGAGGGGCCGAAATGTAGTCTTAATAATTTTGAGGGGGCCAAACCTATAAATATTTTACATGTATACTGGAGTAATTTTTTTGGAAATAAAATACAAAACTAGAAAAAATAAAGCTTATTGGTCCTAGATTTGGGGGGGGGGGGGGCACAACCCCTTCTTGCCCTATATAAGCTTTGTCCATGATTGTTAAGATCTCGATCCTAATCTTAGAATTTTATGATTTTACTATATTAAAAAGCAAAAACGATCTTGATTCTACGTAGAATCTTAACAAGCTTAAGATCTTATAGGATCCCGATCTGACTATAGAATCTTAAGATCTAATGCGATCCAATCTTACTTTTTTCGAACCACAAACTAAAAACTACAAAGTTATGGATTATGTTTTTTTATAGAATTTGAAAAACAACATGTGAATCTTCTTAAACATTTCATATTCAGAATTTAGGACAACATTTTTATGAAAATTCATATAATTTTGTTTTTATAATATATAATAATTTGTAGATTTGATTAATATTTCAAAAACTATTAAGAAAATTACACTATAGTAGTATCTTAGGATCCCGATCCGATCTTACGATTTCAATTTTGCAAAAACGAAAACGATCCCGAGTAAGATCCCGATCTTGAAAACCTTAGATTAAACATAAGAAGAAGATATCAGTTACGCTTATAATAGTGACGAAAGCAAGACTAAAAATGATCAAGGCAATTTCTTTTCAACCGTAATTTTAGCAAAATATAAATTGAATTAAAAAAGGGAAAAATGTCTAAAAAGGCATCCAACTTGCTACTTTTTACTTTTGTAGGCCTTAAACTTTTTTTTCCTAAAGTAGTTAAATACTTTCTTAATCTTCCTATTGTAGCCTCATATTTTCTTAATCTTCCTATTGTAGCCTCTAATCAAAAGTTAATTACATAAATTTACATAAATCATCCCTGTGACTCTAAACATTTACACCATTCATCCTTGAGTCAATTA
Organism: Chrysanthemum seticuspe; assembly: GCA_019973895.1. Classification (NCBI taxonomy): domain Eukaryota; kingdom Viridiplantae; phylum Streptophyta; class Magnoliopsida; order Asterales; family Asteraceae; genus Chrysanthemum; species Chrysanthemum seticuspe. The sequence goes on from BPTQ01000004.1 coordinate 230,808,423, forward strand.
CATAAAAGGTCCCTGTGGCTCTAATAATTTACACATTTCATCCTTGTGGCTATAAACTTAAACTAATCCAGGCAGCCACCATCCATCGTCTGCCACCACCATCCGCCGCCTGCCACCACCATCCAAAACTTGTGTACTCCCTGTCGTGGGTCTCTTTGTGGGGAGTTCCGGTGTGGTAAATCTTCAAATAATCACCGTCAACTAACAAACACCCCCTCCCACCACGACATCACCACTATAACAATGGTAGCAGTTTGTTGAGGTGCCATGCTCCACATCTTCTCCAACTCTGCATCATTTTCTGCTTTTGTAAGAATCTTGATAGCACTAGTCTCTCCATTTGAAAACACCCCTGTTTTACTTTTGAAGGCAATGGGGATGGGCTCCTTTTTGGACCTAAACATGAAGAACTTGGTTCGATCTTGTACCAATGCTTTGCCTGAATCATTATAGAAAGAATATTTAATCAATGTATATGCCTCATTTTAGTTCTAGAAAGCAACCATTTACCTTGAGCAATTCTCTGTAAGCCATGAGATCCTCTAAAGCATCTGATGTCTTTCGGTACATAAACAAGCCAGAAGCATATGCAGAAGCAGTGTTGAATTCGGCCTCAAGACCATCACTCAGTGAGTGAGAAGAATAACAACTAGAATCTTGACGAAGAGGTGGCGTTGTTCTCAGCATACGAACAAGGGCACCTACGGCTGCATCTTGTGATTTTTTGGCATGTGAAGACAACTCTCTTCCTTGTTTCCCACAGACACTCTGACTTCAAATGCCACATTAACACAAATAATACATACATTTGGCATAATTTTGAGTAGATCAGACAACAGAATTACCTGAGATGTATCAACATCATCAACAATAAATGGACAAGAGAAGTCGATATCATTCAATTCATCTTGTAGAGACAATCTACTCGAGCTTCTAGAGAATCCAACACGGGAAGGAGAACCACTTGATGATAGCAAACCAGAAAATCTCCCTGAATCATCTTTTGATACCTAGAAAATCTCACCAAATTCAGATGTTTTTTATTATGAAGATAAAAAAAAACATTTTCAAACATGTGTGGGATATAATATAATTACCTTATGAGCAGAATAATGATTTGTTGAGCCTGAACCAGAGCTCAAGTCCCCAACCCTTAACATCACGGAACTTTCACTGCAATGCACAGTTTAATTAAGGTAAACAACAACAAAAATAAGAACATTATTCTTGTATTAACCATATGGCCACCTTCTTGTATCATCTTCATCGTCTATAGGAGTTAAAGCTACCTTCTTTCGAACCATCCTAATTCCCCCAAACACCATCGAATAAAATATCTCCATTTTCAAAAATTACAACAACAAAATGATAAGTATGTTCAATTAATAACAGGAGAGGAGAGGAGGGATCTTTGGTGGCGTGGCAAGGCGGTGGAGGTGGCTGTGGTGTCGGTGTGGTGGTGCTAGAGAGAGAGGGAGAGGCAGTAAGAAGGGTGTGAGAGAGAGTAGAAGTTTGTTTTTTGAAGGAGTGATATAAATTGAGTCAAGGATGAATGGTGTAAATGTTTAGAGTCACAAGGACGATTTATGTACCTTTATATAATTAACTTTTGATCAGAGGCTACAATAGAAAGATTAAGAAAGTATGAGGCTACAATAGGAAGATTAAGAAAGTATTTGATTACTTTAGGAAAAAAGAAAGTTTGATACCTACAAAAGAAAAAAGTGGCAAGTTGGATGCCTTTTTAGACATTTTTCTCTTAAAAAAAATTATTTGCATATTTAATTTTCTGATTAACAACTTCTGCATTAAATAATTATACCGTATCTATAATACTATAAAGTTGAGCCCCTTAATTTAATGTGCAAGAGTGAATGTGCACAACAATTTGTACGGTACAACCCGTGTAAAGCCATATGATTGAATTTCAAGTATTGAAATATGTAAACCTCAATGAAGTCGTCATTAATCGGAGGTATACGAAGAGACATGAAGTTACATTGTGATCATTACTTGGAGGTATACAAAGAAACAATGCATTTAGTTGTTGCAACTATTCATATTCATCTTAAGGAGCATATAAATAACACATGCATTTCTTAAACTTTCCACACCATGGAGAAGAAAAAGACCGCATAAAGAGTCTAGAAAAAAATCTTATTGCAAACTAATGCTATGATGAGGTAATTAAGTCTTAGTAGTCTGCCAACAAAAAATGACTGTTGAGCCATAACGAATAGATAATCTTTATTAAACTTAGTAGGGTCATAAGTTTCGTGATCTTTATATTGGCTCTTATTACCATGGAACAGCTTTGGTATTATGCTTTGATAACTCCAGTATATATGTGGCATGAGTCAGCATCTTTTAGTTATATGCATCATGTTGATTTTTTTTTTCGTCTATATTTTGTCATAATATAAGTCCAACTGACTCTTAATAACCCTGGATTGCAGATAACCATAGTATATGTGTTTTGACTCGATCTAAATCCAAAGCTCAGTCCATTTTTCCGGGTAAGAAGGTAATAATTACTTGATCTATATGCAATATAAGAAAGTGTTTAGGCTTTTTATGAAATTCAGTTCATTCTGGAACGTTGCATGAATAGTCTGTGGATCTGCAGTTTTCTGAGCTACAAATTTCATGTCCGTCTTTTTCCAATAGTCTGTGGATCTTAGTTTTAGTTGGAAATTTTAACCTTTTTGGACTGGTTACTGCATTTAACTTAACCTGATGTGTGGCAATTAGATATTAAAAAAAAGGTGGTTTATAAATAAATTCGTAAAACCTAACAAAACTCTGTTCCTAACATTACTTTACATGTTTGCCCATAATTTAAAAAGCAATTTCCTGATCTTTTTCCAACATTTTGTTCTGTTTAAAAAATGTGATATAATTACGATTTTAATGAGAAAATGGCATTAGTGTTCACTGTTCAGTATTTTAAACGACAACTCTTTTTAGGATTTTTGCAAATATTCATTTCTTTTGTGGGAAATAATAGTATTACATTGTTTATTGTTCAGATTTCTAAAATCTTTTCTTACCCGTTAATGCTCCTTTAATTCTTGCAGTCAAGGATTTTCCAGGCATTGTAATCGCAGAGGAGTCTCAGTGGAAAGATTGCATTTGAGGGTCAACTGGTGTTGTAAACTTGGTTGGGTTGCCTAATAGTACAAGATGGTCTCCCGAATTATGTAACCACCTCTGATGTACAATTTTACCGTTGTCCCAATTATAGTGGTATTCTCACCTTAACATGTAGGTCATTTTTGTACTCCTAAATTATGCTTTATTTCCTATGGAATGGATAAACCGATAAAGCGTCATTTCATTGATTGTATGTAGTTTGTAAAGTTCTCTTTTGTATGTGTGATGACAATAGTTCCGTCTATCTTCTATACTACTATAAAGTTGAACTCCCTAATTTAATGTGCAAGAGTGATTGTGCACAACAATTTGTACGGTACAATCCGTGTAAAGCCATATGATTGAATTTCGAGTATTGAAATATAAGCTCTCAATTGAATGTAATGAAATGAAGATGAATATGAAGTGTTCTTTGAGGGCTACAACATTCATGTATGATCATTAATCGGAGGTATATGAAGAGACACGAAGTTACTTGGAGGTATACAAAGAAACACTGCATTTAGTTGTTGCAACACTTCATATTCATCTTAACAAGCCTATAAATAACACATGCATTTCTTAACCTTTTGCAAAATATATGGTTTGTTTGCAGTGTGGTACGTCTTGCATGAAACCATGCGCCTTATCTAGGATTTATACCCAAGTGCAAGAAACAGCTTTAAATAAAGGTTAAGCCATATAGAGCTTAATGACTACTTGGGTATCACCTATGTGTCCACTTCATAAGCTGCTAGGTACTAACATCAGAATGCAAAGTGAGTTTTCTCAACACGAGAGCCGATTCTACATCAATATTTTCTAATCCTATAATCTTCATGTTTCTATCTTATCCACCATCATTAATATCGGGCAAATAATTCATCAAACCTTACCACTACTTACCAAGACTCACCAACACTCAAACAAAACTCAAAACAACATCAGATACGATTCAAAACACGAGTTTAACATCAATCAAAGCAAACAAATATACCACACTTCACTAGCATTTGAAAAAGATATTAACAAAATATGTATTTGTAAAAGTATTTAAATAAACATTTCACTTCGTGTTCAACTAACAAATTGATGCACAATCTAATCACTTTTTGTCTAAAAAAGTTGAGTTTAAATTAGCTCAATTTTGTTTACAATAATTTACTTAAACAAACTTTGTAGATTCACTCGAGTAAGAAAGTTACATAATTATTACTACTGTTTAACCTGTGAGTTTTTGTAGAATGTTAAATTTTTGTTAAACCTTATGTTGATGGAGCCTTATACATTTAAGCTTTATTTATCAAACACGTAGATATTTAACCAAAAACCACACGAGTTTATAATGCTTCCACAATTAAGATTGAAGTAAGTTCTTTACTTTCTGATGATAAACTTTTCACCCTTTTTCATGACTTCGACACCCTTGCCCCTCAAGCTTTCAAAGCCATCAAACTTTCAAAGCCATCAATCTCTTCGAATGTGATGGTAGCTATGAAATATTAGACACAATCGGTGCATCGCACGAGTTGGCATATAATGAATGTGGTAGTTATTAATTTGCGAACCATGCAAATTTGCATAACGAAACCCAGGTAAACATTACCCGACAAAGTTACAGCTACATTACGCAACAAGAATTTACCTCCGCACTACGATAACAAATCTTATGATACCATCAATTGCAATATCTTATATGTAACTACTTGCATACAATAGTACATAAAAAAAAACGTATACATTCGACCCTTACCAACTCAGTGCAACGCACGGGCTTATAATGCCTCGTATACATTATGCTTTAACTATTTGTGCATTCTCTACGATGCAAATCATCTTCCTTTGACATATTAACCTAACATTCTACTATTCTTTAATACCCACATATCAGACAAGGGACTGCTTTCAAGTAAAATGACAAAACCGTTCGCCTAGTTTTGGCACGAACGATACGAACTCTTTTATTTTTATCAACAGCTATTAACAGACAACAAGCGTAATTATTTAGAAACTAAACAATCTTTAGCTATGCAAATTAACCTTGTAAACGGCACATAGTATATTCACTTTCACTTTGTTAAACTCTAAACATCGTCTTCAACGATGCCAATACTTTGTAGACATCGATTTTACCTGTATTTCTGTCATGATAAACGACATTTCTTCGCATCGAAACCCAAAACTTGTTTCGACATCTGGTTGTTTGCTGTTGTTGATTTTATCATTTTCTTGTTGCACATAATAATATTCCTTAACCAGATTATGCTTTGTAACCATTCTGTTTGTTAGAGTTTAGATTATTTGGTGTTTGGATATGGAGAGTCCGATAGCGTATGGTAGAGGGCTGCAAAAGCATTCGTTATCGGTTATGAAGCAAGGACGAAGTGGATACGAACCCTCTGATACTGAGACGGAATTACAAGAAGAGAATTGGATTGAGTTTAATAAAAAGATAACGGAGGCGGGTGTTGATGAAGTAAGGAACTTGAATGCGCCGAGACTTGCACGAAGACATTCCTCAAAGTTTGATCCTGAAGGGCTTCCACCACCAAGGAGACATAGCAAGTCTCCGTATAAGGCTCGTAGAGATGATGGGAATCCGAAGTCACCTACTCTAGGCCCACTTCCTCTTCCACCGGGGAGAAATATTAGTCCGTTCTCTAAATCTGAACGTAGGAGGCATGTTTCGCCTTTCAAACCTAGAGATTCCAATAATGAAAGTTATCGTGAAACTCAGAAGCCTGATTACAATAGAACGTTGTCAGCACCTAGGTTAAGACCAAGGGATAAGGATCAACGTATGAAATTGGATCAACGTGTGAAACTTAGAGAGGAAAGAAGTAGAACACCTCCATCACGTAGAAGTAACCATAGGAATGTTCCTTCTGTTGGTGAGATTAATGAGATGGTCGCAAATGCTAAGTTGGCTAAGAGTCCAGCACGACAAGGTCCAGTTTTCGATAGTACTGATTCTCTTCCGGGAGGTGATATATTTTTTTCTAAAGATTATGCAGCTTTGTCAGCACAGAAGATTAAGACACCTGCTCCGGTTCAGCGTTATAAATCAAATCCTGTTCCTAATTATAATACTAATAGTAATAATGCTAATGGTATTGGTATCTCTTCTAGTAGTATGTTAACACCCACGACTACTATTTCGAGCTCAGTTGTAAGTAGGCAAAGTAGTAATATAAGTGATGTGAGCACGAAGTCAACTGGGAGTTCATGGAAATTTGCAGCAAATAGGCGGAATCAAACGGATGCCTGGTTTTCTTGTATAGGGAAAGGATCTTGTCGTTCCAGTAAGAAGTCTCCCGAAAGAGCCAGAGCGTTTGATGAAGCTTCGTTTATTGAAAAGGCTTTTGTCAACGAGAGTATAAGACAATTTTGGGCAGATAAGCATCAGCCTTCTTCGTTGAACGGGTTCACTTGCCATAAACAAGAAGCACTACAACTTCAGCAACTGGTAATTTAAGTGTCTTATGCGTTTGAATCTTTGACTAGTCTTATACAAGTAATTGGTTTCTTATAGATTGTTAACGTGTTTCATTTTTAGGCATCCCAAGATATATTTCCACACATTCTTTTAAAGGGACCTCAAGGGTCAGGGAGGAAAGCGTTGACAATGGCCCTACTTCGAGAAATATATGGAGATGCTGCCCGGAATGTAAACAACTTTCATTAAGTGCAATGATATATATCTTTTATAATTTGTAGACAAGTACTTAATTTGGTCTATTTTTGCAGATCACTCATGAATTAAGATACTTCCAGATTCAGGTATATAAGATATGATATATATTTTTTTTCAAATTTCGAATGACTTGAGAACAGAATGATGTTTAAAATTTGTGTATTGGATGGAGAACTATCCCCCTCTAGCAACTTCAGTTTTTCCATTTCAAAAACGAAATTGTTAATCCCACTGTCATGCTACACTATCCATACGCAAATTATCATAAAATTTATATTCACATAATTTTATATTATATCGTTATGTTATTAGGAAGCAAAGCTGACTCAAGTAGCTGTTCCTATAACCTCAAGCTGTCACCATGTAGAGCTTAATGTGCATTTGGAAGCTAATGCTAGATATGCTCTTATGGCTTCAGTCAAGCAAATAAGTAGCAACCATTCAATTGCTCCTGAGATCAGCACAGTTAATTTGAAGCCGGATTATACAGGTTTATTCATTTGAAAGTATTAAATATTATCCAGAAGGTTTAATTTTGAATTTTGAACTTAGTTTTCTCGTTGTCTTGTATACAGTGATGGTCCTTTATGATGTTGACAAAGCTGATGAGAGCATTCAGCACTTAATTAAGTGGATTATTGATTGCTACTCAGATGTTTGTAAACTGGTCCTCTGTTGTGAGGATGATGTTGACATTCTTGAACCGGTGAAAAGTCGGTGCCATATCATCAAGCTTGATGCTCCTGTAATTCATGAAGTGAGTGCTATATTGTTTGTCTGAGAAGAAATTTTTCGGTTATAGGTTACCTCTACCAAGTTATATGTTAGTAATAGATTTAACTAAAGGGAATACGGGTCAAATTGGCGAAATAGGTTGAAAGCCATACTTAGTGCAATCAAATGCATAAAAACTCCCAAATCACGACATTAACAAAAGTTAGTTAATATTAAAGTATACTTTTTGCTGTCATATTTAGCACATTAAAAGGCAATGTAATAGTCACATTTTACCCATATATGCACATACATATCTTAACCGCTTAATGCAATATATTTACTTTTTCATTATATGCAATTTTGAGCCATTTGACACAACAAATTGCATATTTGCATACCTTAGTAAGAACCACTAAGCATGTTGCACAAATGGTTGAATTCAGTGTGTTGCATATATTGGTAAAATGTGAATAGTATACTGCATTGATGTGCTAAATGTGAATGCAAAAAAGTGTATAGTGCATTGTCTGGCACTTCAACCCGGTGTGTTTTGACCCGTTATCCAGCCCTCCCACATTTCCAACTCTGAAATTGTCATTTATTTTTTTGGAAGCTTGAACTTGTATATTCGACCATTAAGTTATACACAATGAATACTTATGAGCTATATTCACCAACTGTCATAGTCAGTGGCGGAACCAGGAAATGAGGATGTGGGGGGCAAAATTTTTTTTTGACAACAACAACAAAATGCGGAAGAAAAAACTAGGATCGTAATGATAAATCGAGTAGTTTTACTTTGAAATGATGGATTTATAAAGCTCTAGAGTGTTGAATGTTGGGTTTTAGTATGTGGGTGGGGGGCAATTTGAGTTTTGGTTGGGGGGCACTTTCGAAAAAAGGTCAAAATTACAAAAAAATTACACTAAAATCTCGACTTTTTCGGCTAGCCATGGGGGGGCACTTGCCCCCCATTCTTATGAAGTAGATCCGTCCCTGGTCATAGTGTCATCTAATTACCGTGTCTTATAATCTCAGATTATGGAAGTTCTTATTCAGATAGCAAGAAAAGAGAACTTTGATTTATCCATGAAATTTGCTTCAAAGATTGCTACTAAATCCAAACAGAATTTAAGGAAAGCAATCATGGCTCTTGAAGCCTGCAAGTCTCACAAGTAAGAGAACACGTAATGCTGATCTATATGATTTTATATCAAATAAATTTTTTGTAATCGAATAAAAAAAGTCAAATATGTATGTAGTTATCCTTTTGTTGAAGATCAACCAATTGCGATAGGATGGGAAGATGTACTTATTGACCTTGCTGCAGGAATCTTAGCTGATCCATCACATAAGAGGCAAGTTTATAATATTCAAATATGTGTTCTAGTCGTTTATAACTGGTACCTTAATCAATGCATGTGCATGTTTCTATCAGGCTATTTTTCATACGTGGAAAGCTTCAGAAGCTTCTGGTGGAATTCGTTCATCCGAAACTAATTCTTCTGGTAAAGCTACGTCCTTTTAGTTAAGAAGTCATTTCAAGATCCACCCTTGTGATTTATTTTTATAAGTTACAATGTTTACGATATGCAGAAACTTATTGAACAGTTCCTTAAGGGCGTTGAGGCTAACATCAAAAGGGAACTATATTATTGGCATGGTTATTATGTAAGTTCGAGCCTTTGCGCCTTTATACCATAACATTTTTTTGATGGAAATTGTGTGACTAAAAGATGAACATTTTCCTACAGGATAAGAGACTACCGGTTGGAACCAGTGCCTTACTAAAGTTAGAAGGTCATTATATAGGAGTAATTAATAGCCTTTCATTTTTCATAATGACATATGAATGCATGAAACTAATTAACAACGTCTTCTGTTCCTGCAGAGTTTGTTGCCAAATTTATGAGTATACACAGGAAGAATCTAATTCATCGCCAGTAATTGAAAATTCTGGAAGCATTAAATAATGAAACAGGAGATAATAAGGTATCTCCTCTGACCTTTTAGCAGGTCACAGAAACATCATATTTGTCTTTATCGAGTTTAAAGTGTAAACACAATGCAATCCCAGTTGTAAGGAAGTTCTGATGCAATATGTGAGTTTGTTACCAGTTTGTAACTCCTTGGTACTGAATTAATGGTCATGTTTGCTGTATGATTGAGTTCAAAGATTACCTTCATGGATGTATGTATTTTATGTGGTCATTTCTCTAATATAAATCTGTTCGTTTCGCATAAATTGTAAAACATTTTGAATATAAGAAGCAAGATTCAAGTCTGTTGAACCGTAGAGGGGGGTGTTTTCGACTAACTTGAAGTTTAACAACTTCTAGTCTCAAACAACAAACAAGTAGTTATACACAACAACAATCACAACCACAATATACAGCGAGTAAAGAGAGATAGACACCACGATATGTACCGGTTCGGGATGGGGGATTTATAGCATCCGTACATCCAGTTGTGAATCCATGACATCGATACTATTACTAAGTATAATCATTACGGTGGACTACAAACCGTTACAACTTCACTCCGCCTATATGCACTAAGATCAACGCTCACTAAAAAAGAGCTACCGCAACGGTATTCCGTCCTCGGAAACCACCCACAAGAATCTCGTGATTCAACTTTTCCACTAATACCACTAAGACTACAAAGACCACAAAGATTTACTCACCGGAAGTATCAAACCCCAACTAGACCTTCCCCGGTCTAGGCTTGATCACCAAACACCCTTGCTTATCCACAACCCGAATAAGACTTCAAATGATTATAAGTGTATGTTTGTTTTGAAACAAACTAACATATCCTAGAGAATTGATTCTAGTAGAAAGGGTATAGAGAAGAAGACCCTCGACACAATTCAGGATTAGGTTCTTGAGAAACTTTCTTGGGTAAGAAGTGTTCTTTCAATTGAAGATAGAAGATAAGTTAGAACACAATAAGATAGTAGACTTAGAGGGTTGAGAGAAAAGAAAATAGAGAGAAAGAATAATTGGGCAAGAGGTAAGGAACAAATGACAAGAGTGGGGTATTTATAACCAAGACCCACAAAAATCCAGGCGCGCCACCCAGCACGCCGGGAGCTATCTCGGGATTTTTTCGGTCTTGTTTATTTATGCCCGACTGTTGTTAAACCCCAATTGCACTTCACCTTTTACCTTTCCAATAACATTCCAACACTCAAAGTAGGATAAGGTCAATCAACTCATTTAGCAAAGGTTTTGGTATTTAAAAAGATTTGTGAAGTGAAAACTAGATAATTAGGGGGTTGGTCCAAAGAACCATTGGACACTAGATGTTGGGTAATAACTTTGTGTGTCCCCTAAGGGTTGGTTATTACCTTGCCTCCTAAATTTGAAATTCCAATTTCAAATTCAAAAGACTATTTGTTATATGATGAGTTGTATGATGTGAGTGTTGAGTGTATAAGAGAGATATGTCATAGATTTGTAGGAGTGTGTAAGTGAAGTGAGTTGGCAAAGCAAGACTTAGAGAGGAAGGTTTAGGATGTGTGTGTGAGTTTTCATTTGAATTTCAAATTCAAATTAGTTAGTTATTGTGAGAGGGAAGTGTATTAGATAAGAAAGATAGGTTGCAGGGTGTGTAAGAATATATAAGAGATGAGTTGTATGAAGGTTGTATAAAGGAGGTGTTATTTGTGTTCAAATTAAAGAGTTGTGAGTGTGTGTTTGGGCGTGGTTAGTGTGTGTGTGAGAGAGAGAGAGAGTGAATTCAAACTCAAATATGAATGTTGAGAGTGTGTGAGGAAGAAGAAGAGTGTGTGTTGGCATTGTAGATAATGAGGGAGACATAATAGAATGTAGTAGATTTTGTTGTGGTGTAGGGGACACAAGTACAAAAGTGTGTAAGAGAATGTAAGGGAATGTTTATGTGAGTGGGATTTAAAATTATACAAAGGAGAATTATATTTCAGGAACTAAAACTCGGGTATTCAAATTTGGTAATCCTTAGTTAACCCACAATAAAATCATTTACTAATCATCTTGATGCAAGTAAGTTGAGTACTTTGTATCAAGGTAAATCAACATCTCATAAATGAGAGAGTTGCGTTTACGCAAAGTGACCTCGGGTTAGTTGACCAATAAGGGAGTAAACTCGTTACGTGATTAGTAAAGATAAAAGTAAGGATTATGGTCACTTGAATACTTTCCTTTGAAGTTCTAGTGAAAGTATAAACCTCCTAGGTTTAAGGAAAAACAATTTTACCTTGGCTTGAGGCTTTATAAAAACATTTATGAGTTGGCATTTTTGTGAAATCAGGAGGACTTGTTTTGGGCACCTCTCTAAGTCTAAATCTTAAAGTAAACTTCTCAAATATTATGTACGAACCTGAATTAGAAGAAACACCCTAGACGGGTAAGAGGAAAGCCGAATTGAGAAAACCAAAGGGCCGTGGAATACCGAGACGGGCGTGCTAGGGAGGTGTAGCTCGCGCCAAGCCCAGGTTTCCCGGGTTTTGGTTTTTGGCTATCGTTTGTGGTTTTAAGTGTTTTGAATGTATATTTGTCATTATTAAAACGTTATAAGGACTTTGGTCATCATTACACCAACAATCTCCCATTTTTTGATGATAACAAATATATTTTCGAAAGAAAACTAAATTACTTACGAAGCATGTGGAGAACGCCATTGATGTAGCTTGCGTCTTGAATCTTGCGTCTTGAATCTTGCTAGGTTGAAGGTCTTTGACTCTTCAACACTTGGAGATAGCTAACCATGCTTTACTTGTTCGTACGTAATTTGGTGAAGATCTTGAACGTCACTTTTGCTTTCCTTTTCCCTCTTTTGTCGAAGCAATAAGGGTTGATTGCACCAAACAGATGTAGACGTCTTCAAAGATCCCCATAGATCGTTACTCCCCTTTGTTCTAAGGCGGGGATCCATATGACAAGGAGCACCACCTTTGCGGTGTCTTGGCTACACAATGAACACACAACACAAGCAACAAATAAACCATACACATGTACAAAAACAAAATGGATTAGTTAACCATTTGGAGACTTGCTGATGTGATCTAATAGGTTATTAATTTTACCAAGTTTTAAATTTATATTTTTCCGAACTAACCTATAGACATATATTAACGGGCAGTTTCCCCGATCAATATAGCTAGTGGGGTAAGTACGAGTCGTTCGCTGGAGCAGTGTTGTTTAGATTACCTAGTAATTTTTACAGATTTCAATAGGGTTTTGATTTGAGATTAATTAAACCACTAAATAGAAAATAAACTAAATAAACTAATTATTCTAAGGTTGTAATCAATTGGAGAATGACGTGTTAACCACGTTACTTCTACTACATAATTTAGTTATCCATTTATTCGTGCAATGATTCAATCTAATGCATTAGTGATATCAGAAACGCACAGACAAGCATTTCTATCTAAGGTAAACTAGGCCAGATTTCTCAGTTACCTAGTTCTGTGCATACAACCTATATTTCTAAAGCAACTTATCGATTTATTCAATTACAAACATGCATTAAGTGGTATCTAACTAATCTATGTAATTTATCTATGGTACCCCATTGTTCCTAGTGATACCTACTCTTCTCACGGGGTCACTTTATTGAAGAGAACTATACTAACTTAAATGTTTTAGCATTTTTTTATCTAACCTCGGGTTCCTACTCCTCGAGTCCTAAGGAAGGATGAAGATGGTATTAGTTTATCACTCTCACATGCCCACATCCATAGTGATTCGGACCACCTATATAGCTAAAGAGCTACAATATGATGATCTAGCAAATACATATCAAACACTTAAACAAATAAACGAGTATATTATCATAAACACATGAATTATCTAGAGAAAATCATCAATTATTCATAAACGAAATTAAATAAATATAATAGTCATAACATGGCTAAAACCTAAGGGAGTTAGCCCATAATTCCAGTAGGAATACACGAAGTGATAATAAACGATACATAAACGAAAATCATGATGAAATTCATATGCAAACCAAACGATTATACTAAGTGTGTTGATTCGGAACCTTCTTCTCTTGATCCCCTTGTGTTTGGGACTGAAAACTTAGGTAATCGAACCTCTGAACTCGGCTGTGGTGGTGTATGATGTGTGTGAACCCGTATGCTAGGGTTCTATTTATAGTGTTCTGTCCAGGGCACCGATACGGCGTATCAGGTTGTGATACGACGTATCCGATATTTCTTGAGTATGGTGTGTATCTTTAAATACGACGTATTACTGAAGTGTGATATGTCGTATTATTCAATAATTTTGACAACTTTAACTTTGGGATAAGATCTTCAATACGACGTATGACCAGAGTTTCATACGTCGTATGCATTCAACGGTTAACTTGGGCTTTGACTGTAGAGCTTCATATACGGCGTATTGTCAGAGTTTACTACGCCATATGTCTTCTAATTCACCAATACTTAGCGAATCCATCCATCTGTTGATAAAGCGTATCTCCAGAAGTGGAAACCCTAATGGGGCGAGCTGACGGCATCACAACTTCAACGTGACGCCGTCACAACCCAAAATCTATAAATACAAACGCATTGTTTTCATTATCGCATGTGCAACTTTGGAGGAACTTTCACCACTAAACCTTAGGCATTTTTATTAGCTTTAACACCTGAAGGACCTATGTATTCTTGAGGTAAGTTATTTATTTAATCATTCAATCATGTCTATGTGTTATTGTTTGATTTATTTAATTGCTTCTCTTTTCATTAATAAGCTACGCCAAACTAATTAGTATTTACTTAGGATTGCATGAAACCTAGTTATTGATTGTTATGTTATCATTTCTTATTTAATGGTATGCACGTTAGGAGCTGGAAAACTGGTTAGGGAAAACTATACTAGCTTGAACGTCCACTAAAACGTGACTAGTTAATTACTTATGTCTTAGGTTAATTAATTTGAGGCGAGTATTTATTGCGTATGTTAGTTATTGGGTGAGCTTGAAAAACCAGATAGGCGTCATGCACTTAGGCTAGTCTATAGACGTTGGATTGACCATGCCACAACCGGTAATGAGGAATACTGCACATTACATTAGACAAGTACGTGACAATTCGACAACACAATAGGAGATAACTAGGGAGTAGTGAGATGTTGGAGTATGCTCGTGTCATAATAAATAATTATATGGCTAGTCATATGTGAGCCTATGGGGTCACAGACATATACACTTAGAAACCATTATCATAATGTATTTATCGTATTTACATTATGTATAACCTTTGTTTCATAAGGGAGTAAAGTGGAGTATTTGGACTTTGAAGGGCTTAAAGTGTAACTTATGATTTGACATCAATTAGCATTAATGCTAATTGATTATAATTGATAATCATTTATGTTGATTGGGAGTTACATGTTGGACTTCAAAAACTCCCTCCCCCCTCCTCATTGTGTACGTCCAAAAACACACACACACATAGTGTTTTGGTTTTGGTTTTTCCTTCCTTCATAATTCTAAGGGTAGTCTTGTGCAAGGATTGATACAAGGGTTAAGACTAGCATCAAAGGGTGATCGTTTGACGTGTAGTGTGTTTCACACATTGGGAAAGGCCAACCTCATTGGTCTTTTGGTTTCTTGGTTCCACTCGTGGAGGTGATTGGTGTCTCGTAACCGGAATCACGCTACAAAGGTATAAACCTTATCTATGTTTTATTTGATTGATCATATGGCAATATGGATCCGTTGTTGGTGATGATTCCGCTGCGTTTATATGTTTTATTTATGTTTATTATATTCATCATCACCTATAGTGGTATCACGAGCCATCATATGGGCCATATGATTATCGGGTATGCGAAAAAATGGTCAAAACGCGTGTTTTTAAGTGTTTTTTGTAACCACTTTCAAAACAGCCCCGAGGGCTCCATTTTTCATGGATTAAGAATGTTATTAGTAATATAAACATCTGTGATTTTTGGTCCTATGGCCATTGGTTTCGCATACGTTAATTAAACAATGTGTTCGGTACGCTAAAAATGGCTTTAATCACGTTGTTTTAATCGATTCTTGAAACGATTTGAAAACAGCCCCTAAGGCTTAATTTTCCGTGGTAAAATGATTTTTAGAAGGTCTAATTTCAGTAGGTTTGAGAACCTAAATCCATTTTACTCGCGTACCAATCGGGGTTTTAATTCCTGTTGATTATTTCTTCGATTCGTTGGCTAATTCTTTTATTTCATGCTATTTAAATTGTTCCTATGGCAAATACATGCATGTTTGCTCATGGGATTAGCCAACACCTTGTTATGTTCATAATTTTATGGTATTATTATGTGTATATGCAAAGCCGATGAAAACCTAGACCACTTGTGCTATGAATGATTGTGATTGTCGTTTATTTCTTGTTATTTGGGGTTTGCCATTGTTTCGGCTTTTATGTATGAATTTTAATTTGGTTTTTGCCATTGTTTGGGCATTTTACAATAGATATATAGTAGATTAGTTGTATTTTACATTCTATATAATGTAACCGATGCTTGGAATGGAATGGCAAAGCGTAAAAGACATAAAGACGCAAAATGGCTGCTCGTACAAGCTGCAGTAAAACGGAGTTTCCCGGTGATTGGTGGCGTATTTTTTAACCAATTTTTTACTTCAGGTAGACAAATCATGGGCCCACAACTTTCTAGTTTCGTGCTAAGCTCGGGGATGACTCCTTCTAGGCCGTTTGGGCCTCCGAATGCAGAAATTCTGGGCTGGCAGATTCACATTTCATGTGCATTATGGGCTTCTACTTGTCCTTGCTTGGTCTTGGAGCAAGTGGGAGTCCTCCGTGTGGTTGTGGTTTATGTCCCTAGTTGACTCTTGGTTCTCGTGATGGCTCACGAAACCAAGCATAGGTTCTTTCATCGGTTGAGGCTTTGCATATTGTGGTTGTGTGTTGGTTGTTTGCTTATTATGTATGTTGTGAATGTATATAACTTGCAAATCGTTTTCTAAAACTTAAAACATAACACAAACCATTTTCAAACTAAATCTTATGATTTAGTTTAACTAAGTTTAAATATGGATTTAACTTAAAATCATTGTTTTAAAATAACACTTAACTTGTTATGTATGTTATTCGATTTATGTATTGTCCAATCTCTAGTATAATCCACATAGGTTCTATATTAGACTTGAAAATGGACAACTTGACACACATAAATTAAAACAATGATTAGACTTAAGTTAAGAAAAGTTTTTAACTTGTGCTACGAAGAATGAATGCATGCTTCTTCGTACACCTTTTTTGATTCAAATCAAAATATTTTACCCGTCACAAATTTAAGTCATGCCGTCCAATCGCTTGAGAACACTTGCAATTACTTTTCGCCTATGCGTGGGACCTAGGTTGAATTGTAACCCAAGGTGATTATTGTCTATGCGTGGGACCTAGATCTATTTTCGCACGTTCTCAAATTGGATGACTTAATCGAGTTAAGCGGTGAGACTTTGACCCGAGGCAAGGATGGGACTAAACATGCCAGCTTGACACTAGATGCTTGTTCACTAGTGCCATGGGTCCCATAAGGATCTAAGAGTTGCACTTGATTTGCAATTGGTCGACGTTACCTACCTATTGAATCCACCATTGCTAGCAGATCAACTGATGTAATGTTGGAATCTCAATGAAGGTCTTAGCCTTTTTCGCAAAATTAATTGTTTTTCTTATAAAACTTGGGTAGTTAATTTTAAAAAGGATTAATTATTGAATGATACTAAAATTTGAATTTTGTTTGTGTTTGTAGATGACAACTCCAACTCAAACCATCAACAACTCGTCAATCAGATCAATTCTCGAGAAAGAGAGATTGAATGGTAACAACTTTTTGGACTGGTACCGAAACTTGAGGATTGTCCTCAAGTCTGAACAAAAATTTTACCATCTGGAACAGGCTTTACCTGAGCCTCCTGCTGAAAATGCCACTGCTGCTGTGCGTAATGCCTACACTCGTAGGTTTAATGAATAGCAGGAAGTCGCTTGTCTTATGCTTGCGAGCATGATCCCAGAAATTCAAAAGAATTTAGAGGACCTCACAGCATTTGACATGATAACCGAACTAAGAACTATGTTCGAACAACAAGCTGAGCAGGAATTATTTGAAACTGTCAGATCATTCCATGCTTGCAAGCAGGAGGAAGGACAATCGGTCAGTAGCCACATCATGAAAATGAAAGGCTATCTGGATCAGATGGAGCGGCTTGGATACCCCATGCCTCAGATCCTTGGAGTGAGCATGATACTAACCTCACTTTCAAAGGAATTTGAACAATTTGTGCAAAACTACAACATGCACAACATGGGCAAGACCATACATGAACTGCATAATATGCTCAAACTTGCAGAAAAAGGTATGCCCAAGAAAGCTCCAGTTGTCCTAGCTATCAAGCAAGGCAAAATCCAGAAAAAGAACAAGGGGAAACCGCAAGCACCTGGCAAGGGACAAGGGAGAGGCAAGGGTAAGCTTGCTTACGCCCCCAAACCTAAAGTCCCCCCACCTGCTAAGAAGGAGCACCCAGCCAAGGACGCACCCTGCCATCACTGTGGAATGGTAGGGCACTGGAAGAGAAACTGTCTGGTGTACCTGGCAGAGTTGAAGAAGAGCAAGGCTAGCGGGGCTAGTACATCAGGTATCTTCACTACAGAACTCTATACTTTTCCTAATAAATCCTGGGTATATGATACAGGTTGTGGGACTCACATTTGTAATGATGTGCAGGCTCTTAGGGGAAGTCGAAAGTTGAAGCATGGCGCTTTGGACCTGTACGTTGGTAATGGGAATCGTGCACCAGTCAAAGCGATAGGAAGCTATGATTTAATCCTTCCTAATGGACTAGTTATTGTTTTGAATAATTGTCATTTCGCACCTACTATTACTAGAGGTGTTGTTTCACTTTCTCGTTTGAAGGATGATGGTTTCATCCATGTTTTTACGGATTTTGGCATTTCGGTTTCTAAGGATAATGTTTTTTATTTTAATGCTATTCCTAGAGATGGGATTTTTGAAATTGATATGCGTGATCCTAATTCAAACAATGGTTCTATATATAATGTTAGCAACAAGAAATCTAAACGTAACATGGATTCCACTTTTCTATGGCATTGTCGTCTTTGCCACATAAACAAGAAACGCATTACGAAGCTGCAACAAGATGGGCTTTTAGAATCAATTGACGGTGCGTCTTTTGATAAATGTGTTTCTTGCATATCTGGTAAGATGCGCCTTTTTCCCATGTTGGAGAAAGAGCTAAAGACCTACTTGGACTCATACATACTGATGTATGTGGCCCATTTAGGATCATGTCTAGGGAAGAAGCTAACTACTTCGTCACTTTTACCGACGATTTCAGTCGATATGGTTATGTTTACTTGATTAAACATAAACATGAAGTCTTTGAAACGTTCAAAGTATTTCAAAGTGAGGTAGAAAATCAGCTCGATAAGACTATAAAGGCTCTTCAATCCGATCATGGAGGCGAATATATGAGTCAAGAGTTTTTAGATCATCTAAAAAAGTGTGGGATAGTCTCACAATTCACTCCTCCACATACACCACAACATAATGGTGTATCTAAAAGGAGAAATCGAACTTTGCTAGACATGGTTCGATCTATGATGAGTCTAACAACGTTGCCAATGTCCTTTTGGGGTTATGCCCTAGAGTCTGCTGCTCGCATTCTCAACATGGTTCCAACCAAGAAGGTAGATAAGACTCCATACGAAATATGGCATGGGAAAGTCCCTAACTTATCTTACTTGAAGGTCTGGGGTTGTGAGGCCCTCGTGAAACGAGAAACGCCAAACAAACTTGAGTCTAGATCTATCAAATGTATCTTAGTAGGATACCCAAAGGAAACGATGGGTTACTACTTCTACTACCCACCCGAGAACAAAATATTTGTTGCTCGTTATGCTGAGTTTCTTGAGAACAGTCTCATTTCACAAGAAGCAAGTGGGAGCACTATAGACTTTGACGAAATTCAAAGTGAAGATGCACAACCTTCTGGTAACACTAGTGAGCATCAAAATGAGACTGAACATGAAAATGTCAAGCCTCATAGAGATGTTGCTCCGATTCGTAGATCCGCAAGGATACCTCAAGCACCTGAGCGATATGGTTTCTATGTCGATGTTGAGGAACATGAGTTAGGGGATCAAGATGAACCTGCTAACTATCGAGCTGCATTATCGTGTTCTGAACGCGATAAATGGCTCGGAGCTATGAAATCGGAGATGCAATCCATGAAATACAATGAAGTCTGGGTCGAAGTTGACCTGCCTCCTAATGCTAAAACCGTTGGGAGTAAATGGCTCTTCAAGAAGAAGACCGACATGGATGGCATTGTACACACCTATAAAGCACGTCTAGTAGCAAAAGGTCACACTCAAACCTATGGGATTGACTATGAAGAGACCTTCTCGCCTGTTGCTGACGTTAAAGCTATTAGGATTCTTATAGCCATAGCAGCGTACTATGACTATGAGATTTGGAAAATGGATGTCAAGACAGCCTTCTTGAACGGCCACCTAAACGAAGATGTTTACATGGTGCAACCCGAGGGCTTCGTGAATCCTAAACATCCCAACAAAGTTTGCAAGCTTCAAAGATCCATTTATGGATTAAAGCAAGCATCTAGAAGTTGGAACAAGAGATTTGATGAAGAAATCAAAAAGATTGGTTTCGCTCAAAACTTTGATGAGCCATGTGTATATAAGAAAAATAGTGAAAGTAATGTCGTATTCCTAGTCTTATATGTCGATGACATATTACTCATGGGAAACAACATTCCAATGCTACAAGATGTACAATCCTGGCTTGGAAATTGTTTTGAAATGAAAGACTTAGGCGAAGCTGCGTACATACTTGGAGTCAAGATCTACAGGGATAGATCAAAGCGGTTAATCGGCTTGAGTCAAAGTGCATACATTGACAAAATCCTAAAGCGATTTAGGATGCAAGATTCCAAACGTGGAAATATTTCAATGCAACCGAATACGGAATTGAGTAAAACTCAAGAACCTTCTACACCCGAAGAGGTGAAAAGGATGAAGGGTATCCCATATGCTTCTGCTGTGGGATCCATCATGTATGCGGTAAGGTGCACTAGACCTGATGTAGCGTTCGCTCAGAACCTGACGAGTAGGTATCAACAGAATCCAGGTGAATGTCACTGGACTGCTGTTAAGAACATATTAAAGTATCTTCGTAATATTAAAGATATGTTTCTTGCTTATGGTGGTGAGGACAACCGCGAGCTCAGTATCACTTGCTATACTGATGCCGGTTGGCAGACCGATCGTGATGACACCAAGTCCCAAACTGGATTCGTTTTCATCATGAATGGAGGCGCTGTTGACTGGAAGAGTTCAAAACAGAGCACAATTGCAATGTCCTCTACAGAAGCAGAATACATTGCTGCTTCAGAAGCTGCAATGGAGGCGATTTGGATACGAAAATTCATTTCTGGGCTTGGCGTTGTCCCCAGCAATGAACTACCCATGGATATGTACTGTGATAATACAGGTGCCATTATCATTGCAAATGAATCTGGTGTTCAAAAGGGTGCCAAACACTTTCGTCGGAAAGTTCATTACATTCGAGAAGTTATCGAAAGTGGTGATATTCGTCTTCTAAAAGTTCACACAGATGACAACTTAGCTGATCCTCTTACTAAAGCAATGCCTTGCACGAAACATGTTGGGCATGCTAGGAACATTGGACTTCGACCAGCTAGTAGTCTCATGTAGATCTGTTTATTTTAGTATTTGAATAATTGGAATGCTAAGCAGTTTATATTTTGTAATGAATTGATTTAATGGTTATTATCGTTTTCATTCATATCAACTGTATTCTATATTTGCATGTTTAAATCCATGAATGATTTTCTTCATTCAAAACTTGTCCATTGTCGGTTGACGGTACGGGAGTACCATCAAATTAAGACAATTGTGAGTGTGTTGGTGACCTTTTTTCCAAACTCACATGTTGTTCATGGTGATGAGCATTGGACTGACCCAACCTACGAGTATTCACTGCATGGATCGGGGTCATATAGTGAATCTCGAAAATGGTTATGTCTATTATCCTTAGACTTGAGATGCAAGCAGGTTTTGCATGTATTGAGTTTCATTACTTGATATGGTTAAACGCTGTCCTGAACAAGGTAGTTATAAAGGCCACTATCAGGAATGATTTGAAACACATGAATGACACGTGCAGTCAAAATAGGATTTGTTCCTCCACATGGTTTGGAGTTAGATACTATTGGGCCCCTCGATGATTTGAACAGATGTTTGTATGGCCGTACCCAAATGAGATTAAGATGAATCTTAATTCACTTGGTAATCTTGTTCAATATCTAGATCGAGAACATAATTGTTGAACCATTATAATGACTTTTTGATCCATGTCTAAAGTTCAACTTGGTATATGAAATAAAGGGATATATGACATATAAACCATTTAATGAAATGTTTAAGAAACTGACCTCACATATCACTAGGGGCATTGGTGTGTTGCTAGACGCTAACCATTGCTTGTATAATTACTTGTCTATTATGACGTCGCAAGTGGGAGATGTTGGAGTATGCTCGTGTCATAATAAATAATTATATGGCTAGTCATATGTGAGCCTATGGGGTCACACACATATACACTTAGACACCATTATCATAATGTATTTATCGTATTTACATTATGTATAACCTTTGTTTCATAAGGGAGTAAAGTGGAGTATTTGGACTTTGAAGGGCTTAAAGTGTACTTATGATTTGACATCAATTAGCATTAATGGTAATTGATTATAATTGATAATCATTTATGTTGATTGCGAGTTACATGTTGGACTTCAAAAACTCCCTCCCCCTCCTCATTGTGTACATCCAAAAACACACACACACATGGTGTTTTGGTTTTGGTTTTTCCTTCCTTCATAATTCTAAGGGTAGTCTTGTGCAAGGATTGATACAAGGGTTAAGACTAGCATCAAAGGGTGATCGTTTGACGTGTAGTGTGTTTCACACATTGGGAAAGGCCAACCTCATTGGTCTTTTGGTTTCTTGGTTCCATTCGTGGAGGTGATTGGTGTCTCGTAACCGGAATCACGCTACAAAGGTATAAACCTTTTCTATGTTTTATTTGATTGATCATATGGCAATATGGATCCGTTGTTGGTGATGATTCCGCTGCGTTTATATGTTTTATTTATGTTTATTATATTCATCATCATCTATATGAGATTCTAGGTAAATACGATTTTCCTCTTATAAGAAGTTCACCACAACTTTACTTAATATTATCGCATTTTAGTTTAATTATTAGTTTAAAACCAACATCATTCAAATACCCGAGATTTTATTTGCTTTCCAATAAAATATAAAAGACAAAAAATAATCTTCCTTCAATCTTTAGACTTAATCCATTATATAATTCGAAACTACCTCACTATTCCCCTAGAGAATAATTAATCCCTCTAGTCTTACCTATACTACACTACAACGGTTATGTACTCTTCATAGGAGGATTGTAAAACTTTGGTTTTGCAATCCATACGCATCAGTGTGATTGACTAAACGGCCAAACTAACAGAAAACGTGGTCAAAGGGACCAAACTCGTAACCGGTCAAAACCACGGGAAGAGGATCCACAAAAAAAAATTTAGGGATTAAATCCACGATACATGACAAACCACAAGGACGATTTAAGTAATTAACTCAAATAAAAAAGAGAGCGACGCCCATTTGTTTGTTTCCTTATAGAAAAGACAATACGAGAAGCCCTAGAAGAATACAGAAGAGAAAATTAGCAAATGGAAGAAGATGACCGACGTCCACTGTTGGGAATTATAGATTTGATGATTACAAAACCACGAGCAAGAATGAAGAAAGAAGAAACAATGAGGACCTAATATGTAATAGTTAGCTTTTCTAGTAAGCTAGGGTTTGTAACCTCCCTCTTTTATATAAAGAGGGATGGCGGCTAGGGTTACTCACTCATCTTTTCATTTATTTTCATAGAAGACATCTCCTAATGAGAGTCTAAGAAAACGCATAGAGCGTCTTGTAGTAGTAGTAGTAGTATTAGTTTCTTTATATTCAATAAAGAAAACCTTATTAGTAATGTTGATTGTGTCGTTATTATTCCACTGTGCAATCATTCAATCAATATTGCTTATACCTTAGTTGAGTCCG
>BPTQ01000004.1:230846806-230960232 GCA_019973895.1 Chrysanthemum seticuspe
GCTAAAGGAGTAAGCGAAGTGACTGTATACGAACTCGTAATAACGACATACCTTGGTTAACTAAAACAACTCCAACAACGACACTTCCACACAAACTTCGTCAACCAACTCAACGACCAACTCTCCCTATTAAGACAACTCGTATGTTCCGTTCAACAACTAACAGGCCAACACTGACAAATCGTTCAACTCGTGCCTCTTAGGAAAGGGCTAGTTGAAGGAAAAGTACTCCGAAGTTCATTAGCATGTTGTTAGGTATTCATCTTACTACGTATAAGAAGCGAACTGCCTCTTTCTACTGTATGAACATCATGCCAAGAATTGCAGTGAATACTAAGTTCCTGAGTAGTCTTGGTCCTGAATGGGAGAAGTATGTCATCTTTCTCCGTCAAGCGAAGAATATGCATCATTCTACTTATGGATTGTTGTACGATTACTTGAAGCCTCATGAAAAGGAAGTTGATCGGGAAAGGATTCTCCGTGCTCAACTTGCTAAACAGTCACAACCGGACAATCAACAACTTGCCTTGTATGCTCAACAGAATTATCCCTCTCAACCAGCAACTCAACCAACTGCTTCAAACACACCTTCACAGCAACAACCTCAACAAAATCAATTGGTTCCATACAGCAATAATGCTCAAGCATATGTCAGTGAAGCGAATGAGGAAATCGATCCGTTCGAAGCATTGCAACAAGGATTTGTGATGATTGCTAATGCTTTTGGCCGTTACACCAACAAATCCAACAATCGTATTCGTTCCTCATCTAACACACGGACTCAAGCTGTTGTGAACAATGGACGTGTTGAAGTTCAGAATCGTGATTATGGTTGTCAGATGGGCGGTGGTCAAGGGTTTAATGCTGTGGGTAGGAATAACAACAGAGCTCAAGTGGTGGAACAGGGAAATGCTCAGAATCGGTTAAATGGTCTTAGATGCTACAACTACAATGAGAAGGGACACCTGGCTAATGCATGCCCAAAGCCAAGGACTAGGGGCAGTGCTTATTTCAAAGAGGCTTTACTTTTGGCTCTTAAGGATGAAGCTGGAGGATCTCTCACAGACAAAGAACAGAGCTTTATGGCAGATGCAGACTCAGATGATGATATGGAGGACTTGCAGGCAAATGCAGCTGTTATGTTGATGGCTAATATGCATGAGCTGCACATGAGTGATACAGGCCCAGTGTATGACACTGATGGCTTGTCTCAGGTACCCGAACAAACCATCATCATATCTGAACTAATATCTCTGCCAATATCTGAATCCGGCACGGATCAGACTGGTCAAAATGAGTCTTCTACATCTCTTTCTGATGATTTTCAAGTTAACCCTGTAGTTACATTTGACGATCAAGATGACCTTATGGTTTCCTTTGATAATCAAATTGACTCCGTGGTCGTACTTGAGGATCTAAAGAATGATCATGTTGAGACTCACGTTGAACAAGATGATCTGTTGCCTCATCCGGATTTTGCTCGGTTAATTCAAGACCATAAAATCAAAATGGAGGAATGTTATGCATTAAATCAGTCCTTAAAACGTAAAAATGCACTGTTAACCAAGGATTTTGAATGTTTACAAATGCAACTCAACTTTTTCAAAACTCAAGACAACCGTGAAAAAGGTTTTGAAGCCGCTTTTGCAAAATCTCATCAAAACGAAAAATATTTAGAGCGACAAATGCGTGATCTAGCCGCCTCGAAGAATGCTTTGTTGTCTGAATTAGAACAACTGAAACATGAACATAAAAAGCAAATTAACGCTCTCACCTTGGAAAATCAAAAAGCTAAGGCTGAGTTGTTAAATTGTCAAAAACAGTTCTCCGCATACAAAAAGCATTCAACGAATCGGGTAGATGACCTTCTTGAAGAAATTATCGGCTTGCAAAACAAACTTAAAGAGTTTCAAACTGTTGTTTACAAACATGGTGAATCAGTAACAGCTATTGAAAAGTTTACCTTAAAACCCAATCCAAAAGGATATGGAAATAATCTAGCTGATTACAAACCAAAGCTTTCACTAAAAACATTCAAACCAACTCCTGAAGTTTCCAGTGCAGAATACAAAATTGATAATACTGTCATGAGTGTTGTTGAATATCATCATCAAGAGGAATTAGATGCAGAAGACGAGAGTCGATCAAAATTAAAAAATGTTGTTTACAACAAACCTTTTAATTATAAAAACGCGGTCACTTTCGTCAAACCAACGGATTCTTCAAACACACCAAGGGTTATCATCAAAACACCTGAGTCTTCTAATGTTAATCCCAAAACAGACTTTGCACAAACTTATGGCCCTTTACCTTCCATTAGTGAAGTAAACTCACAACCTGAAAATCGAAAAATTCTTCGATATTTTGACATTTTCATGGCTGACCTCAAAATTTTACAACATGAGATAGAATATCGATCTGAAATCAAAGTTGAACATTTTCAATCGCCTCTGGCGCGAGAACAAAGAGACATTTTTCAGAAAAATCTTTTACCTAATGTTAAAAACTTGAAAAGTTGTGCAATTGCCTGGGAAAAGGATTTTCATAAGGAACTTGGGGTCATGAAAAACGTTTTCGAGAAAACTGAAACATCTATTTCTAATACTAAATGTAAGAAGAAACTCTTGAGAAAAGATGTTGATCGACTCTTGGAAGATGTTATCTGTGCTGATATCCATAATGTTGTGTTATTCTATTCTTTGCCATATGCATCTGATCATATCTCTGCTGATATTGTTGAAACTATTGTTACTGTTGAGAACACCGATAATGTGCTTCAGATCGAGTCTTTAAAAGATGAAAATAAACGATTACTCACTGAAATTTACAATGCAAAACGTCGTCTTCATTGGTGTGAAAAAGATATTCACAACCATCAACTTAGTTTTCAAAAGAAAATCGCTCAATTGAGTGCAAAATCTTCTGATCCTAAAATTGAGCAACTGGATGATCAAAACGTGTCTTTGAAAAGTCAAATCTCAAAATATGAACAAGAACTTTTAAAAGTTAAACAGGAATATGGTGTCATATTTGATTTACTCAAAAAGATTCGACTTGAAGCATCAAACGAACTTAATCACTATCTTGCTCACACTAGAGAAGTCATGAATTTTGCTGGTAATATTCGTTCTGAAAATCAAGATCTTATTCATACCATCTCTAAGTTACGGGAAATGTTAGGAAAGTATGAACAACTTCCGCCTACTGTGATTAAGAGATTAGCACCCGTCACACTTAGTAATCGTGAACCTAGAATTCCAACTGCCAAATCACAAGTTGCTAATGTGTTTCCCTCTACTGAAACAGGAATAGTTGCATCTTTTCCAAACGTCCGCACTTCACAGCCTAGGAGCACTCAATCGACGAATAGGAAGTTGCGACCTAAGAAAAGATCAATAAGGAATGCTAAAGTAGAAGAACACCCTAGGACTCTGAATAAAAATCATGTTGCTTCCACTATAGATGTTACGTCTGGCAAATGTAATAGAAATAGTGATGTAACGAATGCTAAACCGTTAAGTACTTTTGATATTCAGTCTGATGCACCTTGTGTTATTTGTCGAAAGAGTATGAATTCTGAGTGTCATGACAAATGTGTTGCTAAAGCTACAATCTCTCGATTACAGAATCCTAAGAATCGGAATACCTCTAGGCCCACTAATCATTCTAAGTCTGTGCTTGGTAAACCACCTTCTTTAGATTCTAAGGCAACCATTGCTATCACAGTAGCTCCCGCTTCACCTCCTAAGAATGTAGTACCACCTAGTGTTTTCACTAAGACTAAAGCAAAGAGTAGTTATAGATGGCAGAAATGGATATATAACACACTAGGATTTAAATGGATGCCTAAAATTATCAATGTGTGTATGTCTCACATACCTGATTCGGAACCCTCTAACATTTCGGGTTCCACATCTACTTCTATTCCATCTGTGTCGTCTGTGTGTAATGCAGG
Organism: Chrysanthemum seticuspe; assembly: GCA_019973895.1. NCBI lineage: Eukaryota > Viridiplantae > Streptophyta > Magnoliopsida > Asterales > Asteraceae > Chrysanthemum > Chrysanthemum seticuspe. Next base: position 230,850,762 of record BPTQ01000004.1, read on the forward strand.
TGATACAGATCATTCTCTGGATTGTTGATAGCGGATGTTCCCGACACATGACAGGCAACCTTAAACTGTTATCAAACTTTATTGCAAAGTTCATTGGCACTGTCAGATTCGGGAACGATCACTTCGCAGCTATCATGGGCTACGGAGATTATGTCAATGGGAACATCGAAATCAGCAGGGTTTACTATGTGGAAGGCCTCGGTCACAATCTGTTTTCAGTAGGTCAATTTTGTGATGGAGATTTGGAGGTTGCTTTCAGGGAGAAAACTTGTTTCATTCGTGATCTACATGGAAATGACCTTATGTCTGGCTCGCGTAATTCTAGTCTCTACACTATCTCTATGCAAGACATGGTTGCTTCCTCTCCCATTTGCTTACTTTCAAAGGCAACATCTACAAAATCCTGGCTATGGCACCGTCGTCTCTCACATCTAAACTTTCAAACCATCACCAACCTTGCTCGACACAAACTAGTTGAAGGACTCCCACGATTCCGGTATTCAAAAGATCACCTTTGCTCAGCCTGTGAACAAGGGAAAAGCACTCATGCTCATTTTCCTTCAAAGGTGGAACACAGCTCTCAGCATGTGCTTCATCTTCTTCACATGGATCTGTGTGGCCCGATGCGCGTGCAAACGATCAATGGCAAACGCTACATCTTAGTAATTGTTGATGACTACTCACGATGGACTTGGGTCTACTTTCTTCGTAGCAAAGACCAAGCTCCACAAATGATCATCACCTTTCTCACAAAGATACAGGTTCAGCTCCGCAACACCGTCAGGATTATTCGGACAGACAAAGGAACTGAATTTGTTAACCAAACCCTTCGTGAATTTTATGAGAAAGTGGGAATTCAGCATCAAACATCTATTGCACGGACACCTGAACAAAACGGAGTTGTTGAAAGACGAAATCGAACGTTAGTGGAAGCTGCAAGAACAATGTTAATCAATGCTAAACTTCCAGATTACTTATGGGCAGAAGTTGTATCTACTGCATGCTATACTCAAAACCGTTCTATGATCACAAAACGCCACAACAAAACACCTTTCGAGCTTGTCCACAACTATAAACCGAACCTCAAACACTTTCATGTATTTGGATCCCTTTGCTATCCGAATAATGATCGTGATGATTTTGGAAAGCTCAAATCAAAAGCTGATATTGGAGTCTTTATTGGATACTATGACAATTCTAAAGGTTTTCGAATCTGGAATCGTCGAACTAAGGAGGTAATGGAAACGATTCATGCTCATTTCTATGAACTCACGGAAATGGCTTCTGAGTATAACAGCTTAGAACCCGGACACAACCGTTTAAACTTCCCCCAAACCCCATCATCAGCTGAACAAAGCCCCCAGCTAACTCGTCAACAAATGGAAAGGTTATTTGCTCCTCTGTTCTGTGACGATATTGATGAACGTGCCCCAGGTGTATCCGCTGTTTCCACTGCACAACCTGATAATATTCCTATACCTGATACACCTGCTACAACAACTACTGTTGAAGATGCACCTACACCAGTTGACTCCAACACAACAGTTGAACACACCACTTCCAACAATGATGCACCAGCTGATGATATTCTGAATGAAGTACCCCCACCTGCAGATTTTGATCCAAATGCGTTCTTCAACCCATTTGCTAATGAGACTGCTGCACCAGATGTCGCGGAATCTTCAACAAACCATTTGAATCCTCAAAATCTGCACAATGTATACCAACATCAACCATCTACACACCGATGGACAAAAGACCATCCTCTGGCTAACATTATTGGCAATCCGAATCAACCAGTCGTTACGCGACAACGTCTTCACACAGACGGTGAACACTGCATTTATGCACTCACTGTCTGCCAATCTGAGCCTAAAAACATTAAAGACGCAATGACAAAAGACAACTGGATTGAATCCATGCAGGAAGAACTCAACCAATTCAAACGTCTTGAAGTATGGGAACTGGTTGAAAGACCAACAGGGGTCTACGTCATTGGTCTCAAATGGATTTGGAAAAACAAATTGGATGCTGAAGGGAATGTTATCCGAAACAAGTCACGGCTAGTTGCTAAGGGTTATCGTCAGGAAGAGGGAATAGACTTTGAAGAATCTTTTGCTCCGGTTGCTCGTCTTGAGGCTGTTCGGATATTTCTCGCGTTCGCTGCCCATATGAACATGACGGTCTATCAGATGGATGTCAAAACGGCGTTTCTCAATGGGCAACTTAAAGAAACGGTCTATGTCAGCCAACCAGATGGATTCGTTGATCCTGAGTTCCCGAATCATGTCTACAAACTGAACAAAGCTCTTTATGGTCTCAAACAAGCCCCTCGGGCATGGTACGATAAGCTATCATCTTTCCTCATTGCCAATAATTTCACCAAAGGCTCGGTTGACCCAACTCTTTTTATACAATATCACGGGGCACATATCTTAATTGTTCAAATTTACGTGGATGACATCATTTTTGGGTCGACACATAAAAAGTTCTCAACCGCTTTTGCAAAACTAATGAAGAAAAATTTTGAAATGTCCATGATGGGTGAACTTACGTTCTTTCTAGGACTGCAAGTTCATCAATCACCCCGTGGTATTTTCTTGAGTCAGTCCAAATATGCCCTTGAATTGTTAAACAAATTTGGAATGAAAACCTGTGATACTTATGCCACACCAATGACTCATACCAAGAAGTTAGATGCTGATTTACATGGGAAATTAGTTGACCCTACCAAATACCGAAGTATTATTGGGTCCCTCATGTATCTAACAGCTAGCAGACCTGATATTGTCTTTGCCGTTTATCTATGCTCCCGTTATCAGTCGCGACCTACTGAAACCCACCTCTCTGAGGCTAAAAGAATCCTCCGATACATCAAGGGAACCATTAACTTGGGGATCTGGTATCCGAAGGATTCTGGTTTTGAACTAATCGCTTTTTCAGACGCTGATCACGCAGGATGCTTAGACTCAAGAAAAAGTACTTCAGGAGCTTTACAATTTCTCGGTGATAAACTGGTGTCTTGGCAATCAAAGAAACAGGATTGTACATCGCTGTCGTCAACCGAAGCAGAATATGTAGCCATGTCCGCGTGTTGTGCTCAAGTCATCTGGATGAGAACACAACTCAAAGACTATGGTTATGTATTTGACAGAATACCGATGTACTGCGACAATCGGAGTGCCATTGCCATCTCGTGCAACTCTGTTCAGCACTCGAAATCAAAGCACATCGATCTACGCTACCATTTCATCAAGGACCACGTGGAACAGGGTACCGTTGAATTATACTTTGTGGGTACTGAATACCAATTGGCAGATCTGCTCACCAAAGCCTTGCCTCCCGCTAGGTTTAATGAGTTGGTCCACCGAATTGGTATGAGGTGTTTGACTCAAGAGGAATTGGATGACCTCTTAAAACAGTCTTAAAAACCTGTCAAACACCAAAACATCTTTTGTAAATAAATTTTTTTCAAAAACAAAATACAAAAATATAAAATCCGATAAAACAACAAAAATATTCTCCTAATCTATCTTTCTTTCAACATGGCAAGTACATTTCTTCCGTCAACACTTTAATCTTTCAAAATTCAGTATTTTTCCGATCAAGTGTTGAGGGGGAGAAAATAATCTATTAACTGTTTCAAAACATCTGTGTACTTGCATGTTATCACATCTCGGTTGATTCTGTTACAAATGGTGGTTCATTTTCTGGTTCAAAGACACTCCTCGGACTTAAATTAATAACCTTTCATTATTTTCTCAAGTCGAGGAGAGTGTCGTCATGTTTCTTTCCTAAAAATCTTTGTTTGGTAACCAAAATGGAAGTTAAAAGGCTTTGTTTGAAAAAGGAAAAGGTGGAGGGACCAAAACTGTCAAAAGGTTAAACTCTTTTTTAATAAAACACCCTCCCACCTACTTTCACTTCTCATTTATTGCAACAACACCTAAAACCATCCTACGCTTAAAATTCACTCAAGAAAACCGTGTTTTTGATCTTCATCTTGTAAGTGTTTTCGTGATCACAACATGTTTTTATGATAAGGTTTTGAATCTCATGTAAATCCTACGGCTAAAACGTGTTCTACGCGTGATTAGGTGTTCTACGCTTATGCGTAAGAACACACAATCAATATGTGTGTGTTTGTGGTTAAATGGATTATGTCAAAACGTTTCAAATACATCAATGATATCAGTTTATTCATCAAAAACCACCCAGAAACACATATCAATGATTTTTGAAAATTAGGGTTCTTATGTCGAATTGGGTGTTTTCGAATGTGAAGTGTTTTGGTCAAAAAGATTGTTGGGTTATGTTCTTATGGTGATGAATTGATGATTTCCTTGCTTTATAACCACCCAGAAACTCTAAATTATCAACAATTTGAAATTAGGGTTTAAAGTTCATAAGTTTGGGTATTTTTGATTCACCATGAATTGGGTGTTATAACTCGGTATATAGACTTCCTCAACACTCTTAAACTACCAGAAAAAGTTTGGTGCATATTCCATGGCTAGATCTCATACGCGTAGATTTAGGGTTTAGACTACGCGTATGTAGTTCTACGCATAACTGTGTAACATGTGTTCTTGCCATGATCTGTTGTTAAAATGAATCTATGTGTTAATATTGATGATATGATGGTTCTATTTCAGGCTTGTTACTCGTGAAAATCAGAATCAAGGTCATTTGCAAATCTACGCATAAGGATTACCCTACGCGTAGTCATGTTACGCGTAAGAATAATCCTACGCATAACAGCTACGCGTAAGGTTCTACAATGGACTACGCGTATCCTGTGAAGGATATGCGTAAACAGTGACCTCTACGCATAAGGTCAACTCTTACGAGTAGCCTTACGCGTAAGGTTAATATATGCCTACGCATAAGCTCTACGCATAAGGTCTCCTTTTTCCTACGCGTAACACTTCTTACGCGTAAGTTAGGATTCTACGCGTAAGTTTACGCCTAAGCATATATCATTCCTGTCTACGCATAACTTTGCCAAAACTACGCTTAACCCTGGATTGACCTTCATGATGATTTGTTATGTGTACAAACTTGTAAATAAACTAATCATAACGTCACGAATCCAATAATGTCACTAATAAACTTAATCGTCTAATATGCTGTGAACAATAAGTGATAACATAAACTTTAAAACTTAAAGTTAACTAACTCACGAAACATTTCACAACATCATTGAACTATTGAACATACAAGTGACTTAAGACTCGTAACAATCATTATCACTGTACATTCAATAACTAGACAATAAGACCTTCTGTTGACTAACATTATGTCTTTCGATATGTTGGTTCTTTTGGCTAATGTTATTTCAGATCACGACATAGCTGAACAAATGAATGTGGATGCACCTGAAGTTCTCTCCATTGCTAATATCTATCCTCATGGCTATCCAATGAAGATAGGAAAGAATAATCTCCGTGTTGACTTTGACACCCTCACTTGCTCTGAATCTTCGTGTTTAATTGCTATTGACATTCTGAGGACTCATCTGTATCAGAACATGCTTACTCACTCTGCAACTGTCCCTGAGATCTACATCCAACAGTTCTGGAACACTATGGACAGGGTCAAAGGACAAACTGCTGTGACGGTGACTCTGAATCACAAACAAGTCACCATTACACCTACAGACTTAAGGGCAGTTCTCCTAATTCCTGATGTCGATCCAACCAAACTATATGCCACACCTGCTGAAGAGCTCACTCTCCAATTCTTAATCGATATCGGTTATGACGAGGCTACAGGAGTAATCACCAAGCATTCTCACGTAGAGCTTAAGAGTATTCCTCAACCCTGGAGAACTCTCTACATGATCATCACCAAGTCTGTTTCTGGTCGTGACAGCGGCTATGAGCACCCTAAGCTCATGGAATTGCAAATATTCTGGGCATTGGTCAACAGGAAACACATCGCTATCGAAGCTCTGATTTGGGATGACATGATGTCATTTCTCAACAAACTTGGCTCAAAGATTCCCTATATCAGATATACTAAATTGTTGATCCAGAGAGCACTTGGACTTCATCCTGACATTCCCAAGAGGCTCAATGACCCCGACAATCACGACATGTTGACGGAACCTATTCTATCTGTCAGAATCAAGGAAACATCGACAAAGAAACAAGGTGCTGTGCTGCCAGATTTCCTTCTAACTGAAGATGTCAGAAAGCTCGAATCGTACAAAAGGTATCTGGAAGCAGTCAGACAAGGAAAAGTTGGTCATCTCGACGAAAAATCTTCTGGAACACCTGTAAGGAGAACCAGAAAAGGAAGTGCTGGAAGTATCACAAGTTCAGATAGTCAAAGGAATGTTCCAAAGAAGAAACCTATTCCAAAGAGGATACCTACCCCTAAGGAAAAAGTTCCTTCTCAGGAAGCCACTCCGATCCTTTCACCTGAACCGCAAAGACAGCTCAGGGACGAGGACTCTGATGCTACTGACACAGACGAAGAGATCACATACTCTGAAACTGCAAAGGATGTTAATCCCTCAGTAGCAAAACCTCCAAGTCCTCCAGCTGTCCAAGAAAAAGGGAAGACTCCAGCAATTGTACCCTATGATGAGAGCTCTGATGAAGAAGAAGAAGAGCAACTGGATAAATCATACAGGAAGAAGTTCAAAATCGTCCGACATCGTCAAAAGGCTGAAGAATTTGTTAAAGATCAAATGGGTGGCCCCGGAGGATCAAGTGGTGCTACCCACTCCTCTCCAGATCCTGATGCGGTTAATCGACCCGATAAGGGATCTAGTGCCACCACTCTTGTGCAACAACAAAAGCCTGTAGAGGATACTATTGTGTATGATTTTGAGAAACTGGAAACTGAGAAAGAAAAGTCTAGAGATGACGAGGATGATTATACAAAGTTTCTTCTAGACAGTCCAACACACTCAAAGGAGAAAACCTCAGAAACTCCTAAGGACATGAAGTCTCCTTATGTCTCCTCATCATCAGACTCTTCATCTCATTCATCACAACCACCATCTACGAAGTCAACCAGATCATCATCCAAATAAGTGAAGAAACCACCTAAATCTTGGATTTCTCAGACTCATAAAAAGATTGTGAAAGCTGTCCAACAAGTCAGAAAGAAGGACATAATTTACAGAAAAATGAATTGGTTTGCTGACCAAATTCAGTACTTAAATGATGAGAAAGACAAGATGGAGAAAGAAAGGGAATTTGTTCAGAAGTTCATGAAGAGTCATCGAAAAGAGGAACTGAACGAAATGATCGAAGGTTACACTAACAAGTACCTTCAGGATATAGTTCCTAAAGTCCAAAAGGAACTGGAGAAGACAGCAAGAGATCATACCCACAAGTTTCTTCTCGACACTATCCCCGGTGTGACTAGAGAAGTATTTTCCAGACAACTCACCCCTAACATCGTCGCATTGGTTAAACATACAATGGCCAAAGAAGCTGATCTCTCTGAATCTGAGTTAATCGCTAAACTAGTGATGCAAATGTCAAAGCGATCTGGAACGTTTACTTCAGATGAAGCTAAATTTTTCGAAAATCTACTTGATTTTCAACTCAGATCATCATGCAAGGAGTCAGCTGATCAACCCAAACGACCAAGAGATGACGATGATAAGGATAAGGACTCTGCACCTAAACGTCAGAAGCAGTCTGGTAAATCTACGTCTATGCCACCTCCTCCACCACGGACTTCTTCTCAACAAAAGTCTCCTCCACCTCGGTCTTCTACTGATAAACCTCGGGACGATTCCGAGTTACCACCCCTGACTCATAAAACAGGTAATTACTTTGAGTATACGGGTGGTGACGATGAAGAGGTCCTTGAGCCCCGACAACAACCCACCTCACCCAAACAAGTGCAGAAACCAGTATCATCATCAAGGCCTTCCAAAAAGAAGAAGAAGACGACTCAGCCTGGAGTCGTATCATGGCTAGATGACGATAAAACCGAAGAGTTTGAATGGTTCTCCACACTTGTCAATCAAACTCCCTACCCTGATGAAGGTCAAGAATTGGTAGACGGTTCTACATTGGAGCACGCAAAACTTTTGCAAGAAAAGTTCCATGTGAAGAAAATGACGAAATCTGAGTTGAAGCGAATCAAGAATGAAGCGTTTCAACTTCTACAAGACAGCTCTGAAAGCGCCCTCGAGGTCGAATATCATCTTGAGAACATCGCTCGAGCTATGTCTAACAACATGGATTGGCTCAATCCGGAAGCAAACATTGACTTCACACAAAGGGACAACCCTCCATACTACACCGACTGGACCAAACCTCTACCGACCATTGGCCAAGCAGACGAACCAAGGATTCCCTTCCGATACTTTTTTAACAGAGACCTGGATTTTCTCTTACACGGTAGCGATGGTTCGCGAAAATACGCTACATCATTGACTCTTCCATTCCCAGCGGCTATTTACTCAAACTGCATAGCTATCGAGGAACGTGCAAAACACTTGTTTTCTGACAACGTGCAAGCATACGACCAAGATGCATTGTATGGGATTCATCATTGGCCTGAACGCCGAAGAATCTACTACAGAAGCTGCCTGGTTCAGAAGTCTCAACATGCAGTGTATAGTTCCAAGGACATCGTGGCCATCAAACACATTGATCTCAAGTCTAAGTGGGACTACACATTCTTGAAGAATATCATAGTCAAACGACAAGATGAACAGGACTATGGATTCTCCGAGGCTGACTTTGAGAACTTGTCCATCAACGACATCGAAGACATGTATCTTGCCAAAGTACAGGGTCGTATGAGACAATTCTCGACTGAAGTTCAACGTGAATTTATCAAGTCAGTTCTCATCTTCATTAGACGCATCGTGATCAAAGAACGTGTTGAAGATATCCAGATGGCTGTTGAATCTTATCAGACGCGTGTCAACCTCACTCCTCCAACGCTTACTCTACCCGATCTCAATCAGCTATCTCAATATACACTCATCAGCAAACCTTTCGGCGTTGTTTACCATAGTGAACTTCAAAGAAACTGCTTAATGGCGTGTAGTGAGCTCCACAAATTCGGGGATCATACCTTGAAGCTGGTTAGGGATGGATTAGCGTACAGGTTAAAGGATATACGCCTGAAAGTTGGGTCTCCTAAGCGCTGGAATTCTCAGGAAAGGAGGGATGTGAGACGTATCATCACCATGATTGATGAACGGTTGTTCAGAAGGGATCAGTTCAGACGATTGGAGAGCTATGTTGGTGGTCGACCCAGGAGAAACATCACCGGCTTTCAACGCCCTGTGCGCACTCCTGGGAACATCACTGCACTTCCTGGTACCCCTTGAATTGTTTCCTTCATATAATTTTGGATGTGTGATTATATATGTCAATGGCTTGTGCACACATAACAGTGTACAACCCGTAATTGTCAAGAAAGGACCCTGTGGTACGCCTCAGCGTCACAATCCTTATAAAAGGAGTGAAAGCTTCTTATTTTTGAGTAAAACCTATCAAACCTTTCATTTTTCAAGGTTTTGCTCAAAAAGACAAGTACTTCCCCATATGATTTTTCAAAACCTCAACCGTTTATATCACTAGTTGAGGGGGAGTATTTGAATTAAAACTTTGTTCACAAATTGTTCATAGCGGTCATCTTCCCGCAACACTCGAAATGGTCATATTTATTCTCAACCGTTCAAAAATAACATTTTATATGCCATTTTTGAGGGGAAGAAAATTGTGTGATAAGAAATATGTTGTGCAAAATGCAAATGAATCTGTGTACCTCAGACTTAACCAACGAATTGACGGTACTAAACTGTTTGTAACTCGAAAAGACTTGTCCTGGACGGGTAATAATTTCAAGCTAGTTCGCTAGTAATGTAAACGTGTCTCGCAAAGGACTTGTCCAAGTAGAAAGTACCATTCGAGAAACTCTTGATAGACATGAACTCTGACGGGTATGACAACCTTTCGAGGTTTGTCTACACCTTCAAGGTAGTTATTAGAGCTAGTTGTCACCTAAAAGCTGACAATGTATCTCTTTAACTATTCAACGTAACCGTGTCTCGCGGGAGATTGTCTATCTTCAGTGGATCAATTCAAAAAGTGCGCGCTCTTTCCTCACTGTGCACTTAACCATTAAAACTATTAAGCACATGTAGAGGGGGAGTATTTATGCAAAACTTCATCTCTCACTGTGGTTCAAACATGTTTTTCATTAACAAACCCTTTGAGAGATATTTTAACATACAGTGGTTTTAATGGCAAACATAGGTTAGTCATGGAGTTATAAGGTGACTAAGGTTAGGAATAACTGTCCTATGATCCGCCAGAGCCAGAGGGATCTACCCAAGGACACTACCATTAGTTAGTGTTAAAAGTCCTTAGGAATGATTATAAAAAGGAGAAAATGAGAATCGGAGAAAGAGGGAGTTGAAGAATCAAAAGGAAATGTAAAGTAAAGGGTGAAAAGAAATGGCCCTCCAGATTATTCAACTTAGGGCAGACACCGGGTTCAATTCATATGCTACTGGCTGTCACTCAGTGACACCGGTATTGAAGATTAAAAGTCGTCATGGACCCAGTGACGCATGCACTAAACCTTCTTAGCTACTTAAGTTTCTCTCAACAGAAGCTTGTTTCATTCTCACAGGGAACCCTACGTAAACTATTGGCTTTCTCTTAGAGATCGCTGGTATTGAAGAAGGAGACCCTCTCCCTAGTCTCCGCTCAGGAAAACCAAAACGCACTATTGAGTCTAGAGCCACGAGATTCATCAAAAGATCTCTTAGGAACACTTGACATTTAATCACTTGATGATCAACAAATAAGATCATCAGTGATTCATATCGAGTCCTTCACAGATCTTAGCAATCTGTCGAGAACATTTATGAGAGGTTCACATCTGTAATCCTCAGTGATTGAATGGAAACTCCTGCCAGGGTCAACATCAAATAGCCCTGACAGCAGGTCACTTCGGTAACTCCCCGTGGATTACGCGGAGTGTGTCTCAAACGGTCTACAGTCGTGAGGTGATGCTTCGGTGTACCTCAGCGACTCATCTGAACTGTAGATGTACTTCGGTACATCGCGTTATCTCACTTGTGGGACTCTAGTTCAGGAACGGCCTTTGTAAGAATTAGAGTTGTGTTTTCACACTATGCTGTTAACGCTCTCGAAGTTCAAACTTGTAAGTGCCGGAAACCGCTTATTACTAACCGTTTGAAATGTTTTCTTCTTATGGAAGCTCTGGAGCGGAATGATCGTGCTGATTCTTCTCATGCTCACGCCAACATCATCACTAATGGAAGTTCTATTCGAATGCAACACAACAGTCAGAATGATTCTTCATCAATCAAAGAATCTACAAAGTTAAAGACTTAGAGAACTTCATCAGTATTGTATTCCAACGTCAAAGAGCGTGTGAGCATGTTGAAGAATGACGTGGAGACACTGGAGCAGCGAAGCAGACCTGAGGCAGACTGATGCAGATAACAACATACTATCACTTTCACCACAAAGAACAATGATCAAAGAACAAAGTTAATGATGACGTCAAAGCATAACTGTTCCAAGATAACTATCTCTCTACACTGGGGAGATTGTTCGAATCAAGGCAATTCCTCTCACAAGAAAGAAGAATGTCAGAAGACGTCTCAGCTACTATTACATCAACGCCTTCACCGTTTACATTCATATATACTTGAGGGGGAGATTGTTGGAATCACTCCTAAACAGTATTTCAAGTATTTATATTTCATATGTAATAGGTAGCTTTATTATGGCCTTTATGTTTGTTTAAGGTCAAGCTTATGTAGAAGGCCCATAAGCTTAGGCCCAAGCCCAATAAGGAATAAGGAAGGAGAGGGAGTGTTGCCCTAGCTCCTTGCCTATATAAACAATGTAATAACCCTCACTTGAGGGTTGGTTGTTCAAGTTTTCCTTTCACATATGCCTCACGCCTAAACCGTCTTTAGTATATCGTGTGTGTGTGCTTGCTTACTTGTTCAATCGCCTTATCTCTTTCTCTATAACTTGTGTTTGTAAAACTTGTGACCTAACAAATATCTTGTTTATATTGATATTATACTCAAACTTAACACATAAAACTTGATATCTCAAAGTGTAAAAAGATATTATCATCTCTTCTCTCTTCTCTCAAGAACCGGCCACCATTGAAGTTCCATGAGGAAATCATAAAATTTTCCAAGTCAAGTTTATTTATAATCTAGACATACTCTTAAGTAAGGTTTTGAAATAAAAACCTAGGGTGTTTAGGATTAACCCTTGTTCATTTAACCTCATCAAGTAACTAGTAAGCATTTCATACTCATTTTCATCTTTCATATTCATGTTATGTTCATTTTATCATGCTTGAGTAAAACATACAAGTTATATGATGTCTATACCACTTAAATTGTTTATAAGCACTATTAATTTATATTTGTTATCCTATAATTACTCCTTGAAATATATTACTTTTGGTGATGTCTAGGAACCCATGACACCCTAAGAAGGTGTATGGTAGGATTAGAATAGCTTCGGAGTTGTTTTGAATTGGTTGGAATACGTTTGGCGCGAGAAAATCTCATTTCGACAAGTTTAATTAAGGGTCTGTCCATATTTTTGAATTCTGGAATTTTCGACAGTAGATAAAAAAATTTGGCCTAGATATTTAGAAAATACACTTTAAAACGAAAACGTGGCCGCTTGAATGGGTTAAAACGGAGTTATAACGAAGAAGTTATGCTATTTTTAAGTTTAACGACGAAAACTATTTGTTTCAGAAAATTCAGCATGTATTCTCGACTTTTTACGAGTCAAAAATGAATCTTAAGCGTTATTAAATGTGTCTACTTATCAAAAATATATTAGTATATATTATCACGATTCCGAGGATATATGAAACGTAGAAAACGGACTTATAACGACTAAGTTATTCACATTTTAAACAAGTTGCCGTAACTATTTTATATAAGTATAACTAATATATTTTCTATAGACAAACATATCGGCCGCGAATAACCATGTTGAGGGTTGTTTTTAACATTGATATATACTATTCAGAAAAAGATGTCTTCTAGTAAAAGTAAGTTCGCCTAGCCTATTTTTCAAAATGTCCAACCATTTGTCAAACGGAGTTGTAACGAATAAAATACGGTCACTCAAACTTTGCCGAAAACCACCCTTAAACAATATTTTGTATACAAGTACCATACTTTACCTACATTTTTCTCCATGATCAAGACCTCTATGATAAAAACTTAAAAGCTAAAACTTTGAGATAATGATACAAGCTTTCCAAAACCGTTGAGTTTGTTTCCTAACACTCGATGTGCACCATTTTACGACTAGCTTTTCAAGGCCGTTTAGTCACTTTCATAAAATTGTCAAATGACATTATTTTACGACGAAAAGTTATAATTTCATAATAAATCACTAAATGACTATCGTAGGATATCATTTCAACGTAAATACTTGTAAAGTATTTTATAATATGACGAGATGTCATAAACATACATTTCGACGTTAAACATTATTTTTTAAATGTACAAGTGGTATAGATATCATACGAATTGCATGCATAACATTACATCATAACTTATTGTAGAACATATCATTCATAATAGGTCACGGTTAGAGGTTGCGTCTCATTTCAGTGTATCCACTTTTGCCATTATATCATCATAAACATTGCATCAGGTGAGTCATAGCCCCTACTCTTTTAATTGTTTTGAATTACTTTTGGGGGAGATACATGCTCAACTATTTTTATGACAATCATGATTATTTGCAAACTATATGTTTATCTGAACTGAATGTTTAGTCATATTCTATATCATAAATCATGGAACTAAATGTCGTGGTATAATTATTGAACTAAATGTCGTGGTATAATCATTGAACTAAATGTCTTGGTATAATCATTGAACTAAATGTCGTGGTATAATCATTGAACTAAATATCTTGGTATAATCATTGAACTAAATGTCTTGGTATAATCATTGAACTAAATGTCGTGGTATAATCATTGAACTAATGTCTTGGTATAATCATTGAACTAAATGTCTTGGTATAATCATTGAACTAAATGTCGTGGTATAATCATTGAACTAAATGTCTTGGTATAATCATGGAACTAATGGTCTTGGAACAATTTGAAACAACACTCATATGTGTTATGTCAATTAACTATTAATACATTAAGTTACGCACTATTATGTGAATTCATTTGTCATCATGCGCTTGAACATAAACTATACACATTTTGGCAGTGGGTTGTGAACACACAGGTTGCAAGTTTTGTATGGGCGGAACTTGGAACTGAGTGGATTTACAATGCCTTTGCTGCATGAACATTTTCTAAAGGTTTTCATTTCAACACAAACTCTATGAACTCACTCAACCTTTGTGTTGACACTTTTTAGCATGTTTTATCTCAGGTATCTAAGGCATTCACTTCATGGCATTCATATGGACATATCATATAGTCGTGGTGACGACGCGTCACACATGGGATTTATGCACTTTAAAACATCGTTTGGCTTGTAACAAACTTATTTCCGCACAAATTGATTTTCATTTGGGACCTATACTTTGTAAACTCTGATTGTTTTAATAAATCAAACGATGTGTTTTCCAAACGACACTTTAGGTCGTTCGATATAACTGTAACTTTGATGCTATGACAGTCCTCCCCAAGGTATTCCATTCCGCTGCAAAACAGGTAATTTGGGGGTGTGACAGATTGGCATCAGAGCTTCAGTTATAGAGAACTAGGTTGCATCATTGACCCTAGACTATAACTACATCATCATAGCATCTCATAATTTCATCATAAGTGCATATTCACTTTACATGTGGTTTATACGTATATTTTTCGAGTTATTTACTTTCATTTCACATCGATTGTCACATGGATGCCTTTAATTACCCATCCCATTATCATTTCCTCATACTCTAATGTGGAGAATGCCTTGTCATTCCCTATCACAATTTTTACATCAGTTGATTCATTACCGATAACGTCGAATGCCGAGATAAAACCTTTAAGTAGGGCGAAGTCACTCTCACTCCCTTGATCATCACCAACATGTCGAGTTACACGTTATTCACGCACTAAGTCATTAAACCATCACTCATTTTGAAAAGTAACCTCAAACTTATCACCTCACATCACATCTCTTTAGAGCGCTTATTCTTAACATAGGACTTTTCTACGTCTCAATTTTCCTCTTATTTTGAAGAGTTATGGCGCCAAAGAAAGTTGCACCAGAAATGACACCAGCTGCTATCCAAAGGTATATAGAGGATAGTATAGCCGAGGCACTAAGGAAAGAGCGAGCAACGGTAGTTGCTGCTGCCGAGGCCGTGGCTGCTGCTGAAGCTGCTAGACTTGTTGCTGCCACAGGAGCTGTAGGAGGAACTGGAGTTCGAAATTGTACATACAAGGACTTTAAGAACTGTGATCCCACAAAGTTCAAAGGCACAGAAGGAGCCACTGCTATGATTCGTTGGTTTGAAAAGATGGAGTCTGTATTTCTTCTATGCAATTGTCCAGATGACTGCAAGGTAAAGTTCGCCACGGGTACACTCTTAGATGGTGCAATGTCATGGTGGAATTCGTATGCGCAGCCTATTGGTATCGAAAATGCGTACAAGCTCACGTGGGGTGAATTCAAGAATTTGGTAACTAAGAAGTATTGTCCACGCACGGAGGTGAAGAAATTAGAAACGGAATTTTATGAGTTAGTGACTGTTGGTTATGACATCGAGACCTACATCAGGAGGTTTCAAGAATTGGCTGCACTATGCCCATAAATGGTTTCGGACAATGAGAAACTGCTGGAAAATTTCATTGGAGGACTTCCACAATGTATTCAAGGAGATGTAACTTCTTCTGATCCACAAACAATTGAAGAAACTATCAGGATAACTCAAAAACTCATGGCTCAAGTTGTGAAAGGGGAAAACATTATCAATAATAACCGCAACTACAACAACAACCACCAAACTAGCAACAACAAAAGGAAATGGGAAAATGACCAGGGAGGTTATGATAACAACAACCAAAACCGTAACACTAACCATCACCAACAACTGAATAGAAGACAAGAAGTCGCCAGGGTCTATGTTGCTGCACCAACAAAGGGAAGGGCTTATACTGGAAACTTACCACGATGCCACCAATGCACGCTACATCATAATGGTCCATGTGGTATATGCTTTAGCTGTCACAAAGTGGGACACCTTGCTAAGGACTGCAAGGGCAAGGCCATAGTTACATGTTTCGGATGTGGGGAGCAAGGACACTATCGAAATCAATGTCCTCAAAACCAAGGTCAACAAGTTGAAGGTGCTCATGGGAATACATACATGTTAGAAGGAGGAGAAGCTCGTCATGGTCTCAACAACGCGGAAGACTGAAGAAGTTCGGAAACTAACAGTCTTAATTTTCCTTATGTACTATGTCGTACTAAGTTTATGTCTTCCATCGTATTCGGATCTTATGACTTAGGATGTACTACTTTTGATAAACCACTCGTTGTAAAATATTCTCATTAAGCGTACTTTCTTTTCCTTCCGATTTGTTATCACTTACGAGAATTTTACTTCCTTCTACTTTAAATGCCATTTTAACGACACGGTTTAAATCTATGTAAACATTGAGAGTTATAACAACTAAACCGAACGTCACATTATCGTTCCTTAATTATACATAGCCTAGCTAACTATGTCTAATTCTGGAGGGATCATGTTATGTTGGGAGCAGTTATTTATAAATCTTAGTGCAAGCAAAATTTTCACATATTCCAAAGTCAAAATGATGCTCATCGGAGATATTCATCCAATATTTTCTCTACTATGATGTTTTATACACTCTTAATCATCGATAACCGTAACGACACTTCCTCATGTCTTCTTTCCTCGTTATTCATCACAAACTCAAAAATTCGATAGACTAACACGAACTGAATTCAGGGACTGAATTCCTTTTTGGATGAGCGAATGTGACAACTCGTATTTTCAGGTCATTTCTCAAATCACTATTCAAGTTTCACTATTTCATCATTTATCGTAAACTAGGTTTACGAGTATCAAATTCGCGTAACCTTAATGGTTTAGCTGCGAATTCGTGAACAATCATCAAGGACATTTCATATAGACTAGGTTTAGTCTACATATCATTAGCATCATCGTCATCATATTAGTTCATGCATGGTTTTGCATTTTTCATTCAACGTAAAATTTTTATTAAATAAACGCTATCGCGTAATTAATTATTTTGAACAATTGATCCGATACTTCCAAAAATTATCCCGATATATTTTTATATTCATATTAAGATTATAAAAATAATATTATGAGTTTACCCAGTATTTTAAATTTATTTTGTATATAAATTGTTATATTTATATAATTACGACGGTTTTCTTAAAAACTACACGATAATTATTATTTCACTCAAATTTTTGCAAGAAATGTATTTTTATAATTTTTATGACTTCAATATATTTTATTTTGATCCGTTAAAATTTATTTTTAACTAACGCTATCCTAAATGCTTAAATATGTATACAAGTTACTACTTATCTTTAAATAACAATACCTTTACTTCTACACACATGTAATAAGCTACTTAAAATGAATATTGTCTTTCTTTTCTTTATATATGTCGATCAACCCAAGGTGACTCACATTCATTTGTTAATAAATATCTTGTTTATATTGATATTATACTCAAACTTAACACATAGAACTTGATATCTCAAAGTGTAAAAAGATATTATCCTCTCTTCTCTCTTCTCTCAAGAACCGGCCACCATTGAAGTTCCATGAGGAAATCATAAAATTTTCCAAGTCAAGTTTATTTATAATCTAGACATACTCTTAAGTAAGGTTTTGAAATAAAAACCTAGGGTGTTTAGGATTAACCCTTGTTCATTTAACCTCATCAAGTAACTAGTAAGCATTTCATACTCATTTTCATCTTTCATATTCATGTTATGTTCATTTTATCATGCTTGAGTAAAACATACAAGTTATATGATGTCTATACCAATTAAATTGTTTATAAGCACTATTAATTTATATTTGTTATCCTATAATTACTCCTTGAAATATATCACTTTTGGTGATGTCTAGGAACCCATGACACCCTAAGAAGGTGTATGGTAGGATTAGAATAGCTTCGGAGTTGTTTTGAATTGGTTGGAATAGGTTTGGCGCGAGAAAATCTCATTTCGACAAGTTTAATTAAGGGTCTGTCCATATTTTTGAATTCTGGAATTTTCGACAGTAGATAAAACATTTTGGCCTAGATATTTAGAAAATACACTTTAAAACGAAAACGTGGCCGCTTGAATGGGTTAAAACGGAGTTGTAACGAAGAAGTTATGCTATTTTTAAGTTTAACGACGAAAACTATTTGTTTCAGAAAATTCAGCATGTATTCTCGACTTTTTACGAGTCAAAAATGAATCTTAAGCGTTATTAAATGTGTCGAATTATCAAAAATATATTAGTATATATTATCACGATTCCGAGGATATATGAAACGTAGAAAACGGACTTATAACGACTAAGTTATTCACATTTTAAACAAGTTGCCGTAACTATTTTATATAAGTATAACTAATATATTTTCTAATAGACAAACATATCGGCCGCGAATAACCATGTTGAGGGTTGTTTTTAACATTGATATAGTACTACTCAGAAAAAGATGTCTTCTAGTAAAAGTAAGTTCGCCTAGCCTATTTTTCAAAATGTCCAACCGTTTGTCAAACGGAGTTGTAACGAATAAAATACGGTCACTCAAACTTTGCCGAAAACCACCCTTAAACAATATTTTGTATACAAGTACCATACTTTACCTACATTTTTCTCCATGATCAAGACCTCTATGATAAAAACTTAGAAGCTAAAACTTTGAGATAATGATACAAGCTTTCCAAAACCGTTGAGTTTGTTTCCTAACACTCGATGTGCACCATTTTACGACTAGCTTTTCAAGGCCGTTTAGTCACTTTCATAAAATTGTCAAATGACATTATTTTACGACGAAAAGTTATAATTTCATAATAAATCACTAAATGACTATCGTAGGATATCATTTCAACGTAAATACTTGTAAAGTATTTTATAATATGACGAGATGTCATAAACATACATTTCGACGTTAAACATTATTTTTTAAATGTACAAGTGGTATAGATATCATACGAATTGCATGCATAACATTACATCATAACTTATTGTAGAACATATCATTCATAATAGGTCACGGTTAGAGGTTGCGTCTCATTTCAGTGTATCCACTTTTGTCATTATATCATCATAAACATTGCATCAGGTGAGTCATAGCCCCTACTCTTTTAATTGTTTTGAATTACTTTTGGGGGAGATACATGCTCAACTATTTTTATGACAATCATGATTATTTGCAAACTATATGTTTATCTGAACTGAATGTTTAGTCATATTCTATATCATAAATCATGGAACTAAATGTCGTGGTATAATCATTGAACTAAATGTCGTGGTATAATCATTGAACTAAATATCTTGGTATAATCATTGAACTAAATGTCGTGGTATAATCATTGAACTAAATGTCTTGGTATAATCATTGAACTAAATGTCTTGGTATAATCATTGAACTAAATGTCGTGGTATAATCATTGAACTAAATGTCTTGGTATAATCATTGAACTAAATGTCTTGGTATAATCATTGAACTAAATGTCGTGGTATAATCATTGAACTAAATGTCTTGGTATAATCATGGAACTAATGGTCTTGGAACAATTTGAAACAACACTCATATGTGTTATGTCAATTAACTATTAATACATTAAGTTACGCACTATTATGTGAATTCATTTGTCATCATGCGCTTGAACATAAACTATACACATTTTGGCAGTGGGTTGTGAACACACAGGTTGCAAGTTTTGTATGGGCGGAACTTGGAACTGAGTGGATTTACAATGCCTTTGTTGCATGAACATTTTCTAAATGTTTTCATTTCAACACAAACTCTATGAACTCACTCAACCTTTGTGTTGACACTTTTTAGCATGTTTTATCTCAGGTATCTAAGGCATTCACTTCATGGCATTCATATGGACATATCATAGAGTCGTGGTGACGACGCGTCACACATGGGATTTATGCACTTTAAAACATCGTTTGGCTTGTAACAAACTTATTTCCGCACAAATTGATTTTCATTTGGGACCTATACTTTGTAAACTCTGATTTTTTTAATAAATCAAACGATGTGTTTTCCAAACGACACTTTAGGTCGTTCGATATAACTGTAACTTTGATGCTATGACAGTCCTCCCCAAGGTATTCCATTCCGCTGCAAAACAGGTAATTTGGGGGTGTGACAGCGGTGCGTTGCGGGTGAAATTTTGTGTGTTGTTGTTTTTAAAGTCATATCAGTCACCGATCAGTTGTTTTTTGTGATACTAATTTATGTTTGGCCGTTATTGTTATAACTCAAAGTGATGTTCCTACCAACAGCTTGCAGCCGGACTTTCCTGAATTTGATACGTATGATGCCAAAACAATGCTACTCACCCTGGAAGTTGTGTAAAAATTTTTCTATTGTCGAGATATTGCTAAATCATTCTTTTTCTAATATTTGTCATCACCTTTAATTTTTATGTTAAATGTTCGACTTTTTTGCAGCCCAAACTCACCATATCTGGCTTCAGTTATTAATGGTCCTGGTAAGAACAGCCTGGCACCCCTGGTTCAATGCACAATACATATGTGCCCGATACGTGTTCACTGGCACGTGAAGCTTAACTACAAGGATTACGTCTATCTGGTATAATGGTTTTCTCTTTTATTTGATTTTATCCTACCTTTGATGTTGTGACACATGCCTTCTGTAGATGTTATTTTTGAGGTCCTTTTAATGAGATATATATCACATCACTACAAATAAAGTTTAACTAAAAAAAAATGAAACATTAATTTAATTTGGTCTTCTTTTTCTTTGTCATGCACAGTCCCAGGTGAAGATTATGGGAAAAGCATACTATTCATGTTTTTTTGGAGGTTAAGGCAAGACGTTACTAATATTTTGTTTTTATTTATTTTACGTCCATCTCATATTCTCTATAATGAGTCGGTTTTACTGTTTGCAATGGATGGGCCGACTACACGATGATAGCTACAACAACTGTGGTTAGTAATAACATTTAGATCTCTTTTTTAACAACTGAATTTGCCTATTATAGTTAGTCGTTGCATATTATGCACGATTGCAATAATGACTATTAATTCCATATTCCAGTGCTTATCAAGGGCTCTTAGGGAGGAGAACCCAAAACTACTTATGGCTGCATCTTCCTTGTGTCTCCCTATCCAACCACTCATGGTTTCACCTGTTCATACTAGGATGATTGAGGTACACATTTACATCATCAAGACTGTTTAACTATTCGGTATTTGTTTATATTTTTAATATAAATGTGGTAATTTTGAATCTAGAAAACAAGTGGCTAAAAGTCACAGTGTTTTTAAGTAGGCGTGGAAATTACTAATATGTTGTTATGTGACTGAATAGGTGCTCTTTGAAGATCACAACTGCCCAACATTATGTGCCCAAACAAGAAATTGCTATAAACCCCTGATAAGTTAAAAATATTGATAGTAAATGTTTTATAATTAGGAGTGAATGATTCCTTAAATTAACCCAATCAAAACCAATGCAATCGTAATATATATCCATTAGTATTTTTTGACTGATTGTTGAACTGGTGGCTTCTGCATTGCAGATAGTTGCAGCACGAACTATGTGGATGAAGGAATTATGTATGCAAACCAAGCCCGAACCATATTATTTTGAGGGAAATACTCCACGCACAGTAGATAGTCGTACAGATAATAATACCTCTGCATCAGATTCTCCTTCTGCGAACATGTCAGAAAGAAAACAACATGCTTTTGAACCTACAACATATCACACAGTTACAGAGACACGACCACCAGTTTCAGCCAAAGAAGAAGTGTCGACAAATGGTGCATTAATCAGAGGGTTATTCCATCTTATACAAAACCAATTGAGGATTTTAGTGACGACAAGGACAATTGGATTCATGATAACTCAGAAGAATTAGATCGGTACGAAGGGCCTCATATTCCTGTTGGAACTGATGAAGACATTTCATTTACTGATCTTGAAGATGATGATTGTACCATGCCAGTAAGATCCAACGTCATCTGAAAGAAATTTTCCATAAGTATGGTGATTTCTCACATGGGCTCATCCGGTCTGGCAGATGTTGATTCTTTGACTACTGATTTGGGACCAGCATTTCCATCCAACAAGATGACAGTGTGAGGACAGTCATTCTCTGAAACCGATGCATGCGAGTTAAAGCACAAGAAAGAGTGTGCTCATCATTTTTCAAATATGGGGTCTCATTGCAAGAAGTGTACAACGAACAGTGTGTGGGCATGGTGGCAATGGGTTCATGCTATTGGAGTGATTTCTTCTTAAAGATTGAGCAATTGAAATTTAAACTTGTCTACACTTACAGTTTCCTTTTTTGTGTTTTTCATCACAGATCGATCTTAGAGATTGTTTGGTGATGAGTTCCACTTGAGGAGATCAAATTGGCCACTAGAAACTTCAGTAAAAATCTCAATTCGAAGCCAGTAGATCTGGTCACTTCTTTAAAGGACGACTCTAAAAACGCTGGAATAACCGCATAGCTATCTTCAAATGCTACTATAAGGATGATACCCAAGGGGAATGGTTCCGCAATGAAATTTAGATGTTATCTAGTTTTAACTATGAAAACATCATTGGTTTCATTGGTTACTGTGATGAAGGGGAAGAAAAGGTAATAGTTTACCAATATGCTTCTAAAGGTAGCCTTGATCGTCTTCTCTAGGATGAGAATACGAGACAATAGAAAGCAGCATATAGAAGGCGAGTTTAAGCTTATCATAGTCCAACATAATGGGAAAGACGTTCCACCATATGTAGCTAATTACAAGGATTCCATCACCAATGGTATAATTTTTACTTATATTAACTACATAAGTCATCTTTGGTCTTATTTACTTGATATGTGGCTTGTCAATATTGGTCAGGATGATTAAATCTTTGTTGCTATGCATTAATGCTTTTATCAAGTATATCTTAATTTAAATTGGTTCTCTTTCAAATTATCAAAAAAATATAAAAATCACTTATTACTTTTACGAACTTAATCCTAGTTCTCAATATTATTTTCCATGATCCTTACAATATAGGTCATCTGTAATAGAACAGCCACAACAAATACAGTTGCAGTGTGTTTCTACAGAAACAAAAGGAAGGGGCATGGTGTCTTTGACTGACGTACCTCAAGCCACTTTGCTTCATAGTGAAGAACCATACGCTGCAGTAAGTACTACATCTAACATCAAAAAAGTTACCATTTCATTTTTGGAATTTCAACACCTTCCTATTATTGCTGTTCTTTCTCGGTATTATTTGAAAATACTTATTTTTTCTGCTGACCTGGTGCATTAAAATTCTTCTTTTTACAACCTCATAGTTTTCACTTGGGATGATGATTGCAGATAGTATCAAAGCATTTTCATAAAACTCATTGTCATAATCGTTATGCAGCCATTAAGCTTTCATGTGCATGTAAAGCATAATGAGTGTCAATTAAATTAAGCTATAAGTACTTAAGATGAAATGTCCAACCTAATTTGTGAGGATCTTGCATGTACAAATGTTCACTACAATGGGAATGATTTTAGTGACTGTTGTTTTGGTGACACACGAAAAAGTGTCCGTTGTATTATAATTTAACTCCCCTTTATAAAAGAGTAGCAAGGGGGTGTTTGGATTAAGCTTATTTGAAAAGCTAATCATATTTTCAAAACACAATAAGCTCAACAGCAAAAAGAGTTAATTGACTTATTTGTGAAAAATAATTTTGAGGCCTTTCTGAAACAACTCAATGTTGTTTTAAATAAACTAATTGAAACACCCTTTTTATCCTTTACTTTGTATTAGTGTATTGGATTGGATAATCAATTCTTTTTTTGGTAAATTCTCTTCCTTCTGAATTTAAGCAGAAAAGATGATTTTACATTAACGTGTGTATGCATATTTTAATTGTTTTACATCATATTGACAAATCTTATATAACTATTACAGAATTGGAGGTGAGATGTGCGCATCAAATCAAGGGTATGCTTGCTTTTAGTACCTGATCATCTATACTGTTGTTAAAATATAAAGTCAAATAATAGATAATCCCATCTTTTTTAGACTCTCTCAAAACTAGTTGAGAATCCTTCTGAGCTTCCAAAGTGGAACTATGATGGATCAAGTACCGGACAAGCACCGGGAGAAGACACTGAAGTTATCCTATACTAAGTCTTATATATTATACCAAGTCTTATATATTAAATAAAATTAGAAGTCTTACCTCTTGTGGTGAATTAACTGTGGCTAAAATTCTAAATTTTTACAGCCCCTAAGCGATCTTTAAGGATCCCTTCCGTGGTGGCAACAACATTTTGGTGAGTGTTTATATATAAGCCGCAAAGTAAATGCAAGTATAGATTAGCTTAACTTTGTTCTGTATTTTTCTGAAAGGTCATATGTGATACATACACACCACACAGCGAGCCTATCCCTACAAACAAACTTTTTATGTTTATTTCAAGATAAGTGATATACTTTTGCTTTAGTGATCAAGCGTACCAGTTTTGAATTTTATAACTGATATTGATTTCTTGAAATCTCTTAAGAATTTGATCACCACATCAAACTTTTTGTAACACGTTATACAAACTAGAAATAGTTGTTGTTAAATCCATATCAAAAGTATAGACCATAGTTGAAGAATTGATACATATGTTCGATAAAATCTTATTATAGGTTTGGAATTGAGCAAGAGTACACTTTGCTTCAACAAGATCTGAAGTGGCCTTTGGGTTGGCCTGTTGGAGGCTACCCTGGTCCTCAAGTACTATTCATCATTTTTCTTTGGTAAATTTTTTTATCATGATAGTTAAATGGGATTAGATGGAAACAAACATTGTTTAATTTACTTACAAACGGATCAATTTGGGTTGCGTTATTATCTCAAACGGGTCAAATATAAAGATAACTAGCCAAACAAGTTGGAAGTCACCCAAAGTCTATTTTATGCATACAGCCTCATAACTATTCAAAGACTTAGATTACCTATGATAATCTATATTATTGTAATCATGAATAACGCAATAATTAATAATTATTTATAAATATACTCCAAATACTCTAAAAAGGTGGACGAGGTTGCTGGTCAACTTGGCTCATTTCAACATGTACAAAAATGACCTGGTGTACCCTGGCCACATTCTAACCTGTCACATAAGCCACTCATCTTGCCATCAATCTTATTTATTTCCTTTCACTATAGGGTCCATACTACTAAGCTGGTGGAGCAGATAAGTCATTCGGAAGACACATTTCTAATGCACATTACAAGGCTTGCTTGTATGCTGGAATTATCATCAGTTGAACCAATGGAGAAGTTATGCCCGGACAGGTTTTCTTCGACTCATTCTCCAAAATTTTCTTTTAAGAAAATAAATATCTTGACATTAATTGTGTTACACAGTGGGAATTCCAAGTCGGTCCCAGTGTGGGAATTGAAGCTGGAGACCATATCTGGTGTGCAAGATACCTCATTGAGGTGAATCATCTACAACAATTTACACAACGTTAATTTGTTCTATTTAAATATTATATTGCGATCATAATCTAAGCCATTTTGATCCAATTTTTTTTATCTTAACAATAAATGTCAAGATACCGAGCGAGCTGGAGTTTTCCTCACACTTGACCCTAAGCCGATTGTGTATTTAAAATCTTGTTTCATGACTATTTTTGGGATGGCAATTTCGACCAATTTACTGAATGGGTTGATTCAGGCTATGTTATATCTTTGATATGTCCATCATATATATAAATAATTAGGTAATGAAATGTTCAACAGTACGGGGATGATAGAAGACATTAGGGGTGTGAAGAATTCGGGAACCGAACCGAATTAAAAACAGAATATAAACTTATCAATGACTAATGGCAAATTAGTAAGCAATATTATAGCACTACTATTCTTATAGGGTTGTTTTTCTGTGGATAGCTTGTGTTGTATGATCGCCGGTGAGTGCCGTAATTTATTATTCGTTTTAGTTTGTAATAAAGAATAAACATTAAAGGAAAAACCAATACCTACTTTATAAGATATAACTGCAAATGCATTTCTGTTGACTCTTAGTAAGTTATACTCGATATTTAGATTTACGTGTAATAATTAGCAACATGTCTTAGGTTTGTAACGCTTTGGTTCAGCTGTATTAACAGTGTACGTTTTACACTAGCATATCTTTTTGTCGTCACACACCTGCTCATTTATGTTGTGCTAATGTTCCATGTTTTGTTAATTTCGTAGGTATAAAAAAACGCATGAAAAATACCGGGAGCAGTTCATGTGGTCATAATAATTGGCCACGATCATTAACCACAACTAATTTAACCAGCAACTTTTGTTTTTGTTGAATGCATAAATCCTCGATATTACCTCCTTTTCCTTTTATTTAGGTTGATCTTAGTGGTAGTGGAAAAAGAACGTTAATCTATGTATTACATGGTCTATACGAGCCAACATATATGTAGTACACATGCAATATGTGTGCTTGATGTAACTATGACTACATTATGATATCTTACATCGTGTTGTCATCTTTGGGTCAAGCCATGTATGGATCGATCACAATTCATTAACTGTGCTGATGGACTCGTGGATGTTGTCATGTGCTCAACTGCAATAACCATTTAAAACAATTACTTCACTCATCCAACGAGGTGTCTAACTCTTAATTCAAGTAATTGATCAACCCTTTTCCGAAATATGATATTTAATGTATTTAAAACAGGTGATATTGTTGGGCCACAGTGACTCGAATACAAGAGACAAATTAATGCAAGTGACTATTCCCTACAATCATTTTGGAGAAGGTCTTATTCAAAGAATGCCAAGGTACTAAATATTGAATTAAGTTCACAAAAACACGTAAGAAAAAATTAATTAGTCCTTGTATCTTATTTTTTTTATAAACGTCAACATGGATATTTCCATGTGGTGAACAATGACTACACCCATTGGAGATGTATGCTATCGGTGGAAGTGCAGACCCGACCATTAACAATTAAGGAAGTGCAGACCCGACCATTTGCTAAGGAGGTACTGATAGTTAATAAAAATCTCTTTATTGTCTCAAGTAATTGTTCAACTTTTATGTTCCTTGATTTTTATTTTTCGGCGTGCATATTAATCTGATTTACTGTCTCAGGTGGGAGAATCAGCAAATGAGCTGGCACAAATCATGAAAGATCTATCGGTCCTTGTGATCGACCAGGTCAGTAGTCATTAACCTCTATATTGTTCACAAGTCTTCCATAGTATCCATCAACTGACTTTATTGATGCAAATAGGGAACTATTATAGATAGAATCGACTACAATATTCAAAATGTTACAGCCACTGTGGATGAAGGCCTTAAACAGCTACAAAAGGTTGCATTTGTCTCTATAATCTTTTTCCACCTTTCACCGAATTTGAACCAAAACATATGAAAACGGGTCAATTCATGTTGACTATTATTAATAACTGGCCAAACGGGTCGAAAATAGCATATAGTGGACTCAAACAGCTTTCAGTTCCACTGACATGGCCGGGTATGAATGTTCGGCGAGGTAACAGCCAATCTTAATTTAGAAAATGACTAATTGCTTAAGAAGTTAAGAACTTCAAATAATTAATTAAATTGCTTTTTGCAAACCGTTTATTAAAATTACTTATATGTGTTGTTTGGAGTGCTTATTTAAACCACTTATAAGCTGTTTTGTAGTGATTTTTTGAACTAATTTTAGGGGCTGTTTGACTTTCACGTATAAGAAATTAAAGTCATGTTTGATGTTGTATATATGTTTTATGGTTCTAAAGTGGGTAGAATTGAGTGGGAAACTGGTCTGAGCGAACCAGAATTGGTTGGTGTTGATTGAGTAATGCTATTGGGTTGTAATGAATGAGCATGGTCACTGGAATATCAGTATGTAAGCAGCAGCTGTTACGGCTGGCGATAGCCAGGAAGTAGACAGATCAGGGGCAGATCAGGAAGGGTTAGGATCCTTTTTAGTAATTTCGATTTATCAAAAATATATTTGGTTTAAGACCCATGTTTCAATATCCGATGATAAATACTTCGATATTCATGTTTTGTCCAATACCCGTGGATTGCAAAACTATAAGATTAAAGTGCCTGAGATGATACAATATGCTATTCAGAAACTGTTCTTATAACAGCCACGACAAGTACACCTGCTCCAACACCACTGACAGGGCCGGGTATGAATGTTCGGCGGGGTAACAGCCAATCTTAATTTAGAAAATGACTAATTGCTTAAGAAGTTAAGAACTTCAAATAATTACTTAAATTGTTGTTTGCAAACCGTTTATTAAAATTACTTATACGTGTTGTTTGGAGTGCTTATTTAAACCACTTATAAGCTGTTTTGGAGTGCTTATTTAAACTAATTTTAAGGGATGTTTGAAGTGTTTATTTAAACTACATATAGGACTGTTTTAGAGTGCTTATTGGTTGTCACTTATAAGGTTTTTTTTTGTTTATTAAGCGAAGAAGGAAATGAAAAAGAATTTTTAATAAATAAGGAAGATGGTAAAATGTTTTTGGGAGCTTGTGCATTTTTTTAACTTATTAGTATGTATTGCATTTTTTCGTTTTCGTATCAGGTTAATTTGCATGTTTTAAAATTTGCATTGCGGAGCTGCAAAAGGAGGTTGAGGTCATAAATGCATTGACAAATCCAAAAATCCATTTCAATCAACAAAATTACTTTACCTTTAGTAAAAGCTTTTTAAGATTATATCAACAATTATAGTAAAAGCTTTTTTAGTAGTGGAGGTAAACATCAAATGACTGCTTATGTATCTTGTAAAAATATCGTAATATCTTCTAAATCGACCATTTTCCTTTTCAGGTTGTTGAATTTGCCAATATAGAAAGTAGCTTGAAGTTTTAGAGAACAACATGTTGATTGTGTACTTTTGAGTATTAGCATAAGCATATACTGTTTAAATATTCAATCCCAAAAACCCTCTAAGTTGCACTACTTGCTTTAATATCTTTTGTTATATAATTGTCAAGTACTATGTATGAACAGAAAGATAATCATAGCAAAATTGTGGCTTGAAAATGATGGAAAAAACAGGGAAATTCGGTGGTTTATTGCATGGAAACCAAAAGACGAACATGAAGAATTTCAACTGCCAAGTGATATTTCTAAGGCTCTACAAAAAAAATTCCGTTTGGCTACGGGTTCATGCAGTTTTTTTTACCCGTAAGTTAAAACCCATCAGATGGGTATAGTAGTTTTGGTTTATTTCAACTTACTTATCTGTAATTAAACTTTTTCTTAATATCTTATTTGAGTTGTTATAGCTGAATTTTGTAAGGAGCTATTTACTTCAATTCCTCCTCACACCATCTACATACATCTAAGTGTGATATGGTAATCTAACTTAAATTGAATACAAAGACTCAAAATTATCGAATATGGTATTTATGCTTGGTTTGTACCTTATTATTTCTCTATCTTGATTTAACTATGGCGAGCCATGCTCTGCAGGGGTATCAATGTAAACAATTGTCTAAATGGGAATGGGCATTGGTGATGTTAGAGCTTCTCTTCAGGTTAGTCTACATAGCCAGACAGTATTTTCATTGTGAATCTCAGAACTTATTTGTAGTTTGAAATTTGGCCAGATGAATTTGGAGTTGTAAGTTTGATAATTATATGTGCTTCACTACTGAATTTGGAGTTGTAAGCTTGATAATACTCATGTATTCATAGGCAAAGTTAAAGTTCGAGAACCATAATGGTAATCTGTTTTAGTGAACGGGTCAAAAGTGTGGAACCTAACATGTATATGTACATAACCAAACACGACTCATGTGACCCGTTTACCAAAGAGAGTTGAGAGATCATACCGTTTTAACCACCGCTATTTGACACTATTTGACTTTTCAAATTTAAAATCATTTCAATATATTAGTGTCTAATCATAAAAACAAGTAACTATACATGAATTGAATACGGCGTAATTTTTATATTAATTAAAATACAATAGGTATACATGTATAGGGTATAATCATAAAAACAAGTAACTATGCATGCATAAAGTGTAATCATTACTTTGTCCAACTATTATTTTCATAACAACACCGTGCATAAAACGCATAATCATAAATACAAGTAACTATACGTGGATACGGAGTAATCATTACTTTGTGCAACTATTATTTACATAACACCGTGCATCAAACACATTACAAAATGTAATCTAAAATAAACTTGCAATTCAAAAAGGAAAACATCAAAGCATATCCAGATAGCGTCAATGATTCTGGTCATTTAAACCATACGTCCAAACGCCCCTATGCATTAGTATTAATGTTGACTTTATACTGACCGGGCGATCATTTTTCTAGGTTATTAACTTAAACGATGTCAAAGCACAATGTGGGAGATAGCTTATTAACTTAAACGGTTCCAACCCAAACACTCCTTGTCAACTGTACCATAATGCAATAAGTTGTTCAAATAAGCTTAACCAATTTTCCTTTCATCTTTTGTCTATATCATTGAATCAGTGAGAGATATTGAGACAAAACAAGTTAGATACGCACCATACAACATTCTCCCCTTTGATTCCGCTAGGGAGTCACAGTGAATTATGCAGTTTGACGAGGTAATCTTTCTCACGATATCTTTTCCTATTGCATTTTCTAATGAAAAATAGAATTTTACTTGGTTTTTTATCTTTACAAAATTACAGATTAAGGCAGCAGTTGCTGCTCTCCGAAACACAGACGGCTTTAATTAGCCCACCTCAGTTGACCCTGAATGCTTTGTATAACATACTTATATACGTTACCCACTGATGTGTGGTAATATGGTAATTATGTTGCATACTTGTGCTTGTGAACATGAATTTTGCAGATTTAAGTTATTATAGATTTCATGAATATAATTAAGTTGACGAATGTGATTGCCATGCCAATATATTGTGATTGTCATGTCCATGATTGAGTTTAGCCACTTTTTAAGTTGATTAATGAACCGTAATATTGCATAATTATATTTTGTGATTAATGAACCATAATTATCACTAGGCATTTATTATGATATGTGACATGATATGTTTGATTAAATGCCTAAAATGGGAATAATTTGGATTCATTAATTATGGCTAAATTACGGCAATAAGTTTGTTACCACAATAAGTTCACAACAAAATTATTAAGTTGATTTAACTTGAATTATAAGGGTAAATTTATTCAACTTAATAAGTTAATTATAATGATAGAAATCGAATATCTAATTATGCTGAACTCATTCATTCATTATAGTTTCACTAGCATAGTAACCGCGCAAAACAGCGGTTTAGAGGCGAATTGTGTTTAACGATTTTTTAATTTTACATTTTTTTTTCCGAATAATTTTTAACAATTTCTAGAAATGAAAGATGATAGTTTCTAGAAATTGTATGTCTGTGTTCTGAGACTCAAGAATTAATATGTCATATTATTATATATGCAAATTCAAAAAGTTATGATTTTTCAAAGAGGCACTTGAAAGACCGGCCTTGAGAGGACATTCTCTTTCTTGAGCTTTCGTGGGTTACAAGATCTTAATTTTAACTATAAACATATTAAATTGATGATATTAGTTATATTTTATTATTGTAACATACATCCAATTTAATGTGCAATTAGTGTGTTTTTAAAGTTTTAATTTCAAAAATTACTAATAATAGCAAGTGTGTAAGCTTAAAATTTTTAAGACTTCTAAAAATAAAAGTCCTAAATGCTTTATATATAGTAAAGATAAAGATAAAGATACTTGAATGATATGTGAATTTTCGTAAAGTGTCCATTTACGAAAGGGATTAGTTTATGCACAATAACATGCTATATATATATATATATATATATATATATATATATATATATATATATATATATATATATATATATATATATATATATATATATATATATATATATATATATATATATATATATATATATATAGGGGAGGGTTAATGTGAGATCAAGCTTAAAGTTGTAAAAATAAGATCAAATCTAAAAAACACTAAAACATTTATAAATAACAATTTTAGCAATCATACATAAAAAAAAAATTATATTTTAATACAAATTAACATTTTAGCAACTAATAACCAAATGATACATGAGTTTGGATGAGTGATACACCTGATACACATTACACTAATAAATATTCCAAAACCTGATACACATACAAAAACCTGATACACATTAAACCTCTAATCAAAGTGTATCACCTAGGTCTCGTAAATTTTAAAAAGAAATCTATCGAAACTTTAACAATTTTAGTTGTAGTAAATAAAAAAATTATTTTTATTGTAAGAAGAGTATCTCTTGTCAAATTTTAGTTTGATCTCAGTTAAACAACTTTAAGTATGATCTTATTTGATCTAGATTATATATATATATATATATATATATATATATATATATATATATATATATATATATATATATATAGAGTTAGGATCAAATAAGAAGAATAATAAAAATAAGAAGGATAGGAAGTAACCACAACCATTCATTTTAGATGCACCTACAAAAATGGATGCATCTTCATTCAAATTTTCCCTCCCATATTAAAATGTGTGGCTAGAATTACTTCTTACCCTTCTTATTTTAATTATTCTTCTTATTGGATCCCTTCCCTATATATATATATATATATATATATATATATATATATATATCTTGCTATTCGTAACGCAATACAGTCAATGTCATCACAAAATAGAGATAATGGTAAAGAAGTTTGTAAGCTCGATACTTCTTCAGAGGTAGCATGAGGAACATGCTGCAATGGTTGAGGTGATCTTGGCGAACTCCACTTGTAACCCAACAATATATACATATTCTCATCACAACAAATATAAAAAAAAAAACCATAAATCCATTTACAGATAATTCAAATTCCTCAACATCATCTAAATTTGGTAAAATAACAGTTGGAAGCACCTATATACAATAACTAAATAAACATAATTAACAAAAACAAAATAATAATAATAATAATAATAATAATAATAATAATAATAATAATAATAATAATAATAATAATAATAATAATAATAATAATAATAATAATAATAATAATAATAATAATAATAATAATAATAAATGTTAATAATATAATGTAAAAGATGTTCATGATTAATATTGTTTAGAACAAAATGTTAGAAAGTAGTTACCTACTTTTAGCCGTTTTATGGATTATGATAACATCAATTATACTATTAACCATTTAATTTAACTTTTAATAAATTTTAACTATATATTTGTTCTACTAAATCCTAAAAATAAAACAACAAATCAAAGTACTTACCAGCTTTTAGTCGTTTAATGGATTATGGTAACATCAATTATAGATCTTAACTGTTTAATTTAACTTTTAATAACTTTTTACTATATATTTGTTCTACTAAATCCTAAAAATAAAAACCAAAAATCAAAGTACTTACCCGCTTTTAGTCGTTTTATGGATTATGGTAACATCAATTATAGATCTTAACCGTTTCATTTTCCTTAACTTTTAACTACTTTTTGGTATATATTTGTTCTACAAAATCCTAAAAATAAAAACAATAAGTCATACCCGTCCATCGGACGGGTTTTGACACTAGTGTATATATATATATATATATATATATATATATATATATATATATATATATATATATATATATATATATATATATATATATATATATATATATATATATATATATATATATATATATATATATATATATATATATATATATAATATAAAATCTAAATCAAATAAGATCAAACTTAAAGTTGTTAAAATGAGATCCAACTAAAATTTGACAAGCGACACTCTCCTTACAACAAAAATAAATTTTTTATTAACTACAACTAAAATTGTTAAAGTTTTGATAGATTTCTTTTTAAAATTTACGAAATCTAGGTGATACACTTTGATTAGAAGTGTAATGTGTATGAGGTTTTTGTATGTGTATCAAATTTTAGAATATTTATTAGTGTAATGTGTATCAGGTGTATCACTAATCCAAACTCATGTATCATTTGGTTATTAGTTGCTAAAATGTTAATTTGTATTAAAATATTATTTTTATGTGTATTATTGCTAAAATTGTTATTTATAAATGTTTTAGTGGTTTTTTAAACTTGATCTTATTTTTACAACTTTAAGTTTGATCTCACGTTAACTCTCCCCTATATATATATATATATATATATATATATATATATATATATATATATATGTATATATATATATATATATATATATATATATATATATATATATATATATATATATATATATATATATAGGATAAAGATCAAATAAAAAGACAAATATCCGTAAAAAGATAAAAAGATTTTTTTTTCAAAAAAAGTTCACAAAAAATTCCCAAAAAATCCCACGAGATCGGGTATGATGGTGCATGAAAAAGTTGTGAAAAACTTTTTTCTAAAAGTGGATATTTTTTCCGAAAAAAAATTATGAATATATACGTTTGCGCATTAAATCTTTTTTTTGTGCATCAAAAATTGGTTTTTGCACCCAACTTCTTTTGACTTTTTTCATCAAAATAACATTGCGCATCAAACTAAAACAAGTTAAAAATTTTGTGCATCAAAATTTTTTTGCGCATCAAAATTCGTTTTTTGTGCATTAAAAAAAACGTATCAAAACTCAAAATTATAAAAAATGTTTTCACAAAAGTTTTATGCACCAACATACCCGATCTTGTGGGATTTTTTGGGAATTTTTCGTGAACTTTTTTTGAAAAAAAAAATATTTTTATTCTTTTTACGGATATTTGTCTTTTTATTTTAACTTCACCCTATATATATATATATATATATATATATATATATATATATAATCCGGATCGATTGAAAATGTTTTTATTTTGAGAAGATTGAGAAGGATTTCAAAAATGATAGATTTTTAACTTTGATTCATGTTTTTCAAGCGCAAAACTCATTTTAATGTGATTAAAATATATAATGTTTGATTACGATTTATATATGACAGAGAGAGGTGATATCGATGATAAAATCAATAATCAAAGATTCCTTGATGAATCTCTATCGTGATATGAACTTCCCAAAAACCTTAATAATGGTGGATCTCGGATGTTCACATGGACGCGAGTGGACCATATACTTTTCTAGTAGCATAGGAGCTCGTTAAGTCAATTGACAAGATCAGGCTTGAGTAAATACATGATGAATCACCCGAAATCCAAATCTATCGAAATGATCTCCCACATAATGATTCCAACAACATTTTTCTCTCAGTCTCGGAGTTTATAAAGAACCTAGCAAAACAAATTAGAGTACCTAGATCGTCTAAGCCACCTTGCTACGTTTTGGTGTCCCTAGTTCGTTTTATACCAAACTTTTTCTCAAACAAAATATTCATTGTAATTTGTCCAGTATTCTTCATAGAGTCTGTCTAACCAATGCCCTAAGGGCATTGGATAAAATTTGCCTTTTTGTGGTTTTTTATTACATAAATGGTCCTTGTAGTTGACATAAAATTGCATATTTGGACGGGGACCCACATAAATAGTTATTAAAAACCACAAAAAGACAAATCTTAACGTATGCCCTTAGGGCATTGGTTAGACATTCCCTTCTTCATATAGTCTCACGTGTCTCTCCCAAGTTGGCTCTCATATAAATTTGCTTCCCGCGAGTAATAGTTTCGTAATTATTTATATCGTGATTATAATAATAATAATAATAATAATAATAATAATAATAATAATAATAATAATAATAATAATAATAATAATAATAATAATAATAAATGTGTGTATTTGATATATGAATGCATTATTTACAACCACAATAAAATTTTGTTGACACGCTAAAGTTTAAATTCCGTCCGTACTATGTAGTCATGTGTTTCATGCACGTAACATAATATCTGGTCATGTGTTTTACACACATAACATAATATCTAGTCATGTGTTTCATGTGTCTCATGTGTTTCATGTGTCTCGGGCATTTTAGCTAGGGGTGAGCATGAGGCGGTTTATAGCAGTTTTTGTTTAAAACCAAACCGCGACCGAAAAACTTTGGTTTTTGAAAATTGTAAACCGTTCGGTTGTAGTTTTTTCTGTTTCAGTCTTGGGGTTTTTTTTTTAACTAAATTGGTTCGGCCTCGGTTTCTTTTTTGGTTTTGTAACCTTTGGATTTAACGATAATAAACTAGTTAGTGTGAACTATCATAACTCTTAACCTATTTCGTTATTCTTTCGTATTGATTTCAATCAAAAATAACAACTAGCAAAATCAAACATTGAAATTTCGTTTTCAAACAACATTATTCAAACTAGATTAATATTAGCATGGATCTAAAAAATCCAAAACTATCATATAAAGCACGAAATAACAATATAAAAATTTATAAAAATATAAAATGCAAGTCTCGGCATTTTAAACAATTTTTGCAATAGTCCAAGAATTATAAGGATTGTTTTCTTTGAAATAATTACGTAGAGAGAATTATTTCAAAGTTTTGAAAATTGATAAACGTGGGGTAGATGATTTTTTTCGATTCGGTTTTTCATATGCAACCAAAAACCGCCCCAAACAATCGGTTTTCGAAAACTCAAAACCACCCCATCGGTTTTTCAATTGGTTTTGGTTTTTTTTTTCTTTTTTTTTGCGGTTTCGATTTTCTGTTTCAATTCGGTTGTCAGTTTTTGTGTGCACTCTTAATTTTAACGGTGTAGTGTTAATTTTTGTAACAAGTCTCGAATTTTTGTAAATACATATGGCCCAAAGAAATTGTGTTTCTAATAGTTTCTCGGTATATACTATAGGGACCCTCTATAAGTCAATTGTACAAACCGCGAAGCACAGAGTATAATACCTCGATGCACACAACACAACTCTCTAATGCATGCAATTATTGAAAAACCCCTTGTAGGGGGTCCGTATAAAGTGCCCCTAGTTTTTCTTAAATGCAATTTATCTAATGGTTCTGTTCTTGGGTGTTGGTGGTTCAGAGTCATATATGGTGACATAGAATGGTGTGTGTTTGAATATTCAGTGTTAATCTCGAATTTTAAGCAAAGTAAAATCTCATTCACATAACTTTCGACACACTTAGGGATTTATTTTTATTTTTATTTTTTTATTTATTTTTTATTTTTGGAGGAGAAAATTGTATGACTCATTAATTTAATACTATTTCTTTTTTAAAAATACCCATCATTTCTCTTATTTGCAAGGGCCGACCCAAAGCATGTGCAACAGAGGCAGGGTCCATCAAACCAAAGGGCCTCCATTTACATGTACAGTCCAATATATGTCATATGGCCCGTATATAACTTTAAAAAAAAGTTTACTAATTTATGGAAGAGTTAATTGCATTTTTGGTCCTTGTGGTATGGCCAAATTACAGATTTGGTTCCTAAAACTTTGAAAGTGCACCAGAGGTCCTCATTTTCAAGTTTTCGTTGCATGTTTGGTCCCTGGGTCCACACATACTAAGGGTATTTTAGACATTTGATATTGTCTTTTTCCTTTTCTATTTACTTTTTAGTTTTCTTACATAAATAGTCCCTGTGTTGGAAGGGGTTTTACATATTTAGTCCATATACATTTTTTTTTATTTGCAAATCTTCTTCCTATTGTTTTGGCCCGTTACGAGTTTGGTCTCTTAACCACTATTTCTGTTAGTTTGACTGTCAAGTGGATGTTTTTCTCCGTTTTTTAACGTTTTCGTCCGTTTTTATATGTTTTCGTCTGGTTTTTTTACGTTTTCGTCCGTTTTTTTACGTTTTTATGCGTTTCGTCTGTGTTTTTACGTTTTTGTCCATTTTATACGTTTTCGTCCGTTTTTTTACGTTTTCGTCCGTTTTTATACGTTTTTGTCCGTTTTTATACATTTTGGTCATTTTTTTACGTTTTCGTCTGATTTTTTATGTTTTTTTCCGTATTTATACGTTTTCGTCCGTTTTTTTACGTTTTCATCCGTTTCTCCCGGGTTTATACATTTTTGTCCCTTTTTTTACATTTCCGTCCGTTTTTTTACGTTTCGTCCGTTTTTTAAGTTTTCGTCCGTCTTTATACGTTTTTGTCCGTTTTTTACATTTTTATACGTTTTCGTTCATTTTTATACGTTTTCATCCGTTTTTTTACGTTTTCATCCATTTTTGAACGTTTTAGTACGTTCTTTTACGTTTTCATCTGTTCTTATACGTTTTCGTCAATTTTTTTACGTGTTCGTCCGTTTTTATACATTTTCGTCCTTTTTTTACGTTTTCATCCGTTTTTTACGTTTTCGTCCTTTTTTATACGTTTTCTTCCATTTTTTACATTTTTATCCGTTCTTATACGTTTTCATCTCATTTTTTGCGTTTTCGTCCATTTTTTTACCTTTTCATCCGTTTTTATACGTTTTCGTCCGTTTTTATACGTTTTCGTCTCATTTTTACATTTGTATCCGTTCTTATACGAAAACGTATAAAAACGGACGAAAATGTATAAAAACGGACAAAAGTGAGAAAAAAAACGGACGAAAATGTATAAAATCAGACGAAAATGTAAAAAAACAGAAGAAAACGTATAGAAAATGATGAAACTAAAAAACGGACGAAAATGTATAAAAACAGACGAAAACATAAACAAAACGAACGAAAACCCATAAAACGTAAAAAAAAGCAAACGAAAACGGATGAAAACATATAAAAATGGACGAAAACGTAAAAAAAACGGGCGAAAACGTAAAAACAGATGAAAACGTAAAAAATGGACAAAACTGTATAAAAACGGACGAAAACGCATAAAAACGGATGAAAACGAATGAAAACGTTAAAAACGGATGAAAACGTAAAAAAATGGACGAAAATTAAAAAAACAAACAAAAACGGAAGAAAACGTTAAAAAACAGACAAAAACATATAAAAACGAACAAAAACGTAAAAAAAGACAAAAACGGATCAACCGTAAAAAGAATGATGAAAACATATAAAAACGGACGAAACGTAAGAAAACAGACGAAAACGGATGAAAACGTAAAAAAAGGATAAAAACGTGTAAAAACGGACAAAAACGTATAAATAATTACGACAACGTATAAAAACGGACGAAAACGTATATAAACAGTAGAAAACGTATAAAAACGGATGAAAACATATAAGAACGAACTAAAACGTATTAAAATGAATAAAAACGTAAGATAACGTAAGAAAAACTAATAAAAATGTATAAAAATTGACGAAAACGTATATAAATAGACGAAAATGTATAAAAACGGATAAAAACGAATGAAAACGTATAAAAACGGATAAACACGTATGAAAACGTATGAAAACGTAAGAAAAACGTATAAAAACGGAAGAAAACGTATAAAAACGGATAAAAACGTATATAAACGGCCGAAAACGTATAAAAACAGATGAAAACGGACAAAAACGTATAAAAATGGACGAAAACGGACAAAAATGTAAGAAAAACGGACGTATAAAAATAGGCGAAAACTTATAAAAAAAAATATAATACTAATATTAATAGTTAAATAAATAATAAAAAAAATTAGACTAAATCTGTAAAACATGGCAAGACGCAAGGACCATTTATGTAAGAAACTGAAAAGATGGACTGAAAAGAAAATAAGAAAGAAGAAGACAAGGGTATTTTAGTCATTTGATGTTGATCAGGGACTAAACATGCAACGGAAACTTGAAAATGAGGACCTCCGGTGCACTTTCAAAATTTTAGGGACCAAATCTGCAATTTGACCATACCACATGACCAAAAATGCAATTAACTCTTTATGGAAAGTTTCTAACATTTGACTATTACGGTCTGATTCTAAAAAGTGTCACCTTATTAATTACTTATCAATTTCTGTTAAATCTCAATGGTTAAAACTTGCTTAACGATTTACAAAAGAAAGAAAACTACGTTTGTTAAATGAAAGCACTTATAAAATCTTAATACCTTATAATGCATTTAGGACTATTCTATAATTAGAAGGCTTAAATATTCAAACTTTTTTACTTGCTTATTATGGAAATATATGTGTTTTGCTTACTTGCATAACCTAGCTTAAAAGTTCAGCAATATTTGTTACATTAGCAATCATTGAAATGCAAATATAACTGGAAATTAAATAGTCCATTTATAGCTATTTATAAGTTACAAGCCATTTACACCACCATTTGAAACAACCCATTTAATTGATTTGTAACAGCCATTTAATCTATCATTATCATTGTTATTTAAAAAAAAACGTCTAGACCTTAACTTCCTTTTAATGTATACATTATAATTGTCATTCATATATAAAGCCTATGCAACCACAAACCAAACACAAAGAAAAAAACATACTACCTTCTCCCTTACCCTTGTCGGTCTCTCTTTCTCTCGATAGCCACAGTAGTCGGTTGACCGGCCGGGTCGCCCCTGCGCCGACCAAGTCACCACTGCAGGTAGATGAAGGTCGGTCTCCCAATTTCACAAACCTGTCATCCCATTGACCGAGTAAACAATCCATAAACAAACAAAAAATAGTACCTACTGAGTCCAAAAAAAAAAGAAAAGAAATACAAAAAAGTCTTCGAACACAACTATCATTATCATTTCTATTCTATATCAACAACCAACAACATATATCTTAAAACAACAACAGTCCCAATTCAAGAGTCAAAACAAATACACATGTGACCTCAGTATCATTCATAGATCTTTAAAGATCTTATGTGCTTGAAGAAAAACACATCATTGGTCTTGAACTCAAATCTTAAACGTAACAAAAACAACAACAAACCTACCCGAGATCTTATTCAAGATCTTGAAGTCATTTAGCATCTTTAGGTCGAAACACAGTGGGATAAACATATATTTAGCTTAAGGTGATAAATATTCATTTGGTTTTGTTCAAAGTTCGACCAGTGGAGTATGATGTGTGTATTGTTTTTTCTTTTTGTAGTTATAAGGGAGGAGTTTATGTGTGATCGTTGTGCATTTTTCAAAAGGAGCTATAAGGAAGGTTTGTGTTTGTTATGTGTCTTAAGGAGAAATAATGAAAGTAATATTATGTTGGAGTGATAAAGAAGGGGTTTTTGATTTGTTGTTGTGACTGCCTCGAGGAGTAATAAGGTAAGAAGCTGCGTTTAATT
Organism: Chrysanthemum seticuspe; assembly: GCA_019973895.1. NCBI lineage: Eukaryota > Viridiplantae > Streptophyta > Magnoliopsida > Asterales > Asteraceae > Chrysanthemum > Chrysanthemum seticuspe. Next base: position 230,892,109 of record BPTQ01000004.1, read on the forward strand.
TTGAGAAATAAAGAGGGATTTGTTGCGTTCTGAACGTGGAGTGATAAGGAATGTGTTATAATGATGAGGTAGGACTGTCTTTGATTTTTGGGAAGAAGGTGTACAATAGATGGAAGTGCGATTCGTTTGAGATGTGCGAATGAAAGAGCTTGACTGCAGTTGGAATGATAAGGGGCGTCTATGTGTGTTAGATGAGAGTGTTTTTAGGGTTTACAAATTGGTGAGGAGTATTAGGGTTTGAAATTTATATAGCCTAATTATTAGTGTAAGATGATTGGGCTGGGTTTGTATATTTAAGTTGAATGATGCTTGGGCCAATTACAAGAATAAAAAGGGACGAATTTTCATTTATTTGGAGGTGGTATTGGGCTGTGAAACTTGATTGTTATGGGGCTTATCCGAATTTACTATAAAAATGGTTGTTTTAATTTTATGGTATAATGTTTGGAGTTATAAGGTGTGTGGTGGCTATGCGTTTTCAAAAGGTGATATAAGGAAGGTTTTTGTTTGTTATGTGGCTTTAGGAGATATAAGGAAGCATTGATGCTACGTCTTTTTTTTTTTTTTTTTTTTTTTTTTTTTTTTAGTAATAGCGATGGTGTAAGGTGGAGTATTGCTGCATTTTTTTATTTAAGGGGTACTAAGGATGGATTATGTTCTTATTTTTGAAGTTATAAGGAAGGAACCTTATGTTTATTTAGATGTGAAATAGTTTGCATTGTTATGGTTTATAGTTATTTTAATAAAAATTTGTCATTATTTCGTAAAGTTATTATTAGAAAAAACATATAAATGAACAACATTTGCTCGTCATAAAATTTAATTGCCGGGTACCCGCCGCCGCATTGCGCGGGTACCCTGCTAGTTAATTTTAATTGATGGAGTATTTTTATTTTAAAAAATCATGTTTTGAGGGGCCTCTTATATGAATATTTCACAGGGCCACAAAATTTCATGAGACGACCCTGCTAGTTAATTTTAATTGATGGAGTATTTTTATTTTAAAAAATCCTGTTTTGAGGGGCCTCTTATATGAATATTTCACAGGGCCACAAAATTTCATGAGACGACCCTGCTTATTTGGTCTATATCCTCAAAGCTTGAATTATGATGTCCTTCAGTGACTTATATTGATATGGACCCTTATATTTATAAGACTCTTAGTAAAAAAATAATAATAATAAAAACGCCCCTTACAATAGTTCTCAAGAAGAATCACTTGTAGATAGATTGTGATTCTCTTTTTTGTGTTACTAAATACATTTGTTTAGAGTAAACTCCAAAATACATAGTTTTTAGGTTTTTAAATTTCACAGTTTATATCCTTGTTCGAAAAATTAGAACATCTACATTCATTCATCGATAAACGTTAGACAACATACATCCCCAAGGATGAATGATGCAAATGTTTTCCGTTGTTTACTAACGTGGTTCTAACATGAGGGATATTTTCGTCTTTTTTCTTATAACATGGATTTTATTTGCAGTTTGCTCTTATTATTATTGTTATTATTATTATTATTATTATTTTCTTTTATTATAAACATCACCTTATTAGAAATTTAAAGATTTACAAAAACTTAGTGGAAAACCGAGATACTATCTAGGCCCCCACTTTTTTAGCTATCGTAAAGCTAATCCTACTAAATATATGAACAGCAGCTCGAGCTCTAATGTCTTGAGTCATGAGGAACTTTCAGATCCAGTTCAACAAGGCAATAGCATTCTTCTCTAATTCCCCTAAAGAAGAGAATGAAAATGAGAAAAAACGATATCCAATATATGCATACTTAGCCTCATACTTGACACATTCACATTTTCCGTATCAACCATCGCACGACCGGACACAAAATCAGGCATTCTAGTTTGGGTTAAAGGCGAAGACCCAATCAGATCCACACAATGTAAATTTTTTGAAAACATAAATAGTCTTCTAAATTTTGTGATCCTTCTTGATATCTAAACATACATGCTAAATTTTGAAATAGAAATAGCGTACGTAGTATATTATAAACAAAAATAGTCTTAAGTTAAGATGAGCATATTTAATTAATCGGATTAAACTATTATATGTAACAAAAATTCAAAACTGAAGTATACATATAGAACGTGTGTAAACTTAACTTTTTATAATATTTTTTTTAATAAAATAGCCTGAATGCTCTATAATAGTTATTATTGATTATTAATTAAAGATTAAAGATATGCGAAGTAAATTCAGTGTCATGTGATAACATCAAATTTTGAATGTTTATTTCTAAGTCGCAACACTTCGCATGTGCTAAGTCATGAATTACGATGGGAGACGAGATTGACGTGACTGATGTAATAGTTACTCATACACCATAGAAAGTGATGAGAAAAACTACCAAATATTATCATATCCCGACCATTGTTGACAGTCACCATGTTATCGTCATATATCGTGGGTAATCAGATGTGTTTTTGTGTTTTCAAAATTCAACCTAAAACCATGTCGATATAAATCTCAATTTAAAGAGGAAATTATTTTGGATTGAATGGTATAGTTTATTTTAACATAAAAATTAACATAATTAGAGATGTCAAGGTTTTAATCGACTATAAAGGTGTGACAAGTAAGAAAGAGATTTAAAAAAAATTAAAGGCTTTTTCGGTTTTAGAATTATGAAAATTCAAAAAATGCATTTTTAAAATACTCGTGTGAGAGAGAGTGTATAGTATCTTTCTTCAAATTTCTCAATGCAAATTCGCGGCTCATCATGTGTTAAAAATAACTATCAGTTCTCACGATAACTTTTAATTTTTGTAGTAACTTAGGGTTTCTATCATTTTCTTCGACTAATCTACGGGGTATGCTTTTATTGTCACATAGGCAAGAACCATGTTAAGCCATCTTTTTTTTTAAAGGTTGGCATGATCAATTTCGAATTGTTTGTACGTAGCATGAGTTTAACTTAAAACCTCTCACAATTTTAGTAAGGATATACATCATGTAACACTCTGATCTTTATAAGTTTCATAAATAGACTTATATATATCTTGTAGAGAAATTAGAAAGGTCCTTATGATTGTATTTTATAAAGATACGGACTTAGAATGCAAGATAGTTAATGAAAATGACTAATGATGCAAAAGATTTAACGAGAAGGGCCAATCTTGCCAAATTTTGAAACTTACAAGATAAGCTTATATACCTTTCCTTAGTATGAAGTAAACACATATTTTTTTTATAAAATTAAACACATATACTTTTGTGGAGATAGAACGTGGCATCATAAGGTGAAAAAGGGAAGAAAAATTCTAGTTAACATATTATTAAGAATTATCACAAGGTTTCTTCCAAGAATCAAGTGTAAAGGGATTTATGATCATCAAGTAAAGTGATTAGTGGTGATTTGGAATGTTATTAGAAGTATTCAAGTGGATAATTATATCTCTTTCAAGGTAAGTTCATGTCTAACATTATGTTTATATGAATTAAAGAGTTTATGTTTAGTTGAAGACTTATGGAAACCTAGTTTTGATTATGATGAATTATGGCTTTGATAATCATGTTATGATAGAATTATAATAAGAATCATATGTTAGAAACATGGCTTAAAGATTAGTAAGAATTCATGTTATGGTTTTGATGTTATGATTTATTATGTCAAGTTAAGGAGTGTTTGGAACAAGCTTATTAAGTGCTTAAACTAGTAAGATAGCTTATGGGCCTGATGAAAAATGATCTTAACATGTTAAATAAGTTGAGAAATAAGTTTGGTGTATTATAGAATAGCTCATCATGAGTTTTGGGTCGTTTTGGTGATATTTTATTTTGAGACAGCAAGGTTTTTCAGGAAATGCGCAGACTTGAAAGGGTTGCTGAGAATAAACCGTTCGTCGGATTAAGATGAAATCTAAACGAAAGTTGTAGCCCTCCGAGTCTACTTAAATTGTTATTCTTTAATTTTTTGCTTGTTTGGAAGTTAAATTGGTGTAAAGTGCGAAAAGCAGCAGCAACCCAGGAAATTCTGCACTTAAAGTGTTTTTGAAAAAGTGTCTTTAATGATGAAAGAGCACCTTAGGTGATCATGTTTAAGTTGTTTAGACCCAATACATGTTAGATGAATGTGTGAGCAAGTTTTAAAAGCATTAGAATGGTTGTTATGTGATTAGGTGCTCGTGGGAAGCTTGTCGATCACTAAACAAGACTTAAAGGCGAGTAACGGCTCATTAGATTCATATTATTAGATTGAACATGTCGATGGAACTTGTGCAAGGTTTCGAAGATAGCCGAAACAAACCATGAATAGTATGTTCACAAGAAGCATGATTTGACAAGTTTAGAGTGCCTAAGAAAAGCACCAAAAGTCAAGTAGCGTGCTTAAGAAGCGCACGATGTAGAACTCCCATAGTAGCCTCCTAAGTGGATGACACGTGCTTTTATAGTAGCATCCTAAGTGGATGACCAAGCATCCTATGTGGATGACCCGTGCTTGAAAAGCACTTATGTCCTAAGTGGACGACCCATATCAGAGAAGCACGTATAATAAATTTAGAAGCCGTTAGAAGAGTACTCGTTGGCTAGGGAAGTTCTCACTCATAGCAGGACGACTAAGCATCGTCTAGTCAGAATGCACGTGCTTAGATATCATGTCATGATTAAGAATTCAGACATAGTCTCAGACTCATGTACAAGTAGTAAAACGACTATAAGTCGTACTATTTATAGCATTTGAAATACATTTATGTTCAGAATTGCAAGTGTCAATTCAGATATAGCTCTAGATTATACACCATTGCAGAAGCTTAAGTAGACTATAGCACATGTTTGAGATTCAGATTTAGATATAGACTCAGACCCGTTTACTCACTAAGTCATCAGGACTTACCGTTCTCAGTTTTCATGTTTTGCAGGTTAAGTCTTAAGGATGTCGGGGCTTGTAGATTAAGAAGACGACTTAGGAGATCGGCAATGCTCGCATTTATAGGTGACGAGCATCTCAACCATACTTTGTTATTCAGCTTGTTAACGCCCCAAAACTTTATGATTAAGTGTCAGAATCATATAAGTCATGTTTTGATATTAATGTGTAAATATATAACATGTATTTGAAAATGGGTCAAAATAGGGGTGTTTGGGTTAACGCCCGCACTCATAGTAATACGCTTCCGCATACCAAATTTAAGTACCACGTTTATGTATTATATAATTAATATGTGTTTAATTCAGATTTTTAGTTTAGTAGTTTTCAAGAGTACAGATTGATACGGCGTATAGGACAGAACCTATACGACGCATCTAATGTTTTAAAAAAAATAAAAAATAAAAAATAAATATCAATCGAATCACGGGCGTTTCACATCAGCATTTTTATCACCAGGTCATTCAGTTGGGCTATGGCTTGAGTACACAAACAATGAAACAGGAGCAATTTTAGGCCTGCCTACTCCAGTATGGGCCTCGACCCATTCATACAGTATAGCTGACTTGATTTAATTAACACTGCCAGTTTACTTTAGTTTCGTACTTTCGTTAGGTAAACAAAATAGTTATTGCGTGACTAGATTTTGTGAACGTTACTTTGTTTTTAGCCACAAGACAGAATATTAAATTCTCATGTGAAATTCTCTAGGAAGATAACACAATCTGAAACGTGTGAGGTATTTGGATGGACATTTTCGTGATGATTTGTGGTGTAAGGAAGAAAATTTTCGAGATGATTAACTATGTTGTTTTAGGAAGAAAATACATATTTTTTTCTAGAAACACTTATATAACTAATTTTTGAATAACCATTAACTATCTCACAATAAATACTAATCAATCTCATAATTTACTAAATTAAAACCCATAAATATTTGATTGTTGTGGAACATTCTCACACATTAGGACACGAATTTTTTTATGACACTTATGTAATTTTACTTCACGTACCTTCAAACTCGAACTTGCAAGATAAGATTTTGAGATGAATAGTCGTTTAGTTGGTCTAAAGTCAACGTGATATTATATTTAGTATGGAAGGGATTCGGTGAGAAGAAAAACTAACATGAGAAGAATAAAAATGATTTTCAGCCATGCATTTCAAATAAGAGAGAAAATTTCAAAGCGAGATGCATATCTTTTTGTAGATGCATCTAAAATATGTATATATTTAGTACACTTAAGTCATAACTGTTGTCTTAGTCCAATGGTAAGTTAGAAAGTTTTTTATTTCAACAAATTTCAAGTTCAAGCCTATCTTATGGCACTGTCTTCTTTTTTTTCTTTCTTTTTGCACACATCACTTCTAAACTCAAGATTAATACAATGTTTTTGTTCAAATAATAAAATGTATATCGTATTAGTCAAAAAAATTTGCTACAACTTTGTAGTTAAGAAATAAGTCCAACCCATTTTACATTTTGCTACAACTTTGATTTCACTGTATTTGTTTTCTTCTTTTTTTTTGTTAGTTTTTACGTAGTCAATATTATGTCAGTTGTTCTTGTAACACAGTTCTAACATACGTTAGTAAAATATGATATTATGATTAATACGCATCAAAACTAAAAAAAAATTGTGCTTTTTCTTTTAAGAACTGTATAGGAACGAACCTCATACATTACCATTGTTGAATAAAAATAGGTTTTAAATAAAAGGTTAATTACATAATATCTGATATATTATTAGTGAGTGTTTCTTCTATTACTGTTTTATTCTTTTCATAACATAAACCTCGTATGTTTATTATCTTCGTCACAATACTATGTATTTGATTATTGAAACTAATAATCGCAAAAGGATTATTCGAAACATCCAAATAATTTTTTGAAGTTTGTAAACAATTCATGGTTTACAAAACAATAACCCGACACCTAGATTAAAAGCGTTATGTATATCAATATATGAGGTATATTTTAGTTACGTTAAAAGAAAGAAAGTATATATTTTAATAAAATAATCAGATAATAGAATTTCGTAGAAAGGAGCGATATTTTAATACCCTCGTCTTGGAACAATTATAAATCTAAAATGATCAGTAATATTACTGAAACAGTTTTCAGTTCTAAAAATAATTTAATCTATGCCTATATATATATGCTTAGGATTTACAAAAGTAATTCGAAAATTCAATCATACTATGTTATTACCACAATTCTAGGTTTTTCTTAATTTGAACATTTGGTTGGGACATGATGAGAAGCTCTTCAGCTCTTCTAGTCTTCTATATATGAAGCCTTCTATATATGAAGCCCATTATGTGCATAGCTAATACAGATGGCCCATATTTCATGGTTTATCGATATAGCGACTCACATAGTCACATTTGGCTTTGCATATGATATTATGATGTGTGACCATTAATCATTGAATCCAATCAACACTTGAGATGATGTCGTCGAGGTACCTTGGCCTTACGTTAAACCTAATGATTAAATTGTTGAAAATTACATTATACATTGAAACTGGTTTTCCTAGATATCTTTGGTTAATTCCTATTAAATAAAGTAGCTTTCGTCAAACTTTGTTCATGTTTAGAGGCGTGGTGTGGTCACATTTGGCTTTGCTTATGATGTGTGACGATTAATCATTGAATCCAATCAACACTTGAGATGATCTCGTCGAGGTACATTGGCCTTACATTAAACCTAATGGTTAAATTGTTGAAAATCATATTATACATTATAAAACTGGTTTTCAGAAGTATCTTTCATTAATTCCTATTAAATAGAGTAGCTTTTGTTAAATCTTGCCGGTATAATTCAGGTAATTAGATGAGATAACTTGAAATCTTCATCTACATTTACTCTAAAATCAACTAGACAATATTACGAAGATGTTTATACCGAATTGATTACTCCCTTTTCGTTTGGTTGACACTTTGACACCTCCATTTTCAAAATACCTACATTTCTACAAAACATGTTTATAAAAAGTTGGAGTTGCTTGAAAGTGAAGATTTAGGGTGTGTTTGTTTTTTATAAAAAAGGTCTTATTTGCCTCTGAATCTTACCAATAAGAGGTAATCAGACGCGGTCAGACATATGCGCTTGTTTGTTTTTTCATTTTCAATCAGACGCGGTCAGACGTATTATCTCTAACTCGGTTAGACATGTGAACACATCTGACTATCTCTTATCCCTACCTCTTCATACACTCCAAACCCTCCAACCCCTTCACACCTTCAAAACCTTCACCCTTTCACAGCCGCCGCCGGCCACCTCCAGCCTCGGCCGGCCACCTATCGCCGCCGCCATCATCTCCACCTACAGCCGCCATCGTCTCCACCTATAGCCGCCGTCATCTCCACCTACACCCGCCATCTTCATCCCCTCTAAGGTATGCTTTTTCTTCTTCTATATACTTGCTTTACTTGCTATTTTTTATTGGTTTTAAGTGATTGTATTGTGGATTTGGTTATAAACTGATATGGGTTTTGTTTTGGTCAACTATGAGGTTTATGATATGGGTTGGTTTTAAGTGATTTATTGGTATTTTTCTTGCTATTTAAGTGAGTATGTTTAGTTGGGTTTTGATAGTCTGATATGGGTTGCTTTGTTATAAACTGATATGGGTTTTTTGAGGTGTAAATATGAAGTTCATAATCTGATAGAAGCAGCATTGCTGGTATCTGCAGCATTACGTCCATATGGGGTCGACTGACCTATTAATTTAGGATCACGAATGTCCACCGGGTCTCTCTTGTTATGCAAGTGGCATAAAAAATATTGGACTAATTGTGCACCTCCTGGTAAAGTGTCTAGCATCACTCATTAAAAGTACATAAGCTATTGAGTGTGGTTGATTTCATGAGTTAGAATAGTCATGATACTGAGTTTACCGGAAAAATAATTGGTTATAGCTTTTTGTGTTTGTTATTATATTCGACTTTCAATGAGTCTGAACTTGTTTTCAATGGTACTTATAAAAAGAGGTGAAGAATGCACATCTAAAACGTTTGAAATGAATAATTCAACTCTTTCATTTCATTACTCATAAGCTTCTTTAGTTGATACTAATTTTAGCGGAAACAATTAGCACTAGCAAGTTTTTGTGTATGTGTTGTTACATTCGAATGTTTATGAGTTCATACCTTTCAATCTTGTTATCTTCGCAAAGACTGATTTTATAATGGGTACTAACCGATCGCGGATCTAAACCTCTTGAAAGAAACGGGTATTTGTACTTGTTTGTGGGTCATCTTCTCACTAAGCATGCTTAGTCAGATTCTTCGGTATGAACTACTAGTAATAAAGTGTGGTAGCCACTTGATGGTGTGAGGCTTTAGTTAATTGGTTGATTGAAACACTCTTATGTTTGATCTATATACTTCAAGATGCTATACAGTAAGGATATTGATTGTATTGTTGTGCCTTTTATCCATTAGAAAGTGTAACAGAGTATTCGTGAAATTGATTTTAAACATCAGTTTGTTTCAAGTTCATCAAACATGTGTATACCTGCCAAATTGTAAACCTTAAGTTGATAAAAAGCTTGTACTTAACTCACCTTTATTTTTTGAAGTATGAATATAGTAGTATTTTTTCTTCGATTCTACATGATTACATGAAGGTCATATATCATTTATGATTCCACATGGGTTAATTTGCTTATGATATGCTCTGTTATTTGGATATTTTAATTGTGATTAGGCCATTTGACTCTTTTCTTGGTCTACTAGTAACATAAAGATGTGTATAGTTTAGTCAAGTTGATAATTGGTTATAGTTTAGTCAAGTTGGTCCATACCATTAGGGGTGTCAGTAGGGTCGGGTCAACCCGACCCGAACCCGAACCCGATTAGGCCTTATCGGGTCGGGTCTAATCGGGTCAAAAATCTAGTCGGGTTGTTTTGACCCGAACCCGATAACCCGATAATGTTATCGGGTCGGGTTAGGGTTTAAAAAATAATGTTATCGGGTTATCGGGTCAACCCGATTAGACCCGATAATCAATTTTCCATTTTTTATATATTAGTTTTATACTTTTATAGGTACTGTACATTGGTTTTTATTTATTAGTTTTTATATATTACTTTTTTACATGTTATTTATTAGCTTCTGGTCTTATGCAGCTACTAGTATTATGCAGCTTAGCTTTAGGATCAGATTGATTATTTACTAGTCTGCTGTAGCTTGTGGTCTTATGCAGCTACTAGTCTGCAGCAGCTTAGCTTCTGGTCTTTGTTACTTTGTTAACTAGTCTGCTGTAGCTTGATTGTTTACTTTGTTATTTTGTTACTTTGATGGTTGTTAGATTTTGAACTTTGTTGAATGGTTGAAAGTGTATGGTTGAAACTTGTTACAGGTCTGCTAAACATCACTTTTATTTTAGTTTGTTACTAGTTGCTAGTCTGCTAAACATCACTTTTATTTTAGTTTGAAACTTAGCTTCTAGTCTTTGTTACTGGTCTGGTATGCTTGAAACTGGTATGCTGGTCTTTGTTACTTTGTTACTAGTCTGGTCTTTGGTCTTTTTTACTTTGTAATATTCATTTAATTTTGTATTAAACCAAACATCACTTTTATTTTAGTTCAGGTATGATATTTTAGTTCAGGTCTGTGTTGAAATAGTATTGATGTTTTAACCCGCCAACCCGACCCGATAACACCCGAACCCGATAACCCGATTACTTATCGGGTCGGGTTGCGGGTGAGTTTTTAAAATTTTGTAACCCGACTCAACCCGACCCGACAAACCCGATAACCACGATAACCCGACCCGATAACACCCCTACATACCATAGATTTTTATTGTAAGCATTTGATATCTTTATGACATGTTTCATCTCTTCATCAGGTTTTGTTTTTTTTTTTTTTTTAATTAGTAAATGTATAGTTGTTTAAAATGTGTATTTATATGTTTGCATTGGCTTTTTTATAGGAATGGGTGACACAACTACATTAAATTTTACTCCCGAACAATACAAGTTTTTTTTGGAGTCATGTATCGAGGAAGTGAATAGGGTAGATGCTAAGGGCAATAGCCTACATATTGAGTCGTGGGCGATAGTCGGAAGAAAACTTAAGGAAACGTATGGCATAACGACCACCCAAAAAAAATTAAAGAATAAGTTTGATTACTACAAAGCAAGACATCAAGTTCATGCTTATTTAAGAGGAAAAACAGGAAATATTTACAATGCAGATACAAATACATTCAACCTAACAGATGAAGAGTGGAAAGCTTTAAACAAGGTGGGTTCATGAATACTTTGAACATAATTTTTACATACATATAATATAGTAATGACAACGTTAATAATCTATACTTTGTTTGTGAATTTTGTTTAGAAATTTTCGAAAGCGAGTACTTTGAAAACTAGTCCATTGCAACATCATGAACTATGTGATTACCTATTTGGAAAGTGTGCCGCAAGCGGTTCTATTCGTCGACCCGTTGCTGAACGAAGACCTTCTCAAAATTCTGGTGTTAAATTAGTTGAAGTTGAGGATGGTTCCGTTTGTCGATCCGTTGCTGAAGGAAAGTCGTCTTCTCAAAATTCTGGTGTTAAATTTGTTGAAGTTGAGGATGGTTGCGTTCGTCGACCCGTTGCTGAAGGAAAGTCTTCTTCTCATAATTCTGGTGTCAAATTTGTTGAAGTTGAGGATGACGTGAATAGTTTGAATGAAGATGGTGGCTCTTGGGCAGCTAGCGAGCATAAAAACCTTGATGCGGGTTATGACTCTGGCTTTGAAGGTGGTTCTTCTAAAGAACCAAATGTTGTACGAGGGAGGAAAAAGAAAAGGAGTAAAAAGGATCCGGAGTTGAATGAGTTGGAGGAAAATATGAAGAATGCAATTGCTAAAATTGCTGTTCAAGAAAACCATGGTCCGACTATGGAAGAGTGTCATGAGAAGTTGAAGAAGTTGAGTTTGGAATCTGAAGATCCAATTTATTTGGCAGCACTTGGGGTATTTTGTCAGTCAAGGAGCCACAGAGAGGCATGGATGCTATTACCCTCAGAACCAAATGTCTTAAAGAAATGGATTCATATGATGGCACGTCAAATGGGTATTTTGAAGTAGTATTGCTGAACTATTATGACAAATGGGTATTTTGAAGTAGTATTGTTGAACTATTAGGAGTTTGTCGTATTTGGTATTTTTTTATCTTGAACTATTAGGATTTTGTCGTATTTGGTACTTTGTTATGTTGAACCATTAGGAGTTTGTCGTATTTGGTACTATTTTGAACTATTTGGTGTTAGTTTTATTTGGTACTTTACGATGTTAAACTGTTCCGTTTATTGTTATTTGGTTTTGATAAATTATTTGGTGTTTGTTTTTGTTTGGTAATAATCTTAAACCCATTTGGTATGTATTGTTTGTATAGGTAAAATGGATGTTGCCCAAAAACTTGCGTTCATCTATATTGTTTATTTTTATTTTAAGTATTTTCGGCGAAGTGTAAGGAAACGTAAGCGGGATAATACTTCTACAATGTCCGGGCATCAATATACTCAGGAGCTTTTGCAAGGAAATAATTTACAATGTAAGGAGTTGATACGGATGTCTCGTGACTCGTTTGTTCGACTATGCAACCATTTTAAAGAAAAAAATTGGTTAAGAGATAGTAAACATATATCGGTTGAGGAGAAGATGTTTATATTCCTTATGATAATTGGTCACAACGAACGATTTTCAGTTATGAAGCGTCGGTTTCAACACTCGAAGGAAACGATTCATAACTGCTTTCATGAAGTATTATCTCAAATGTTGGTATTTGCTGAAGAAGTTATAAGACCAACAACATTTAATCCAAATCCAAACGTTCCAGGAAATAATAGAAGGGAGCGTCGAATGTTTAAGGTAACCATCAAATATATAACTAGTGTGTCTCTTGGTTTGATTGTATTTTAATAATTTGTTGTTCTAAATTAGGGAGCTGTTGGTGCACTTGATGGAACTCTCATACATGCTGTTGTTCCATCTCATAAACAGAATGTATATAGAGCAAGAGGAAGAGGTGATTGTTATCAAAATGTTTTAGCAATTTGCGATTTCAACATGATCTTTACATATATTGTCGCTGGATGGGAAGGTACGGCACACGATGCGAGAGTACTTAATGAAGCTTTAGTAGATCCGGTATTTGAGTTTCCGATTCCCCCTGCAGGTATTTAAGTTTGAAATTGTGATATATATGAAAACTTAGATATCAAAATATCAAAAATTAATATGTTTGTTTTTTCAGATAAATATTATTTATGTGATGCTGCCTATAAGCACACGCGTGGGTTTATGGCTCCATACCGCAATGTTAGGTATTGGTTAGGAGACTTTCGCCGAAAACGTGCAATGAGCAGTAAAGAAAAATTCAATCACGCTCATGCAAAACTTCGAAACGTAATTGAACGTGCATTTGGAGTCTTAAAAGCGCGTTTTCCAATCTTGAAGAGTATGCCCAAGTTTCCTTTGGTAAAACAAAGAGATATTACTATTGCATGTTTTGCTATTCATAATTTTATTCGGAAAGAGGGCCTAAGCGATGATTTTTTCTCTCAATACGACCAAAGTGACGTACATGATAATGAAAATGTACATGATGATGGTGATGTTGAAGTTGTTCAACCAATTGGGAATGACGCTGATCAACAATACATGATTAATTTACGAGATCAAATCGCGGCACAAATTATGCAAAGTTAGGTTTTAAATTATTTGGTATTAGTTAAGTTACTTAATTGTTGTTTCATTGCGTTAAACTTATGTTTTATTTTAAGACGATTTATGTAATAGTTTTTATTATGTTAAATTTTGGATATGTATTAAGATAATTTATTTAATGGTTTATAATTGTGTTAAATCTATGATAAAAATGTTTTGTTTCAAGTTTATACTATCTACTTATTAATCGTATTTGCAAAAGTTTAATATATACTTAAAAAAGGGAAAATTAAAACCATTCAGACAATTATAAAAAAACAAACAACACATTTTCATTCAGATTCAGACATTATAGCCACATCTTACTAGTAAGATGTGGTAGTCAGATTCAGACATAAAACATCTAAATGAAACAAACACACCCTTAGGCATAATTGCTTGTTGTTTTTGAGTTAGAATATTTTGTTGCTTCAATGATATTAATATAACGTTGTTTCATGTTTAGCATGCTATTGTCTTTCATATGTATTTTATTATATGTTTAATAAATAGACCCAAGTCTGGTGTGTGTTTAGGGTCTGTTTATGGCTTCTAGAGTTTTATCACTTTATGTATTAGCACTATAAATATATGATTAATGAAAGATAATAACCTTTTCAGGATTTTAAGTTAAAGGGTGTCGAACTTGACGTCAAAATTATAATGAAAAATATCGCTCAATGATGTATCTATGGTGTTTTTGTTTTTTTTTTTTTTTTTTTTTTTTTTTTTTTTTTTTTCAAACCATGATTCAACCTAACACTATAATGAATAAGAAGAACAAATTAAATTTAGAAAAGCATAATTTGACAAGTAAATTCAATTTATTGTGGTATTTGATTGTTTAACTTGTTCGTTTTTGAACTTTAATCTGTATATCTATATGATTTAGGAGGGCCGATTGCAAAAATTATTAAAAAAAACTAGCTATTGTACCGAATAATTAATAAATAAGAGCCAATTAAAGATTTAGGGATGGTCCAACACTAACTAATCACCTTACTAGTTTCACCCCTGAACTTACAGGGTTTTCATTATCTGAAATGCTTGTTACCTGTATAAAGAGCAGAAGAAATTCTTCGAACACTTCATTAATGTGTACCTCAGACCTTTTACGTTGTATTCATCATGTTTTGTATCTTCGGACTCTTGAAGTTCATCGCATATAAAATTAAAGTCTATATACATTCTTAATGCATAAATTACTTGTATAATTGTATTATACATTTTTCTTTCCAAATTTACACCAATCACTTTTTTTCAAATACACTAATCAAATCTAACCATATAAACCAATCATTTTTCAAATCCGCCAATCAAATCTAACCACACAAGTAGACTTGCGAATTAAGTATAAGAATCATTTCCTTTTGCATTTTAGTCATAGCAATGGTTTTGATTGCTTAAAATGAAAAACAGGATTACCGATGAGCTAACAATTGTTTTTGTTTATTTTTTGTTAATTGTCAATTGTCAGAATAAAAGATCACGTGTCCGATGTTTATTAAGTGAGAACGGTACGTTTTAGGTCGGTTTTTAGTAAAAGTTGAAATCGAACCTAAATATTCGGCTTTTATAAAACCTAAATTCGAAACTGATTGGAATTTGTTAGCTCGGTTTTTCAGGTTTTAGGTGATTCGGTTTGTAGGTTATTTTGATTTTTAACCGCTCATATTTGGGTGTGGCCAATTTGTACTAACAATCTTGTTTTGCATAAAAAAAATTGATTACTTTTCTTTATTCTTTTGTTAATTCAATCCTAATACTATTATCCCTAAATTCTACACATAACGATTATACACATATAAACACACACACTTGGAAGTCAAGCACACATTATATGATTATCATTGTCGGATATGTATTGATATATTGTCAAATAAACACACGTTAATCACACACATAAACGTTAAGACAAATTTATTTAATTACACCCACAAAATGAATATGAGTTTGGAAATTTCATATATTTAGTTACAGTATTTATTTATATTATATTAGGTATTGTTATTGTGTAATAAAATTGATTCAGTTTGACTTTTTTAACAAAAACCTAAAACAAACTGAATTTTTTTGTTTTTAAGAAACTAAAAACCTAACCATCGAGTTTTAGTGGCTCGTTTGTCCGGCTTGATCTTTTTCGATTTCCCATTTAGTTTCGATTTTTCCGGTTTTTTTTCCCAGCCCTATTCCACCTTCTTCAAAACATAAATTTGTGAAAAGAATATAGAAATAGAAAGTTATATATCTTGAAAAGGTGAAAATAAAAAATCAAGTGATAATGAAGCAAACACATCA
The DNA here is from genome assembly GCA_019973895.1 of Chrysanthemum seticuspe. Lineage (NCBI taxonomy): Eukaryota > Viridiplantae > Streptophyta > Magnoliopsida > Asterales > Asteraceae > Chrysanthemum > Chrysanthemum seticuspe. The sequence continues at coordinate 230,908,006 of BPTQ01000004.1, forward strand.
AGTAGGGCATGAAGAAATTAAAGAATTTGTCTCCTCATGCCAAAGGAATTCAAACTTGACCTTGAAACACAAGAATTATTGCAATTCCTAGCACAACACATGCAACTCATCCTTCTATATGATTATTATGATTATGTTGTTGTTGATCTGGAATTCAATCTTTTGGTTCATTTCCTACATTCAACGTATTGCCGATAGATACACGTAAGGTATCTATCCTTCGCGTGACTCTCAAGTCTTCTGTATATATAGAAAATGCGACGAGAACTCTTTTTCTTCATGATTGACGGGAAGATATATCAGGAGATTAACAATATATAGAATGAGATTAATGAATCGATGAGAACTCAATTGACAAGTGACAACCATGCATGTTTAAATAAGTACTTCATGTGTATTCTATCCTTAAATCATAATCCAAATGGTCTCTGACTTGCATTATTCTTTCGTGACAAGAAAGATATAAACCAAGGGTCCCTATTGATTTACCAAATATTAATTGTCGACATGTGAAAATGTACAAAGTGGTTATCATTTCTTTTTATGGTTCGATGAAATTGGTTGTATATCAACCATGCTAGAATCTATTTTTCTTCTTCTCTCTAACTCTCTATGCCAAACAGACACGTAGTTGACTAAAACATGAGGAAATTTAGTAAACAATGCTTTTTTTAGCGAGCTATACAAATGAATTTGATATCGACACAAATCAATGAATCATGACACTACACATATGTTGTACATATCTTAATATCTACTATTTGACGTCCACGCAATGCGTAGAACCTTCAACGCACAATAAGTATGACATGAGTTAATTATTTTTGAGTTTTCTTTGAGAGGTTCAAATCGCCTGAAAAAATCTGACACCATATATTATTTAGATGTCAACTGAGATTTCTTTAAAAGTTTAGTCCTAGGCAGTGAAACCATTATTGGCGAAGGTTGCGATTGAATTCTCGGGTGTAAGCGAGGCAAAACAAGTTGAACTTTGATAAAGCTCGACTCTAAAATATTATGTTCGGCTCGAGTTCCGTTTAATAGCTCAACCTGCCTTTACGACCGAAGCTCAAGCTCGGCTCGAGAAAGTTTGAAGTAAACTTGAGCTCGTCTAGAATAGCTCGAATTACTTGTAATAAATTGCTTTTAAAACTTACTAAAATTGAAATATAAGATAAGATGTGAATTCTGCTCGAGCACAGATCAAAAAGCTCGATACATTTATAAATATGTGTATAAAGAAACTTGTGTATCACTCAAAAGCTTGATAATAACTCGACTCAAACCTATATAAGTTCGGGGCTTGACTTGTTAAAATTTCGAGCTCATTTCTGAGCTCGAGCTCGCAGCTCGATAAAGCTCGGCTCTAATGAGCTCGGGTCAAATCGAGCTCGAGTTACTAAAAAAAGCTCAAATTCTTTACACCTCTGATTGAACCTAAGACATATTTCCGCAAAGTATTCATTGGCCAATTAACTGGACTTACAGTGTTATAATACGGCAACGCCCCCCAACGTTTGTTATTTTATTATCATTTTATAGTGTTAATCATTTAATACACTAAAAAAATTAATTCGTGGAAAATAAATGCAAAATTGGACCAATAGTAGACATTAATTTTACCGCGTATGCGAAATAAAGTATTACTAGTGGCTAATAAAACTCGAAATTATATAAATTATGGTTAATATATAATTGAATCATGCTAATTATATCCTTAAACTAGCCGGTGGACTTTTTAATAGTATTTTATGAATGGTCGGTGGACTAAAATAATCCGTTACACCTCATCCTTCACGGTGTGTCACCATATGGGCTCTTGCATGAGCGCCACCTGTTTCCTCTGATTTTTATAGTGCTTAGATTCTTATTATCACTTTGCAGCTATCATATTTTTTGCGGTTGTGCTTAATCGAAATATGATAGTTAGGGTTTCGGTTTTGGCATTTTTTGGCCGGCTGATATTGGGCTTTATGGTTGATTCATGTTGAATTACACTTAACCGGGAGAAACCACTTTGCGAGTAGCTTCTATTTGTGGTTACGTTAATCGAAATAGAAGAGTTAGGGTTTCCGTTTGGGTTTTTTTTGGGCGCCTGATTTTGGGCTTTATGGTTGATTCATTTTCAATTACAGTTAATTGGAAGAATCAATAAGGTATGTAAATTTAATGTTGCCTTCCTTGACGGAAGAAATATTAAAATCTGAGTGTTTGAGGCCTGATTGGCCTTCCGTTTTAGTTTAAAGATATAATGTTGGCTTCCTTGTATTACACGATGGAGGCCTTGGGGGAAGCAGTCTGAGTTTTTTAGGGCTGATTGGCTTCTTACTTTTAATTGTTTCTTAGTAGGCTGAAGAAGTTATCAAGCACTTTGTAGCTGTTAACTTTTGTAATGCCTAATAGGGTAACTAAAAGGCTGTGATGATAGAATTTGAACGCGTTCAACTGGATTGGACCAACGTTGAGATTCTCCATCTGTTGGCGGGGCAGCTTTTGAAGTTTGCAGCCATCTTCGTTTGGCAGGGCAGCTTACAAAGTTTGCAGCCACGTTGGAGCAATCCTCTTTTTTTTTGGGTAAAGGGTTTTACCCCGGTAAATATATAACCAAAAAATAATGTTAAGTACAAATGGAATGTGGCTGAAGTACCACATTAACCTCAAGCGAATAGCTTGATAAACTAGTTTTTATGACATGCCATAAACACAAAGAACCTAGCTATATTACATCATCTAACTAGGCATAAACAAGTAAAAAAAACTTGTAACCAACGAGCATCCCACATCCAGCCAATCCACGAAGGGAGCAAGTTAACCCAGGAAGTCTGCCTCCAGGAGCAATCCTCTTTATTCGGTTGTTTACGAGTCTGAGCTTAATGAAGTGCGGGGTTACCTATTATACATTACCCAAAATACATAGGCCATGGGAATCGTGTGTTTTTTTATGGTTTTTAAATAAATGGAGCTGTTGTATTTTAAGTTCAATGACGTTGTGTCTTGCTAAAAAAAATTATTATGGCAAGTGTAACACGTTGCCATTTTAGGTTGCTAATCCTAATTAAGAAATTAAGGGCGATTAGGAAATTGTTAAAATGTTGCATTGAGTTACTGATTTCAATACAAATCGTGGTTAGTTTCGTGTAGGGGCTTTGAGTATCACGTCAATGATTCTTGAGCTGTGCCTTTTTGGCTGTGTATAAACTGTTCATACATACGAGCTGTCGTCGTAGTCACGACAGATCTGAGCATTAGTTACGATGATACTGCTAGCCATAAGAAAACTATGCGTTCGATGCTTGCTGGTCACATTTTTAGACGGCAGCTTCATGGTAGGCTGTGTAAAAAAAATTTATGTGTCATCGTATCTTGTATGTTTTTCCTGCATATGTGCGTTTGTCTAATATATCTAATAATATATACTTTAACGATTTGTTTTGTATGTCTGTAGGTTGTTCGTTGGGCCCAAAAGTTTTGGGCAGCGCTCTGATATAAGTCTTGCATTTCTTCGGTATCCACTTTTCCTGATTCAGTATTCAACAAATGGATGTTGTGACCCGTATTCGGCCAAGAAAAAATAATCCTGTTACCGGTGTACTCGGATTGCTTTTTCTTGGTCGAATACTGATCACCACTTATGATTTCCATAAGGCATCCACCAGAGCGTCTGGTCTTTCATGCAACATTTCAGTCCTTGTGGATAGAGGTATTTATTTTTAATCTGAATTTCGTTGTTCTTTTTAGGATTATCAGTAGGTAGCAGTAGAATCTTATGGTTGATTCATTATCAACAGGCGATGCTGACAATATGCTAACCATAGCGCATACACTTTCTTTTCGCGCATCGTGGCACAACGGCCATATCGAGTGTATGGCTGCAGCCATGGTAGTAGCCTGGTATCGCTATTGTGTACAGCAGTAGAATCTTATGGTTGATTCATTATCAACAGGCGATGATGATAATATGCTGACCATAACGCATACAATTTCTTTGCGCGCATCGTGGCAAGGCGGTCATATCGCGTGTATGGCTGCAGCCATGGTAGTAGCCTGGTATCGCTATTGTGTACACATATCTGAGCCTCATTTGGTGTCAACATGAACGTGTTTATGTGACTTACGACGTGTTACCGAAACTGGGGACCAGGTGCTGAACAAACATACGTTCTCACGGTATTTGGTGCGTGTATTGTATCTTTAATCTAAAACGGAAGGCCAGTGGACTTTTTAATACTACTACATGTTTCCTCTGATTTTTATAGTTTACTAGATATTTTCCAATGGCCGGAATTTTTTTTTATAATTTTCAGCGAATGCTGGATAGACTAAAATATTCTGATATCAATAGATGGTCGGTGGGAATAAATATTACTTACAAGAAAAACGGGTCGGTGCACCTTGCTGGTATATTAGTCGTTTTTATTTTGGGGCTTGGGCTTCCTTTTGGTAAAGCTGGGCTCATGTGTATCCGGCCTTTTCATTGTAACGTATACATAGTGGTTATTAGTAGTTTCATTTTCCATTCCATTTTTGAATTTTAGATACCTTACCTCATATGGGAGGAAATTTGGTATGTTGGTGAGATTTGGCATGCATTTTGGTTTTCTTTGTTTTACTTTGTTGTTCTTATGGTATCGTTTGACGTGGTATTGAATGCTTTTGCTATTTTAGCGTTCTACTAATGTATAAGCGATGATGATAATATGGTGACCAACGCGTATACATTTCCTTGGGCCGCATCGTGGTCGGGCAGTCATGTTGGTCGCTTGCTATCGCCACTGTATACATGTATCGTGGCACGACAGCCATATCGAGTGTATGGCTGTCACTACGTTGGTGGCCTGGTATCGCTATTGTATATGCACAGCTGAGTCTAATGTGGTGTCAACATCCATGTGTGCCGTTTGGTTTTGAACCTATCTGGGCCGTTTGGTTTTGAGCACATGAATTTTTCTGTTCTCCCTTTTTATAGGCGATGATGAAAATATGCTGATCATGGCGCATAGCTTTCCTTTGCGCGCATCGTGGCACGACACTCATATTGAGTGTATGGCTGCAACCATGTTGGGAGCTTGGTATCGCTATTCTATACGCATATCTGAGCCTCATTGGGTGCCAACATCCATGTGTTTCTGTGACGTACGACGTGTTAGCAAAAGTTCATCCCTTATTTGGGCCGTTTGGTTTTGAGCATATAATCTCTCGAATTCATTTTCCTGTGTCATAGTGGTGGGTTAGCGAAAGTTTGGATTGCGTCGTAAATAAACATAGGTTCCCACAGTATTTGGTGCGTGTATTTAACAGGCATGTATTGCTGCTACTTTATGCTACATCGGGAAGCATGACTGATGAGTATAAAGATCTTGACGCCAACTAATGTTGGCTGACAACTATTGTCTATGTATTGCTATATTGGTAGGTTCAAATTGTAATACTGCAATAAGACTATTTCGAATGCCAATATTATGATATTGTGTATACGCTTATATGACCTTTCAGGTTCAGTGGTTGTTGCAGTGCCATAAGCGGGGAGCGATTGCAATTGCCAATGCGTTTGCAATCAGTTGGAGTAGAATCTTATCTAACCGAATTGTTGTGTCACTGATTGGGATCTTTCCACCTGGTGGAACATTTCAAGCCTCATTTGCTAATATTGATATGAGATGTTTATGATATTTCCCTGTTCTAATTCACCCCTCGAAATCCTTTCGTTCCCAAACGGTCTAGCAATACATCTGGTGCAGGCATTTGCACAACAAATGTTGAAATGGCAAAAGGAATTCAATGGGGCGACTAAACTGGTACCGCTATCCTGAACATCAAGTCTCAACATTAGTGACTGACGCTTTAAGTGCACTCCTGAGTGGAAAGAGCCCAGTCGATGACGCAACAATATTGAGGTACGGAAGAGAATCTTATGCAACTGGATGGTCATGTCATCGATTGGAATCTTTCCACCCGATAGAATGTTGCAGATTTCATTTAGTTATATTGAAACGAGATGTTCAAGATATCGGCCCGTTCTGATCTTCCACTCGAATTCCTTTCATTCTTACAGCGGTCTAGCAACACGTTTGGTGCAGACAGTTGCAAAAAGATTGTTGAAATAGCAAAAGGGATTCGAGGGGGCGATCAGACGGGTATCCCTATCCTGAACATCACATCTCAACATTACGAAATGACGTCTGAGATGTGCTAGCGAGTGGAAAGAGTCCACTCGATGACGCAACCATATTCAGGTACGAAAGCAAACAAAAACTGTTCAAGCAACCAAATAGTCGTGTTATCGTTTGGAATCTTTCCACTCGGTATGTTTAAGATATTGGCCGATTCTCATCTTCCCCTCGAATTCCTTTCGTTGCGACAATGGTCTGGCAATTTGTCTGGTGCAGACTTTTGCGCAAAGGCTCTTGGCACAACAAAAGGAATTTGAGGGGGCGATTAGACGGGTGTCACTATCCCAAACATCGCGTGGCAACGCCATCGGATGAAGATTGCGGTATCCTTCCGACTGGAAAGGTTCCACTCGATAACGTAACACTATTCAAGTACAGAACAAAAGGATCCTTGACAGAATACAACTTGTGCGGGTACAAGTTTGATGGTGACAACCTGCTTGAGCATGTACGTATACGCGTATTTCTGTTTTATTGGAGTTCTTTTATTTTTCTATATTTGTTCACGACTGTTTTCGAAATTATCCAGTTTGGTTTTAACGTATCAAAAGTCCAACATCTCTTCATTTTGTGCATTCCGAAACGTATCTCGACTATGTAGCCGACCTGCATCTGCTATAGCTTAAACCAAGGTATTTCTTATTTTTGCTTATTTCTCACTTTAATCTTATTACTAAGAAAATAGTATCATATTGTCAATTTAAATTATACTTATGAAATGTAACATATTGGATTTCACATACACATCAAACCATAAATAAAGTAGGCGTACAAGATGAGTTTTAGAGAGAGAAAGTTAGAGGTTTGGGAACTTTAGTGAGAGAAAGAAAAATCTTATTATGAGCTCCAACTCTCTACCTTGGGAGGTAGAGAGTATTTATAGTCTTACAATAAAACGCCACCTGACGGGCTGTGGATCAGGCACACAGTGGGTAAAGACCCGTCCGTCCTCCACGGTGTTACCTAACTAAATACTACTTAACATTAAATAACTACGACTACGAGCTTTCTAACGGATACATATACTTGAGGTGACTGACACTTTAATACCTGGATTTTCTAAATCCTAACAATCTCCCCCTAAGGGAGGTCACCTCAAACACACATTACAATTACATAGAATACAAACAGATATTACATTGAAATCGTTCTTGGATTCTTGTTCATGTTCTTTGTTCTATAGCTCGTAGTCTTTGATTCTTTATTTTTGCATGTTTGGATAATCTGAGTGGAAGTCTTTAACTAATCCACGTGATACTGAGTTTTGAGCCAGCTTTGAGATCATCAGCCACAATAAATCTCCGACTCATCCATTGTGGTGTTGGTATTATGTAATGTTGTGACATTTGGACCGACATGCTCACATTCTGGATCATGATATATTCTTATCAGAGTAGCGGAAGCTTTCGTTGATTCATGATATTAGCAGCAGCGTAGCAGAAGCATGGAATGATAATATCAGAGTCATTGATGCACTAATCATGATTTCTTTGGAAATGAATGTGTTGTGTGAGCATGCGGCTAGGGATTGACCGCTTCATTCTGATCAGCTGCAAACGTCGGGTGTTCCTACATAAAACAGTTAGCAATAAAGCGCACAAGAGTGTCTTTGATCACTTTTGTAGAATTGAGGTACACGGCCCACGGTTCCCCGTTGATCAGTACAAGTACTGCCTGTGATCAGGTATAATTTCGAAGAATTTCCTTGACAGGGTTTCGCAGCTGTTCTAGCTGTTCTCAAACCGGAACGTCTCAAAGAAGACAACACGGAGTGAGTGAAGCAGCGAAATGAGATTCACTGATTGATGAGAAGAGATTTGAAAAACAATCGTGTACCGCTCAATAGAAATTGTTTTTGCAATACAACGAAGGTTTTAAGGAAAATCAATTATCAATCATAAACACCTTTTATTTTTAAAAATTAGTACACAGTCGATGTGCTAAGGAAAAGAGTTTTTAAGCACAACGGCCGGTTTTTCAAAGGTATCCGTCAATCCATAACCTGAACCAGGATTGATTCAAAAGATTGAATCGCCCCATTGTTTCTGCTCAGTTGTCACATGGTTGATCTTATTGAATAGATCTCACATGCCACCCACCAGGAGCTTGTTTGATGTTGGCTCCAGAAGGCTTTCCATCTTCATTGTGAGTATGTTGGCATACTACTCAGATGTTCTGGCAATACCACAAGGATAATGCGTAGGACTCATAAGATATAATCTCTCTTTCCACATTGTGTGAAACAGAGAGTCTTCATTCAAAGTGTCCTAAAGAGATTTATAGATGATCTTGAGGCTCTAGACTCAATTGTGCATATTTGGTTCCTATGTCGGAGACTAGGGAAAGGGTCTCCTTCTTCAATATCAACAATCTCTAAGAGAAAGTTGATAGATAATGTCGGTTCCCCGTGAGAATGAAACAAGTCCTTTTAAGAGAAACTTGAGTGGCTTGGGAAGTTGTAGTGCAGTGCGTCACTGGGTCCATGACGTCTTGTCTTCAATACCGATGTTACCTTGGTAACCACCAGTAGCATATGAATTGAACCCGGTATCTGCCCTAAGGTTAAATAAATGGAGGGCTATTTCTTTTCACCCCTTTTTCACATTCAATTCTTTTTCATTCTTCAACCCCTTCAGTGCTTACCGAAACTTCATAACTAGAACCTTGTTGGGTTTATTCCAGTACTAGCTCAGTTTCAGTCCGCACTCTTCCCATATCTCATTTTTCTCCTTTTTTCAATATACCTAAGGACTCTACACTATCAAGTGGTTTTGTCCCTGGTAGATCCCTCCAGTTCTGGCGGATCATTGGACCTCAACCTAACCTTATCATCCTTATATGACCATGCATAAAGTAAAGTTGGTCGGTCTTTTGAAATAGTTCTTCCGCCTTGAAACCAATTGAAAACCATTTGAAAATCAATCAAGATACTTGTGATATAAAATCAAAGTATTTTATATCTTAATTGTTTTGATATTTTAGAAATGCTCCCCCTCAACATATGCATAAAATTCAGAAATTGTTAAGCACATGGAGGCAAGAGATCTTTGAAATCGTTAGATTAAGAATGAAAGGTCCAATCTTTTGATTAACATTTTCTAAAATGATCATCATCACTTCCCAATCAATTTGAGTAGATAAAAACGTTTTGAGGAAGGATGAGGTTTTCAAAAGTTTGCTCCCCCTCAATATGTGCCTCGAAGTTTGAAAGAGTTTTGCACATATTAGAGGGAACCTGCACTTAGAGACAATTCAATCACGTTTCAATAATTTAAGGTTTAAAGTAGATGCTCCCCCTCAACATGTGCATGGAAAATTTGAAATCGTTTGTCACATGCGGAGAGGAAAACTTGTTAAACACTTATGAACCCATTTATCGAATTATCAGTTTAAATCCAATTTAAATCACAAATTCTCCCCCGATCACAATTTTCAAAACATTTGAGATTTGAGATCTCTTGTTGATTTAAATTGTTTTTGAAAGCTTTTAAGGAGAATTGTGACTTAATTATGAAAAAAAGTTTTAACTGATAAGGATCGGATTTTGAGACTTTAAACTCCATAGATTAAACATGCATGATTTTCTTTTGAAAACAATTGTACGACAAATAACCTTTTGATTTAATTGAAATCATTCTCCCCCTCAATCAATGACATAAGTTGTTGATTGAGAGATAGATATTTTAACAAAAGTTAAGTCCAGATGATTTACAAAAATAGAGTACGAGTTATTTTTCAAAGCAATTAGTTTTCATTAGATTGAAAGCAATTGTTTATAGAATCAGAGCATGAGATTTGAAAAAGCAAGATAAAGCATGGCTCTTTTCTTTCTTTGAAAAGCGGGTTACTGCCTGAAATGACAATAAACCATATATTTCACTTTCTCCCATAAATATTTTTTGTTTTTTTTTTTTTTTTTTTATATACATTCGACCAACATCTAAAGACCCGTGTCACTCTTTGACTGACAGCACAAAGACCGTAGATATTAATCGAATTAAGAAAGATATGACAAAAAGACAATATTTTTTGAGAATTTTTTCGAGTTTTTCAGATTTTTATGGATTTTATGAAAGATTTTATATTTTTCTATTTGCTTTTTGTAGGTTTTGTAATTTTGTATTTTGTTTTTTTTAATAAATATGTACACAGAGATGGATGAAGAAAGACCTTTACTCCTCGTCATCCTCCTGAAGACGTTTGAGTGTTTCAGGTTGAAGGCTTTTCAAGCCAAGTCGTGGAAGAATAAACTCAAAACATTCTCTTGGAAGAGCTTTGGTGAAGATGTCTGCTAACTGGTATTCTGACTTCACAAAATAGAGTTCCACCACACCGTTTTCTACTTGTTCCCACATGAAATGATGTCGAATATCGATGTGCTTTGCTCTTAAGTGTTGAACGTTGTTGCAAGAGAGAGTAATAGCACTTTTATTATCACAATACAGAGGGATTTTGTTGAATTGAAAGCCATAGTCAGATTATTGGGATCTCATCCAAAGGATTTGAGCACAAAAAGATGACATGGCTATGTATTCATCCTCTGTAGAGGAAATAGAAGTACTCATTTGCTTCTTTGAAGACCAACTCACAAGCTTATCACCCAAAAACTGAGCACCTCCTGACGTACTTCGACGTGTATCTTGACATCCTGCATGATCAGCATCTGCATAGGCTGTTAGTGACATACCGGTGTCCTTCGGGTACCAAAGTCCCATGTTGATGGTTCCTTGGAGATACCGAAAGATCCGTTTAACCGCTTCAAGGTGCTTTTTAGTAGGCTTAGCCTGATATCTAGCACACATGCACACAGCGAACAAGATGTCTGGTCTACTAGCTGTGAGGTACATCAGGGATCCAATCATACTACGATATTTCATTTGATCTACCATGATCCCTGAGTGCTCCTCATCCAGCTTGGTACGTTCAATCATGGGAGTGTCAACGGTGTCACATGAAACAAATCCAAATTTCTTTAAGATCTCATTTGCATATTTAGATTGATTAATAAAAATGCCTCCGGGACTTTGTGAAATTTGTAATCCCAAGAAAAATGACATTTGTCCCATCATTGACATTTGAAATTTGGAACCCATTTCTTTTGAAAAACGATCACATTCATTGGGGTCATTCGAGGTAAAGATAATATCATCAACATAAATCTGAACGTGAATTAAATGTTTGCCTGACTTTCTAGTGAACAATGTTGGATCAACTGCTCCCTTGCTGAATCCAGTAGATAGAAGAAACTTTGACAGCGTATCATACCATGCTCTAGGAGCTTGCTTCAAACCTTAAAGGGCCTTTTTCAAGCGATAGACATGAGTAGGATGCTCTGGATTCACAAAACCCTCTGGTTGGCTGACGTAAACCACCTCTTTCAAATCACCATTAAGAAAGGCAGTTTTCACATCCATCTGATATACGACCATGTTCTTACTAGCCGCATTTGCCAAGAAGATTTTGATAGCTTCGATACGAGCAACAGGAGCAAAAGATTCGTCAAAGTCAATACCTTCTTCTTGACGATATCCTTTAGCCACTAACCTAGCCTTATTTTTTAGCACATCACCATGCTCATCAAGCTTCACTTTGAAGATCCATTTTAGAGCAATGATCATAGCACAGTCTGGAGCAGGTACTAATTCCCATACATCTAATCGATCAAACTCATGAATTTCTTCTTGCATGGCATTGAACCAACTGTCTACATTCATCGCAGTTTTAACATCTTTAGGTTCGATCTTAGAGAGTACGGAGTTGAAGAAGCACCATAAGGCATCAGTAGCAAGTTGTTTACGAGTGGATACAGGACGAGAAGGGTTTCCAATGATGTTGTCCAATGGGTGATCATGTGTCCATTTTCTAAGGTGTTCATATGGTTGTTGTTGTGGAACTGAAGTAGCAGAGTCGATGTCTCCTGATGAAGATGGTTCAGATGATGAATCAGGAGCAAATATATTTTCAAATGGAGCATCTTCGGGAGTAGCAAAGGGATTAACTTCATCTTGTGAATCCGAAGCAATTCCTTGATGTACACTCGGTGATTGAAGGTTTGTTGATGAGACTGATTGATCAGCAGCAGGTGCTTCCTGACTTAATGACATAGAAACTGAAGGATTGACTTCATTGACAGGGATAGAAGCAGCCTCTGATGATGGGATTGACAGATCATTAGCAGTTGGTTCATAGTGTTCATCAAACATTGGATCAAATAGTTTCTTCAAGTCATCTTCTGAAGGAGGTACATAAGGAGTTACTGGTGAGGAGCCGTAAACAAGAGTAGAACTGATGGGACTACATGATGATGCGGGTCCAGAACTGAGTTATCCTGGAGCCATTTGACCGGTCAGCTCATCAAACGTAACGTGAATTATTTCCATAATATTTCGGGTTCTCTTGTTGTAGATTCGGCATCCTTTTCTGTTTGGTGCATATCCTACAAATACCCCAATGTCCGCTTTAGCTTTCAGTTTACCTAAGTCTTGACCATCATTTGTTGGGTAACATAATGCACCAAACACTCGAAGATATGATAGATCAGGTTTTCGATTGTGGACAAGTTCATACGGAGTCTTTCTATGAGATGTGTGGATTAGGGATCGATTTTGAGTGTAACATGCAGTGGCAATAGCTTCAGCCCATAGAAACATTGGAACCTTTGAGTAAATCAGCATTGTTCTTGCGGCTTCCACAAGAGTTCGATTTCGTCTTTCAACTACACCGTTCTGTTGAGGAGTTCGTGGAACACTTCTTTGAGGACTGATTCCAACACTTTCATAAAATTCATTGAGTTCTTTATTAACAAACTCAGTTCCATTGTCAGTTCGGACGATTCAAACCGTTTTGTTGAGTCGGATCTGAAGTTGTTTAATGAGTTTAATGATGACATCTGGATTTTCATCCTTTGTCCTCAAAAACTTAACCCAAGTGAATCGGGAGTAGTCATCAACCACTACTAGAATGTATTTCTTCCTATTTATCGTTTGCACTCTCATTGGTCCGCATAAATCCATATGAAGGGTATAAAGAACTTCCATTACTGAGTTTGTGGGTTTTGGTTTGTGGGCATATTTCGTGCTTTTTCCCAATTGGCAAGCTGAACAGAGATGATCTTTTTCATATTTCAATCTAGGTAAGCCTCTGACAAGATCCTTTCTGGAAAGGTTATTAATGGTGCCGAAGTTCAAGTGATTGAGACGACGACGCCATAACCATGACTTTGTTTTTGAAGCTTTTGACAACAAGCAGATTGGTGAGGACTTCATCATGTCTTCGATAGATATGGTGTATAGGTTTGAACCACAGGTTCCTCTGAGAAGTTCCACACCATCAAGCTCTATAACGAAACAAGTATGCTTTCTGAAAGCCACCTCTAAATCAGAATCACAGAATTGACCAACAGAAAATAGATTATGACCAAGACCTTCTACGTAATATACCCTGGAAATTACACTTTTACCAACCACATAATCTCCATAACCCATAATTGCACCGAAATGATCGTTCCCGAATCTAACTGTCCCGATGAATTTGCTCACGAAGTTCATGAGCCGCGACCAGTCTCCAGTCATATGCTTGGAACAGCCTGAGTCCAGGTACCACAGAACGATTTGAACGATCTGCAGTTGAACACAGACAGGAATGGATAACTGGATAATTGGGATCCCCATGCAAGAATGGGTTCCATTTGGTTAGTAACAGTGATTGGAACTCCCACATCAGAAATAGAAACACCCATATCAGAAATAGAAGCAATGGAATCATTAGGAATAGATGCATTGTTGGTGTCTGTATTTGACCTATTCAAAGTATGTGCACTTCTTAAAGGAATAGTTCTACCAGTAGGCATCCATTTTCTAGTGGGCATTGTCTTAGCAGAAAAAGGTATCCATTGATAACCTATCTTTCTAAATGTTCTTCCTGTGGGTTTCCACTGTTTTCTAACTTTCTTACGTCTTTGCCTTTTAGCCTTCTTAGCATGATTTTTAGCATTAACAATTTTAACTGGGCATTTGACAGCATTAGACAAAACATTCACACCACATTCATGATTAGCAACAGAATTCAAGCAGACATCATTACATGGTTTGCAGATAGTATCAGAATTCGAACTAATTACAGTACGCCTATGGCTAATACTAGAATCAACACGATTCGTTTTATTCAACTCAAACTTAAAGTTCCTAGGTTGGTCTTCTACTCTCTTCCAATGCACATTCTTAGCTTGCGAGGTCCTATCTTGTTTGGTATTGCATGGAGGCTTTGACCCGCTTGCTTTAATGTCACTGATTACTCCTGTAGAGGGAATTATGGGAACATTAGTTGGTTGATCTACTTTTTGCATTCCTGAACTAGATGTGCAATGATCTGAAATACTATAAGGCACATTAGTGTTCACTTTCTTAAAGCTGGGCATGGAATGGTTAGTATGCTTGGCACTAGGCATAGAACAGGGTATCAAGGGATTGACTTGCTCACCTAGGGATTTAGGGCATATTGTAGTTAAGCATTCTAGAAGTTCTTGAGATCGTTTGGCATATAAGCATGCATGGCCAATTGCATTATCAAGTGGTTTCTCTAACTTATCCTCTTCTACAATCTCACGGAGACATTCTAGGCTGTCCTTAAGGTATGAGAAATATGTTTGAATAGCAAGTTTGTTATTCCTAAGATGAGGAGGAACATATTTCACAGACAAAGCATATTTATTACAACCATGCACCTTTGATGCACCATTCTCCCCATTGGTCATTGGCATTTTCCCTTTTACCTGACTCTTCAGATTCTCAATTTCCTTTTGCAACGAAGTTATTTGTTCATTATTTTTGTTACGAGTGACTTTTATTGACTCAAATAACTCATTGAAATGACGTTTAACCTTTTCATTTTCTTCGAGAAAACTCTCATTTTCCTTTTGTAAAGCAGTAACCAAGTTTTGAAGATGAAAGTTTTGAGAATTCCGAGAATCTAAAGGAGGAGGCATTTGGGAGCCAGTCACATTGTTCTTTTCACCCTTTAATTGAGAAATTTGGGCTTTCAACTTTCTGATCGTGTTACAGTGAGCTTGAATCTGTTCATCACGTTTGTTTATTTCAAAAACTGCATCAAACTCTGGAACATCTGAGGATATCTTGATGTTTGAGGTTTTAACATTTTCTTTGAGATGTTGATATTTTAGTTGTAAATCAAAATGTTCAACTTCTAGTTTAGAAAAATGTTTTACCAAATTATCGTGATCATCCTGCTCAATTTTCTTACTTAGTTTAGAGTTTTTGATTTCAAGCTCAATGACACGATCATGGGAGACTTTCAAAGCAACATATAATTCATGAAATTGAGAAGCAGTAATAGAGCAATTAGTGGCAGTATATAACACATCTTGAGAGATACATTCAGAAATAAGATTCTCATTTAAGGTATGCAAGTTCTTCCTCTCAATTTCATTATATTTTAATGCTCGCTCATAGTCACTAACCTCAACAATCATTGCATCAAATTCCTTTTCCATTCCTTTAATATATGTATCTATCCCCTTTTTAAGACTCTCAAATTGATCTTTTAGTTGTTTAAAGAAAGGCATGACCTCAGTTAAGTAACATTCTTTTGTTTGCTCAAAACCCCTTTCCCCTTCAGTTATCCCAGTGGGTGTGATCCTTTTCTTACAAGTTTTCTCAAAGTCAACAAATAATTGAAATATAACATATTGACTGATTAAGGTCTTGCTCTTAGTGGCAATTGTTCTAGGAACTAAATGCATTGGTGTATTTGGAGGATACACAGTCGCTGCAGGCATTTTCCTAAGGGGAGGGTTTGTTACAACAAGATTCTCTGCTTTTTGCTTATCTAAATCCTTTTTCCAGAACACTTGTTTGGGAGTTAACAACGTTTGAGGCTTAAACTTGTTCATGGAAATCCAGTTTTCCTTCTTGTAATCATGGGCTATGATCGTTATGTTATTCTTTTTACATTCAGGATCTTCTAGCCTCTTATTCATTTTCTCCCTAGATGCATCATCTAATTTTCTATCTTCCTCAGTGCACTCAATGCAACTAGGTGTCTGTCTAGGTTTAAGAATCTCATTGCCATTATAGATAACACTTTGGGCTGCTTTTGCTGTCTTACCATACTCAGGGTTGGATTCCTTTATAATGGGTATACTATGCTTATCGCTGAGAACTCTATGCTTCGTGATCATGTGAGCAGTCTGAATTGTATTCCCTTGTACGTACAACTTATTTTCGAGCTTGTTTTTCAAGGTTTTTAGATTTGAAAAATCATTCAAAAGTTTTGATTCCTTAGCACTGAATTCTTGCTTAAGCATTTTAACATTTTCTTGAAGTTCTTGTTTTTGCTTAGCAGTTTTAGAAAGCTTTTCTTGTAAGGAGTTTAACTCTTGTTTCAATACCTCTTCTCTAAACTTACTTTTTCTAATAGTTGTACGCATTTGGTCATCCATTTCCTGCTCACGGGTGGTGAACTCAAACTTAGCATGTTGTTTATAAATGGCAACTCGTTCTTTATAGGCATTAAGTTCAGAGATAACAGAATCATCAGGGGCACATGCAGTGTATTCATCAAAAACATAGTCATCATTGACTGCAGAAGATGCATCACTTGGTACAATCTCACTTTCACTTTGTTTCACATATTGATCATATGGGACAACATTGATATTACCCATATTTTCAATATCTGACTCAATAGTTTCAGTTGATTGTACTTTGTCATGCATCTTTTGCACATCAGCATCATCGTATAGTTTTAATACCTCAGAAATGATTTTGTCTTTGGATGGACCAGTTTGTGGTGATGAAGAGACTTTAGAAGGGACCATTGGAGAAATGCTAGCCATGAAAATTGTTTGTGCAGTAGGTTCATCATCAACGTCAGAGTCGTATGCATCACAATCAGCGACTTGAAAGGCATTCTGATGATTATGACCTATCTCCTGAATTGGCTGCTCATCCACATCTGCATCATATGTCTTAGCATTTCCCTCAGCAAGAAACAACAACTCCTCTTCATCCAAAGCTGCACCATTATCCTGAGCTTGCACAAGCAACATCTTATCCCTGAAGTACTCTGCATTCTGAGGGCGTTTTGGCGATGTGCAGTTCCTTGCAATATGTCCCTCACCACCACAGTTGTAACACTTGATCGGCTTTGCTTGTCCTTGATTTCCATTCCTTCCCCTATTCTGATTTGCCACATATCCTCTATCAACTCTACCTCTTCCTTGTTCATACTGCCTTTCTTGAACTGGTTGTACCATAACCTTCCCATCTCTGACAGTGGCTTGATTGTGTGGATTAGATGCTGTTCTGAGGTTGTTGTTGGTGTGTGGGAGAGAGTTCATGTTTTGACTAATCATGAGAGCCATTTGATTAATGAAGTTTCCCACGTGTGCATCAGCATCAGCTTGTTTGAACATTGGATCGGGAATGAGTTTGTGATTACCATTACCCATGGGTATGACTTGTGAAGCTTTGGTTGTAATCCCAACATTGGTGTAAAATGCAGTTGAATCATTTGATGAACTTGTTTCTCCCTGTTTTGATTTGAACTGATTAAGAATCATTTTTTCAAATATGGCATGTCTCTCATTCTGAAGCAGGAAGGCATATAGTTGTTCATAGTTGGTGTTCTTCAAACCTTTGGTTAGCTTCACATAGGTGACAAACTTGTGCCATTCGGGATTCATGTTGTTCACAAATTTTGATTTCAACTGAATGTTTGGCATGGTCATTTTGATATTCCTCATATCATTAAAAAGCTTGTGGAATCTCACGTAATACTCATAGCCACTCTCATCAGGTTTCATCTTGAAGTGCTCAAATTCATCATAGAGTTGTGATTCTCTGTCTTCCATAGTTAATTCAGAGCCTGAGAGAAGCATCTTGACATTATCCCACACTGCCTCGGCTTCGGTGTTGTGATTGATAAGCTTGTAGATATCCTTTGGAAGACCTTGAAGTATGATGTTAGAAGCCCTGATATCAGCATCGAATCTCTTTTTCTCCTTATCATTGAGCTCATCATATGTCTTTGGTCTGTCTATTCCATAGATCATTGTTCCATCTGCAGCTGTATCAATTAAGTCTCTTGTAGTCTCAATCTGATAAGGTCCTTCATCAATCGATTTAAGAATGTTGATCCCATTTTCCTTTCCAAGACAGTACAATCTGATTCTTTGAGCCCAAGAGTCGTAGTCAGTTCTGTCAAGCATGGGTGGACGAGTATCTGAACCAGCTGCTTGAACATCCTCGGCAATAGTGGAGATGATTGTAGGTACGTTGGTTGACATGTTTAAAGATTACACGGGATTTTATAACTCAATGATTAAACCGGGAAATAGATTCTTTCATGGGATTTTACTAAATCAAGAGAAAACCGTATGACACACAAGAGTCAACCAAGTCGCAAAGAATCCTTGAACCAAGTTGCTAAGTAATTAGAAAACAAGTCGCTAAGTTCCAGATCGCTACGAATTTTGACAGCAAGTCGCTATGCACCAAATCGCTAAGACGTCAAGTCGCTAAATAGCAACTCGCTAAGGTCCAAATCGCTAACACCAAGTCGCTAAGAAACTTAAGAACAAGTCGCTATCAAAATTGAAAGCAAGTCGCTACCTTACCAAGTCGCTACCCGTAGTGGAGAATCCACTAAGTGTACTGTTTGTCGGCTTGTCTAAAGAGACAAGTCGCTAGGACCAAGTCGCTACGAAAACTCACTACAACTCGCTACCTTTTACTGAAGCAAGTCGCTAGCATGAAAATCACTCCGAGAGCCAAGTCGCTACTAAGAAAAACTTTAAAAACACACTTTTCAATCTAAAACAAGCTCAACCACAGTGATTCAAACTTACCAAATCAAAAACCAAACACATATAATGATCCTAAACACAAAAGTACACTCAAAATTTAAACTTTAACACAAGAAATGAACCAAATGATGCAAAAACCACTAAACTTTTTCAAACTCAAAAACCATCTAAAAACCACTAGAAATCCAAGGATATGTAAGAGATGATCTAACCATGCCTCTTGATACCATTTTTAACATATTGGATTTCACATACACATCAAACCATAAATAAAGTAGGCGTACAAGATGAGTTTTAGAGAGAGAAAGTTAGAGGTTTGGGAACTTTAGTGAAAGAAACAAAAATCTTATTATGAGCTCCAACTCTCTACCTTGGGAGGTAGAGAGTATTTATAGTCTTACAATAAAACGCCACCTGACGGGCTGTGGATCAGGCATACAGTGGGTAAAGACCCGTCCGTCCTCCACGGTGTTACCTAACTAAGTACTACTTAACATTAAATAACTACGACTACGAGCTTTCTAACGGATACATATACTTGAGGTGACCGACACTTTAATACCTGAATTTTCTAAATCCTAACACGAAATGATGTCATTAGGTTAATTAGTCTTAACACAATTGTTTTTGTGAAACAGTTGCTTTGGTGTGCAAGAGCTCCTCAGGTTTGCTGTAAATTCGAACATGGAGATACCTATGAAAAAATGTGACAATAAGGTTTGTGTTGGGGATACGTAGAGAGAAGCAGAGGTTGTGAAAGGGACGTCGCTATAATGCCAGTTTAGTTCTAAAGTATTTGAACAATTATGGTTTTAGCTCAATTACAATGCGTTTTGAGCTAGGCTGAGATTTATGAACTTGTACGTAAAGAAGACGCGGTCAAATAACCTGATCTTACTAATTCAGGCTAAATTGTACGTCTAAATTATTGAATGTATATATACTAAATGCAATATTTACGGTTTTGAATATTTTTTTCTCATTACTAATATATTTGCCTGCTAAACCCGAGATATCTTAAACTACCGGCTCTAAAAAAATTAGGTTCCACATTCTAAGGTCAACGTTACATAAAACTCTTCATCTAAAAATTATTTCCGCTGAGCACAACGTACGCGTTTTTAAAAAAAACCCCCCCCCCGGCAGCGCGAATGGGCGTTTTTCACCTCGTTTTTATTAATACGCATGCTTTTTCTCTTTTTATTTTAAAAAAAATGAATTTGGGTGTAAAATAACGTTACATCTTAGTTTTCTACTTTTTTTTAGCTATTTGACTGGATAAATTCTAACTCCAAAACTTTTGAAAATGAGTTATTCATAAATCAAATTTTACAGACTTAATTATAAAATTTATTTTTTCACGTCTTTTAAAATTTTTATTAGTTTAACAATTACCCCTTTAACTTTAAACGTTTACAATAAGCCGATTATTATTATTATTATTATTATTATTATTATTATTATTATTATTATTATTTTTATAAAACATCACTTTATTAAAAACTCATAGGATTTACAAAAAATTAGTGGAAAGCCGAGAAACCAACTGAGCCCCCACACCTCTAGCAATAGCAAAACCAATCCTATTAAAAATATGAACCGCAACACGTGCCCCAATGTCTTGAGTCATAGAGAATCGTCGAATACGATTTAGTAAAGTTACTGCATCACTTCATTATTATTATTATTATTATTATTATTATTATTATTATTATTATTATTATTATTATTATTATTATTTTATTATTATTATTATTTTTATAAAACATCACTTCATTAGAAAATCATAAGAGTTAGAAGAAATTAAAGGGAACCGAGATAATAACTGGGCTCCCACTTCTCTAGCTATAGCAAAACTAATCTTACTAAAAATATGATCAGTAGCACGTGCTCCAACGTCTTGAGTCAACGGGAATTTTCGGATATGCTTTATTAAGGTCACAACATCCTTCTCAAGTTCTCCAAACGAAGAGAATGAGAAGGGGAGAAACACGTATCCAATGTATGCACATTTAGCCTCGTACTTAACACACTTACGTTGTGCGGCGTCAATCACCGCACAACCCGGGACAAATTCAACCATGTTAGTTTGCGTCAAGGGAGACGACCCTGTCAATTCAACACATGCATCCTGACCATCGTCCCAGGAATAGAGCAACATATCAGCTGGATGTAAGGGTTGTTCCTTGCACCACAGAGTCCAATGTCAACCTCTTTACGAGCAGAAATCCCCGCACGAGAGCATATGTCAACCAGGGTATCACGCACCACGTTATGCCGATGTTTAATACCAATAATACCAGCACATGATACCGCATGGTCCCCATAATTGTCTCCCGCAAAAACCTTGGAACAAGCTGAGCACGACATTTGTGTGGAAATTAAGGGGATACCTAGCCGATAACATAACACACACCGGTAGGTTCTAGCATTCATGGTCTGTCCCAACCCAGATATCGGAACCACTCTGAGCTAGTCTTAAGTGTGGTCCTCCTTTTGTGATCTCCATAAAGTCATCTGTCTAGAAGATAAGCAGAAGGTGGATTCGGCCTTCTTGGCGACATGTGTGAAATATACATCTGCAAATTTCTTCATGAGTTTGGGGGCAGCGGTCTCACATGAGTTGCCCAAAAGGTCTGTTTCCATTTTCTCATTGAAAGCACACAGGGCATTATCAAAGGAAGATCCAGGAATTGCAATGCCAGAATGTCGGAGGAGCTGAGTCTGTAAGCTGGCAGATTGGAGCCGAGATGCAAGGAAAGCATATTTCAAGATATCACCTGCAGCATATACACCAAGCCCCCCAAATTCAAAAGGTAGAGTAGCCAATCTCCATTGCAAGTCACCAAAACCAGGTCCTGAAGCAATGACAATACGCTCCAGAGAAGAACGACGTGTCGTATCAAAAGAAACCTGAGCACGTTCAAAGATCCGAGGGGAACATGTGCGCATAGAAAAGTATAGCTTGGAAATACCGGCACAAGCCCAAAGGAGCAACAACTCACATTGAGGATTATTAAGCTTAGCAACAACATCCATAAGTTCAATGGTTTTAGCAACCCGCTTCAGAACAAGCTCACTGCTGAACTCAAGATCAGCACTAGCAGGTCCACCTAGTAATTTAACACCATGTAAGGGTCGAGCAATATTAGGGGGGAAAACACCTGCAATCCTGCTTTTAGGATCTTTTTTTGGCCAAAAAACCTCAGTTTTATCCACATTGAGGTGTAACCCGTAACGAGGTCCATCCACCATAATAAGCTCCAAAACCTTCCCAACCGGCAAAGTATCCCCAATGATCGTGCCATCATCCAGGTACCAAGCTTGAAAGGAGAGATCAAAGGAGTCTCTAAACTTGCATGCCAAGGGATGTAACACTAAGGCAAAAAGGAGAGGTCCAAGCGGATCACCTTGCTGCACGCCTTGGTGCGACCATAAAGTATGTTCCCCGTAATATAATCTAGCAGGACTGGAGTAACAAAACTCAACCCAACGAGATATAGCATGACAATGGAGGCGGACCTCTTGTAACGTAACCTTGCGGTCCACCAGATTGAAGGCATTTTTGAAGTTCACCAACAACATCGAGAAACCAACCTCGTCCTCTTGGTCTTGAATAAACCAATTCACAACATGAAGAATAGCTTCGCCTCCTCCAGAAATCCCAACACCGAACTGTAGGTCATTCAAGTAACCATCTAAAGAATGGCCAATCATAGAAGCACAAACCTTGGAGACTAAATGCCTCCAAATGGTCCCAACAGCATTCGGGCGGATACCTCCTCCAGGTTTAATCAGCGGTGTGAGAGGGGCAATGGCAATATACTCACCCAACACCCTAGGACATTTGCCATCAAGGAAAAGATTAACCAGTTGAGTAATAGAAGCGATAAACTCATCAGAAATGGCAGTAGCAGCACCACTCAAACAATCTACCAGGGGTTGGGCATGCAACGCATCTCTACCACAAGACGTACCACGGGGAAAGCTCTTAATCATGTCGAGAACCATAGCCAGAGATGAAATAAGGTTATGATGATCAATGGGTATGTTTGGCAAGGCCGGAGCAGTCTTGAAAGGGTGTTTAGCCTTTAGGTCGTCAAGAGTAGCATCAGAATAACGAGCGACATCGGATGAAGAGAGAACCCTGAAGGCAGCAGTGTAATGTCCATCGCCGATCTTCTTCTTACATTGCTTGACATTACGCCCACCCAAGTCTAAAATGTAGTCGTCAATATCAGACCATGATGGGGGTGGTTCAGATAAAACCTCTCTGACAAGAAGGGAACTACCACCAGGCATGCCCCAAGAACATAAAGCCTTGGCAATTTGCTCCTCTTGGCGC
The DNA here is from genome assembly GCA_019973895.1 of Chrysanthemum seticuspe. Taxonomy (NCBI): domain Eukaryota; kingdom Viridiplantae; phylum Streptophyta; class Magnoliopsida; order Asterales; family Asteraceae; genus Chrysanthemum; species Chrysanthemum seticuspe. Next base: position 230,931,344 of record BPTQ01000004.1, read on the forward strand.
TGACGCTTAATAGCAGACCTACACTCCATATTACTTCTTGGGCAAAAGGTTCTAAGAAGACAGAGAGGCAGTACATATAAACTGACCCAGCAAGAAATATCATCAGGTGTGCAGATCACCTTATCAAGGGCCCTTTTCAAAGCGCGAGAAAAACCCAAGCGACATCTGGGAGGAATGGACTTGACCGTGCGCAACCCTTTAGAAAGCAAGGTGTCAAGAAGAGTTAAAACAAAACCTTGACCTTCTTCCAAAACCAATTCCTCAACCTGAGTTGGAAGAACAGAGGAAGGAACATGTGGTTTGATGAGATCAAACAGTATGAATCTAACAACACCATCACCACAATCAGGGGGGGGCACAATATCAGAACCATGCATGCACTTAAAGCGGAGGGTATGTGTCTTAAAACAAACCCCACATAGCCAGAGACCCATACGTTTCAAGGTAAACTATTATTATTATTATTATTATAATACTGTTTATTATTATTATTATTATTATTATAAATCAACACTTTATTAAAAACTCAAAGGATTTACAAAAAATTAGTGGGAAGCTGAGAAACCAACTGGGCCCCCACACCTCTAGCAATAACAAAACCAATCCTATTAAAAATATGAACCGCAGCACGTGCCCCAATATCTTGAGTCATAGAAAATCGTCGAATGCGCTTTAGTAAGGTTACTGCATCCTTCTCAAGTTCTCCAAAAGAAGAAAATGAAAAAGGGAGAAACCCATATCCAGTATCCGCACATTTAGCACCGTACTTGACACGTTTACGTTGTGCGGCATCAATGACCGCACGCCCTGGCATAAAATCTATATAAACGTGCGGGTTATAGATGGTGGGTTGTACTCTGGTGGCGCATGTAGGTGGTGGAGATGAGAATATAGTAGTGGGTTTGTTGATGGTGGTAGTGGCAAGGGGTAGAGAGTGGTGGTGTAACAGATGGTGCAGTAGCATGTTGTGGTGGTAAGGTTTTGTTTATGCTTTTAAGCTTAAAAGAAATGAAACTCAAGAGTAAATTCAAGGTTGAAAATGAAGATGCGTGAAGTGACACAATTTCCCTTATATGATATACATGTTACATGACTTAACATAAGATGCTAACGGTCATTTGTGCAAGGAATTACGGGGTTATGAAATGGAGACGTTGGGAGGTTTAATGTATTTATTTTAATAAAAGGACCAAGCAAAAGCCTACAAGAACGGAATTGATGCTCTCACATCAATATCATGGGTAGTTAAAGCAAGTAAATGATTTGAAATTCGAGTTATTTCACAGAGTAACACTTGTATATATTGAGCTCGTAATGATACCACACGATTCAAAAGTCTCTCTACGACAGAAGAATGAGCGTGTTCTAGGGCCATCGTAGAAACATAGATAGTTTCGACGACGGAACGACAACGGAACTTTACGACATCTTTTTCGTACTCTTTCTCTTGCATCACATACAAAAATGCTCTCTGAACCGTGCAATAAGATCATCCATAACACGACTCTCCCATTTGAGTTATCTTACCACCCCCCCCCCCCCCCCCCCCCCCCCCTAAAAAAAAAAATCATCCATAACACGACATCTTTTTCGTACTATTAATCCCTGACTAGTGTGGTCCTGTAGCGGACTAGTAGACATGTATGTTATGGTGATTAACTTGAGAAAGGATTGGTTTTGTGCTCCTTAATAAAAAATTATATAAAGGGCAAAGCTTTTTAAGATTGTGATAAAGATGGGTAGATGCTATAATTGAGCATACAAAATCCAATATAGGATGTCATATTAGATTATAAGAAGGATATGGGTACATTGAATGAAATCAAAATTAACTCAAAACAATAATGTATGCATAATTGGTACATATAAAAAGAAAAATACTAAGAAGAATTTTAGGATTTTTCTTTTTAGACCGTAGGCATGTAGTTGCTCAATATTGTTAAGAAAATGAGAAAATTCTTTTTAGAATACTATGCAAATGGGAGATGGAATTTTTGAAACTGAAATTAACTATCAATAACTTATTTATGTTTGTTGAACCTTCGCCACGTTGTTTGGAATTGCGATGCTTACGGCCTGAAGCCTTGAACCATAACATTTGTTGACAAATTGCTAGAATACTGTATCATTTATGTATTAAAAAAAAAAAAAAAAAAAAAAAAAAAAAAAAAAAAACTCTTATATGTTTAGGAACAGTAAAGTTGATTAATAATTGTATATCTCTACTACCTATAAAACAAATTTAACTATTTTTGAAATACTTTTTAAAATAATTAACTTGCATCTTTTTGAGTAATGTCAAACTCAAACTTTTATACTTTATAAGGTAATATTTTAAATATTGTTTAATCTTCAAACTTTTATCATTTTTTGTTCATAACCGATAAACTATTTTCTCACACTGACTACAAATGAAACCCGTAAATGTTGCAATAAGAGCCATGCCAAAACTATAAGTTAACAAGTATAATAATTTGTCGATATAAACCATCGCTATTATTCTAGTATTGTTAATTATTAAGGCAAAAGTTCTTTGTAGATCCATTTTTTACCATAGATCCCTGATGCAGTTTTACTGACCAGGTCTTAATATTTATAGTGTCTCGCTATACCTATGGTCTACCCTAATGCACTAACGGACAGTGTACCCGGTCGTGTGTAGTGTAGTAAATGGTAAAGCCGAGGTCGTCCCAAAAGCTATGTGTGTCGGATAATTACTAAGTCTAATTGTCACAGAATATAAATGGTTTGATATGGTTTTAATTAATTAAACTACGAATGCAGAATATAAAAGCAATTAAATGGTAGAAAGGAAATCAATAGAGGAATAGTGGTGCTAACCTAGTCAATCCTCCTAACTAGTTATGTCTACGTCTACCTACTTCCAATTACTTCAGGTGGGGTCAAATTCGGGAGGACATCATTTGGTCAATTCGCCCTAACCTATCAGCAAAGATGCCACCACAGGAGAAATCATGCGCACCGTCATAAGTCTTGTTGTTCCTGGTCCCCTAAGCCGAGTCATTAAGTACCGCTACATGCTAGATTCTAAATAGTGAGTGCCCGGCCGTTAGGAACTTAGACACTACACCCCCCAATTCTTAAGTTCATCCAAACGATAGGTGATCAGTTGGTCAAATCGCACAAGTAGAAAGGGTCGTCAGTTGGTCATATCTTACCCTTCCCATCTCAGTCCGCTCACCTAGGGTCAGTTGGTCATATCTCCTAGGCAATTGGCCTCTACCGCCATTCAAAACTACTGAACCAGGGGTGACTACCAAAGAACTATGCATGCATACACTTAGAAATAATTGTACGGAAGTAAAGGTAAACGTAAACAAAACAATTAAGGAATCATAACTAGGCTAGCACCAAAGGGTGCTTAGCCGCTCATATTAATCATGCACATCAATTCAATATTCAACGGTACGAAATACATGAATTGAAGGTAAAAGAAATAATAAACGCTAAAGCTTATCGTAATGGTGTGACTTCTCCCTTGGAAACAGCTCCGTATGCTTCCCTAGACCTTCCTTGAGTATTTTCCCACGTTCTCAGAGTATTGTGTGTGGAATGGAATGAATAGAAATGTTGGAATTCGTGGGTATTTATAGGCCAGGTCTGGGTTACGGCGTAACCAAAAGATGAGTTACGCCGTAACCTCCGTAAATGCACTAGATCTGCTAGTTACGGCGCAACCTTATAAGTGGTTACGCCGTAGTCTTCAATAATCCTGGTTACGTCGCAAGTGATGCAGTAGTTACGGCGTAAGTATCCGCGGCGTGGAACCTCTTTTTACCTAATGGAGTTACGTCGTAATCTTTGGAAGGAGTTACGCCGTAACCTCTTGATGAGTTGGACTTCGGGGTCACGCAATAGTTACGGCGTAATGTGAGAGACGAGTTGCGCCGTAACCTCTTCAAAATAGGCATACTGTGATAAATCCTTAGTAATGTTTCTATTTTTGCGTCTCTTTAGCTCCAATGCTCGCAATTTATCTGAAAGTGTAAAACAATGAAAAACAAGCGTAAATCCATATAAATGATATAAATAAAGAGCATTAACGGGGAAATTGACACTTAATAATCAGGACTATTTGATGTTATCAATCCCATGATTAAATCTCATCCCTCCCTTTTTTTTATCTCATCCGTCCATTAGTAAACCATTTTTTTTTCTTTTTTCTTTTTCTATCATGTACAGGGGCAAACTCGTCATCCACTTTTCTTTCTCAGTTGATACTTCACCATCCTCTTCCTCATAATTTCCGATCTCAATTAACCGTCACTCACCCAACCTCTCAAATAACCAATTAATCACCATCAATCGGAATCATCACCATCAAATAACCGGCCACTCACCGTCGCCACCGCCGTGAACCGTCACCATCAATCCTGCTTCTGGTAATTTTTTTAGTTGATTATGATTAAAAGCATTAGATATTGAATAAAATTGCTTATTTTGTTGATTATTTACGTTTTTAGCAGTAGAGGTTATGGGTAAAGCTGAATAAAATTGCTTATTTACTTGTTGATAACAAGTAGTTGTGCTTTGATTGATTTGTTCTCTGAAGGTTTTGGCAATTTCGAGTCTGCGGAGAAGGTGTTTAATAGAATGCCTGAGAGAAACTTGGTTACTTGGACTTTAATGATTACTAGATATGGGCAGTCGGGGTGTCATGAAGATGGAATTGGATTGTTTTTGCATATGTTGTTGGGTGGGTTTATGCCTGATCGGTTTACTTTGTGTGCTGAATTGGATTTGTTTCGGTTGGTCAGAATCATATGTGATTCACACAGATCACATATGATTCATGGGTTGTGTTTGGATGTGATTCACACATAATCTCCTAGAGTCCTAATGTCCGCCTTGTTACAATTGATTACTGGTTTAGAATCACATATTCATTTTAGAATATGTGTCCGCCTTGTCCTAGTGTCCGCCTTGTTTCTGATTATTAGAATCACATATTCATTTTTGTAGCACACATCTAAACATTCCTTAATCATAGACACTTATTTTTTAAAGTTTTATTATGTTGGATTTTCATATATCACGGTATTTACAGTTTGCATTAGATTATAATGTGATTAATCAAATAATTATCATTAGGGCATAATGAAATTAATGAATCAGTATTCAGATATTAGATGTCATTGATTGTTTAATTCATTATTTAGGATTATGAGCTTAGCACATAATTTAATGAAATAATTCGACTAAAATTGGCCTTGAGGGCAGTTTTACGTCTCTTTACATGTTAACATATGCAATACTTGTATTAGAAGTTGGAAGTGAGGTGGCAAAATGGGTAGGCTAGGTATCAAACTATATGGTTGAAATGGGGAATGTTAGGTTGATTAGGCATACCATTGGTGCATAATATGTATCTCTTGACATAGTGACCTTCGTCATCATACTTTCCTTAGAAGTGGAGGTGGAAAATGAGAAATAGGAGGTACATTTCTAGGAAGGGTCCTTTGGTTGTTTATGGTACTGAGGGTGCTAAGTTAGTTAAAGCTTTTATGTATATGTCAATCATTTTGATTTGTAGGGCAATAAGCTTACTGGACAAATACATGATGAAATTGGCAGCCGTGTTTCTCTGATTTTGTACATTTTGTGAATAATTGAACAACAATTATAGTAGAATCATATATAATTCTTACTGAAATCATATATGATTTTAGTAGACCTCTGGATGATGATTTTGTGAAGCTGTGGGTTATTGGTAAACCTATCGGTTATGGGTAAAGCTGATACAATGATGGTGGTGTCAATGTGTGCCAAGCCCGTACTTCCTGTGTACCTCCTACCGACAAATAGGTTTGACTTTTTTCCTATCGTTTTTGATTTTTTTGTTTGTAATACAATCACACGTGATTCAACTAGAATCATATGTGATTCAAGTGGAAATCGCATGTGGTTCAACTAGAATCATATGTGATTCAAGTAGAACCATATATGATTCAACTAGAATCACATGTGATTCAGCATATTTTTTAACTTTAGAAATGTTTTTTCCAAATTTCTACAAAAACATCAACATCAAAAATATGTTGTTGCTAAAGTCAGAGGACACATTCCAAAGTTGAAATGGAGGACTAACACCAAATGATATTTTAGTTTTTCACTTTTTCTGTAATAAGATTTTGTCAAATGATGTTTTAGTTTTTCTGTAATTGAAAATAAAAACATTAGATGGTAGAAATGTGTTGGTTTGTTATAGCATGGCCAAAACAAGTAAGCTTCATTGAACAGTTATTTTGATTAGTTCCATGACCAGATTTCTTTACATGTAATGCTTTCTAAACTGAAACCTACTGCTGTCAAGCCACAACCTTCTGTCAAACCTAGAATCACATGTAATTCTACCAGAATCACATATGATTCTTACTAAAATCATATATGATTCTAATAGACCTCTTGAAGTTGTGGTTTAAGCAATTTTCTTCAAAGAAGATGAAGGATATTCATGCTAGTGATATTATTTTATGCTTAAAGTCAACTTCCTTATGCTATTTGCGTATAAAGTTTCTTCATGTGCGCATAAATATTGAAAGATCAAACAATATTTATTTCATAACAGAATCACATATGATTATACTACAATCATATATGATTCTACTAGAATCATATGTGTTTCTTGTAATCTCAATCACAAAAACGGATAAAACAGAAAAACTTCTTTTTCTTCTACTAGAATCATATGTGTTTCTTTTCTTATTTGTTACAAAAAAAAAATAGATAAAACATAATCTACTAATATGCAAAATAAGCCACAATAAAAGCTGAATAAGAAAAAAAATAGTTGAATCATATGTGATTCTACTAGAATCATATATGATTCTACTAGAATCATACGTGACAAAAAAATGGCATGTAAAAATATGTTCTACTACGACCATAAGTAATTACCAAAAGACTACCATCAACATTTAAACTCAATAAAATGAAGATATTTACATAAATCATCACTCGTACATAACACCTAATCATCTTCCCCTTGAATTTCTTTAACACCTTCTTATGCTAATTACTTTCAGAATCTTCCCCTTGAATAACTTCCTTTTTTCTCTGAATAGGCTTAGACTCAGTTTTCGGCTTAGGCTTTTCTTCAACCTTTTTAAGCAAGACCTGTAGTTAGTTAAAATACAAACATTTAGCGAGTAACAGAATCACATGTGATTTACATTACAAGGATCAAACAATATTTATTTCATAACAGAATCACATATGATTTTATAAGTATCACATATGATTCTACTACAATCATATATGTTAGCCTTAATAGTTTTTATTAGAAGTGATGGTCATTCACGATTAAGAACTTTGTAACGTGTGTTAGATATCGTGATAGAATAGTCAACGGGCTCGTGGATTGGACTAAGCTAAATGGCTAGGCGTTATGATTATGCTAGACGTTTGAAGCTTAAGTATCCAAAGCCCAATCCATGTCCAACCCACGAAAAGCCCAAGCAAAGCCTCTTAGGGTTTTAAGTTACTTGTACTATAAATACCCCTCAAATGGTCATTTGAGGGGTGTGCTTGAAAGTGTGTGTGTGTGTGTTTTTCCTTTGGAATATACAACTTTATTGTGTTTATCTTTATCCTCTCACATACACGAATATAACATCAAGTCATCATCTTTCTCATCTTATTTCTAAGCTACGTTTGTGTTTGTGTTTCACGTTTTATACGCGTAACTTGGGTTACGTGTGTTGGGTTTGCTTGGTAAAGTGATAAGGTTGATATCATAGTGGTCCTACAATTGGTATCAATCGCCTAACAATGGTTTAGGAGTGTTTGTGTTTGTTTTGAAGGTTGGTACTTACGCGTAGCTTCGTTATAAAAGTTGTCACGCTTAAAGCTTTAATTTTTGCACTTAAAAATTCAAGATTCTTGTGGTTTAAGGTTTATTTGGTGCTAAAGTTTCAGTTTTTTGAAAAAAGTTCGAAGCTTTACGCGTTTTGGTTAAGTTTTAAACTCGTTTTTGGTTCGTTGGTCATTTCTACTCGTAACTTATCTAAGCACTTTGGGTGAAAAATGTCAACATTTTTGGGTTATTCGAGTGTTTTTAAGGCTATATGTGCAAAAGAAATCATTTGAATCGTTGGAAATTTCTTACGAGTAGAAGTCAAAAAGTCAAAACCCTAGTTTTCTACTCATAACTTTTTGGTGAAGAATCTTCGAGCTATAACGGTTACTCAGTGCTTCCCTCACTTGGATCAGTGTGTGGAACACTTCGACTCGTGGATATCCCTTACGCTGTGACAGTGTAAAGGATTTTTGGTTCTTAACCATAGTCTACGCATAAGCTAAAAGCTTACGAGTAACTCTACGCATAACTTCACAATTACGCGTAAGGTTTACGAGTAACTTTTTGTCTACGCATAAGCTTAAGGTTACGCGTAAGATACTGTTTACGCATAAGAATTTCCTACGCCTAAGGAATCCTACGCCTAAGATCCTACGCCTAAGATCCTACGCTTAAGATCCTACGCCTAAGCTTCCTACGCATAAGATCCTACGCCTAAGCATCGTCTACTCGTAACTTCCTGTTTCTACGCCTAAGCTCTTTCTACGCATAATGGTTTAAAAAAAACTTGAGTAAAATTTAAATTTTTGAGGAGATTAAACGTTCAATTTTTACGCGAGATTCAAATTTTGGTTTAACTTGGAAAATTTTGGTCAAAAATTCAAATTTTTGGACCCAAATTCAAATTTTTTAGGTCAAATTTGGCGTCAAAATTGTCATAACTCAAATTTTTCATACGACCTTATAATTGATTTTTATAGTGAATTTCAAATTTTGGGCGAAATTTTTTAAGAACCAAGGTTACGAGTACGACTTTCAGAAAAACCTCAACCAAGCTTAATCTTCATCAACCACAACTCCTTTATCGTTGAATCGATCCTACATCAACTTTATCAGATCATACCTTCATCAATGGCAACTCAACAAGACATTCATGCAGCCGGTGCCGAAAACCGACCTCCTATGTTGGCAAAAGGTGGTTATCTTCAATGGACAAGTCGAATGCTCCGCTACATCAAGACCAAACCTAATGGCAAACTCATGATTAAATCCATTCAGGATGGACCCTTCAAGCCTCGACAAGTCCATGTCCCTGGAAATGCTGATGCAACACCTCCCATCCCACCATCCTCTCATCTTCAAACTGAATCAGAATACACTGAAGATGATCAGAAACAAGTAGATGCAGATGACATGGCAATTCATATTGTCCAACTGGGTTTACCAATAGACATTTTTGCTGCTGTAGACAGTTGTGAAACTGCTTTCGATATGTGGGAACGTGTTAGAAGACTATGTTATGGAACAGAAATTGGTAAACAAGACATGGAGAACAAGCTGCTAACTGAATGGGAAAAGTTTACATCTACACTAGGAGAATCCATTGAATCCTACTATGGAAGGTTTTGCACTTTGATGAATGAGCTTATAAGAAACAAGTTGGCACCCAGAACAATCGTTCAAAACATCAAGTTCCTGAATAATCTTCCAGAAGAATGGGGACGATATGTCACTATTGTCAACCAAACAAAAGACTTACATCAGGTGAACTTTGATCAACTCAACGATTTTCTGAAACAAAACCAAGCTGAAGTGAATGAAGTCAGGAAAGAAAGATTGGCAAAGAATCATGATCCATTGGCACTCATTGCTAAGACTCAAACTACAGTGAATACACAACAACAAGCTTCATCATCTTCCAACAACAACTTGCAGCAATACATTCAACAACCACAACAACAATTCTATCCACCAGAACAACAAGTCATTCAACATCAACAGTATCCACAATACCAGGAACAAGGAATCACTGATCCTGAAACTGAACAAGAAAATGCTTTGCTACAGGTATTTTCTTTATTGGATAAAGCATTTAGCAGTCGCATGGGTAATCAGGCAGTTCCGTATCAGGGTAATCAGGTGGGTCAGTATGTTGGAAATCAGATGGGACAGAATGTTGGGAATAGAGCAGTGGGTAATCAGAATGGCAATGTTGCAGCTCCAGTCGTTGGGAATTATGGAAATGTGAATCAGGGTAATCAGATTAAGTGTTATAACTGTCAAGGAGTGGGTCACATGGCAAGAAATTGTCCTACCAAGCCGAAAAAGAAGGATTTTGCGTATCTTCAGAAAGCTATGCTGTTAGCACAAAAGGCAGAATCTGGAATGCAGTTGAGTGCTGAGGAACATGACTTTTTTCGCTATTATGGATGATTTGGAAGACCGAGAGGACATCAATGCAAACTGCGTCTTCATGGCAAATCTTCAGGAGACTAAGTACGACACTGACTCTGACGCACCTCCTGTCTATGACGCAAATGCAGTATCTAAGGTACCAATCATTGATCCATGTTATAACAATGTCATATCTGATGTGTTTACTCATGACGAACAACATTCTGTGACATCCGCACCTACTTATGATACATACATGGACAATCCGAGTTGTAGCAATACTAACTCTGAAACTCCATATGTGGATCCTAGTGGAGGCTGTGTGGCACAAAATACTGAGACTGATGACGAAACACGTGCTTATTTTGAATCATTAATCAATAAATGTGGCATTGAAATTGAAAAAGTTAGTAAGGTCAATCGCGAGGTTAAGGCCGCGAATAAAAAATTGACCGCTGAGCTTGAGAGTTACAAGGGGAACGCAAAAGCTTTTGAATTTCATACAAACAAACTTTCAGAATTAGAAATTGGTTATCGAGATTCTGTTTTAAGAGAAAAACAATTGCAACTCAAGTATGACACACTTGATGTGAATTTGAACTTGAAAATAAAATATTTAAACAAGGAAATTTCTGAACTAAATGACCAACTTTCTAAACAACAAGCACTGTTTTCTGATCTTGAAAAAGAGAAGAAACAGTTGATTGCTGATTTTTCAAAACGAGAAGATTCTCTTCTTGATGAAATTCTGGATAAAAATGAAACTATCAAAAAATTGGATAATTTGCTTCTTACAACGGGTCATTCCGCTAAAACAAACAAGATGCTTTCTAATCAAGCAAATCCGATTTTTCACACTTCACATAAAATGGCTCTTGGTAACAACCCTTCTTCGTTTCTCAAGAAAGCTCAGAAATCTCAGAATGTGTTGAACAATGGAAAACCTTTGCATGAACCCATAATTGTTCGTGATTCTCTTGAAACGTTAGAACTATCTGAGGAGAGTAGATCAAAAATGAAACAAAAGAATCCAGATCTTAAACCGATTGATTATAACAAATGGAACAAAATTAATGGAATTACTTTTGTTAATCAAAAAGAACAATCAACGTTTTCCACCACACCAAGTGTTTCAAACAAAGTGTCAACACTAGTTTCAAAACCAGTTGCAACTCCTGTAGTTGTAGTTTCCAAATCTCTTTCGAAAATCGAACAAATGTCTTCAAACAATCCTTTTAACACAAGTGATGCTAGAAGCATTTTAGATGACGTTCAAACTAGAATTGGGTATCTTCAAGAGACTGTCAAGTCTAAAACCAATATTACAACTAACATCTGGTTTACTCGTCATGATGACGAAACAAAAGAGTTTTTTAAAACTCAAATTGAACCTCCGTTAACTGGCATCAGTGCGAGGGTAATTCATTTCGAACAAGCGTTTTTGAAAGAAACAGCTGACTTTGTCAAGGACCATAAATCCCTGGTAAAGCAAGCTAATAAAAGTGTTGAACACATCAAAGTTTTGGAAAATTTGAATGATTCTCTCTTCGAAGATGTTATGACTACCGATATCATGTCCATTATTTTACAAACATATTATGTTGAAGATCATGAAAGACTCCAGTCTGAGACCTCCGCAATTGTTTCAAAGTATGAAAAAGCTCTTGAAAAACTTGAAAAAGAAAACGTGTCCTATTTTAAACAGCTTGATCGAAATACCGAGGAATGCAAGTATGACAAACTGTCGTATGAGCGTGCCTACAAGGACATGCAAGAGCAAAATGATCTTTTGAGAGCTCAGCTGGAAAGTCTAAAAGGAAAGGCTGTGGATACTAAGTTTTCAAAACCATTGACTGAGGAGAAAACAAATGTTCCCAAACCGGTTTTCAAACCAAAAATGTCTATTTCTCAGTTTGCTCCAAAAGTCAATGAGAAATATGATTTGTCAAAAACAGTCACTCCACAGTCTTTGCCTATCAAAAAGAGAATTATCAAAGGTTTTGAAAAACCTGTTTTTGATAAAGAAAAAGTGATTACACCTGGCATTTCTAGGACTAGTACAAGGAATGTGACCAAAAATCCAGTTAAAGAATCTGTTGGTTCTAACAACATGGTCAACAATCACTATCTAGAAGAAGCTAGGAAAAAGGCACAGACTCGAAAAGATGGAATTCTAGGTGCAACATCTAGGGTGATGAATTCTACAAGATTTCAAGGCACTGCTAGTAGTAGTAAACCATTACCTAGGAACACTCTTCAAAAGACTAGGGATTGGCTTGCATCTAAGAGTAGTTGCGCAAATGAAAATGCTATGCCCTTAGAAAACAACACTAGGAATTCTAATTCTTTTTCGAACAAGAATCAATTTCTAAAAGACTGTAGTGACAAAGTTAAAGCTGCTGTTTTAAACAAGAATATTGAATTTGTCTGTACTACATGTAAAAAATGTGTCTTTTCAGCTAATCATGATGCATGTGCCTCACTATATCTCAAGAAATATAATTCTCGTGCCAAGGCACAATCCACTAAGACACCAAATAGAAACAAGCCCGTTGATAAAATGTCAAACAAAAAGAAACCTAATAGGTGGATCTCTTCAGGACGTAGTTTTTCCAAAAATGAGTCTTCCGCTGCATCTGAAAAGAAAACAACTCCTAGATCTTACCTTAGGTGGATACCCACGGGCAAAGTTTTCAACGAAATAGGTCTTAGATGGATTCCCACAGGAAAGATGTTTGATACTTGCACCTACACAGATAATAGTGAAAATCATCAGGATAAGGAAGTAAAAACTACTACAACCGTTGATAGTGATCACCCTCGCCGTGAGGAATCTTGTACTTCTAACACTGTTATTTGTGAAAACTCTTCTTCTTTGGTTGTAGGTGAATCAAATATCTCTGAACCCAGCTCATCAGAGGGTTCCAATTCTGTAAACTCTTCTTCATCACTCTTTCTATCTTCTTTATTGATTTTCCATTTCTTTTATAAAACCAACAAAAACAAAATACAAAAATAGAAAATTTTCAAAATACAAAAACAATATAAATCAACAAAATCCAAAAATATTCTTCTTACGACATGTCTCTCGTATAATCGATATTCTGTACATTTCTAGAAATGTCATTCAACAATGATACGGGTATGTACAGATGCTTGAGCGAGAGTTCTTTAATGTTTTTCAAAACATTTCGTTTCTCATAATTTCTTCAATAATGGCTTTCGTATACTTCAGTGCGAAACCCGGACTTCAACATAATGGCTTCTGGACACATCAGTTCAGGACCCGCGCTTCAAAGAAAGGAAAGTGCTTATCAAAATCAAAGGTTTTAAATATTTTTTCAAGCGCTATTCCTAAAAACATAATGGCTTGTAAGTATTTCAGCTTGCAACCCGATCTTTAAAGAAAGGAAAGTGCTACGCAAAATCGATTTTCATATATATCGAGCACTTATCCTAAAACAAATGAAGATAATTCTTCTTCAATATCTTCAAAAGATTTAAAAAAAAATCTTCATCTTGTGTACCATTGATACGAAATTTTTCAAAAAAGGATTTTCAAAATCTCTCACATTTGGTACCAAGATAACTCCCTCTAAACCCTTAATTGATTCTAAATTTTCTGTATGAAAAATATGCTTTCGTTAAGGGGGAGTATAAAACAAAATTGTTCCAAAATTCATGCTAAATCAGTTTCTCTCCAAATGCTTTTTGAAAAACATATCTTTTAATCATTTTGTTTCAAAAAATCATGGATATGCTATTTTTTAGGGGGAGAAACGTGATTAAAATGTGATCAAAAAAGTTTAATGTTCGTTGTTTGAATCTCGAAAGAGCTTGACTCAGTTGAAACCAATGAATTGACGAGGAATAATGTACCATCTCGAGAAACTTTCTATGGACTTGACCAGGACGGGTAATAATTTCAAGCTAGTTCTCTAGTGATGTAAACGTGTCTCGAATCGGTCTTGTTCATTTAAAGTCGATCAATTCAAAAAGTGCGAACTCTACCCTCTATGTGCAGATTTCTGTCAAAACATATAAGCACATGTGAAGGGGGAGTGTTTCTGAAAATATAAAACTCACGGAGTGTTTATGTTTTCTATCATAAACACTCTGAGAGATTTTCAAGAAAAATGGTTTTATGGCAACAATAGGACAGTCATGGAGTTATAAGGTGACTAAGGATAGGAAAATTCGTCCTATGATCCGCCAGAGCCGGAGGGATCTACCCAAGGACATCACCAATAGTTAGTAGTAGAGGTCCTTAGGTATGATTGAAAAAAGGAGTAATGTGAGAAAGGAGAAAGAAGGGGTTGAAGAATTAAAAAGAAAAGTAAAAGAAAGGGTGAAAAGAAATAGCCCTCCATATTCAACCTTAGGGCAGAAACCGGGTTCAATTCATCTGCTACTGTTTGTCACTAGATGACACTGGTATTGAAGACCAAGACGTCATGGACCCAGTGACGCACTGCACTAAACCTTCTAGCCACTCAATTCCTCTTAAAAGGATTTGTTTCATTCTCACTGGGAACCCTACATAATCTATCGACTTTCTCTTAGCGATCGTTGGTATTGAAGAAGGAGACCCTCTCCCTAGTCTCCGCTCAGGAAAACCAAAATGCACTATTGAGTCTAGAGCCACGAGATTCATCAAAAGATCTCATAGGAACACATGACATGACATCGCTTGTTGTTCATCAATAAGGACACAAGTGATATATTCTAGAGTCCTACGCAGGTTTTAGCAATCTGCCAGAACATTTATGAGAAGTTTCACTTCTGTGATCTTCAGTGATTGAATGGAAACTCCTGCCAGGGTCAACATCAAGCAGCCCTGACAGCAGGTCACTTCGGTAACTCCCCGTGGATTACGCTTACTCGGTCTACAGTCGTGAGGTGATGCTTCGGTGTACCTCAGTGACTCATCTGAACTGTAGGTGTATTTCGGTACATCGCGTTATCTCACTTGTGGGACTCCAGTTCAGGAACGGCCTCTGTGAGAATTAGAGACGTGTTTTCACACTATGCTGTTAACACCCTCGAAATTCAAACTTGTAAGTGCCGGAATCCGCTTATTACTAACCTGTTTTTATGTTTTCTTCTTATGGAAGCTCCGGAGCGGATTGATCGTGCAGACTCGCCACATGCTCATACCAACAACACATGAAAGTTCTCATCAAAATCAAAGGCAACAAAAGTTTAAGATGATTCTTCGTCAATGT
Source organism: Chrysanthemum seticuspe (assembly GCA_019973895.1). NCBI lineage: Eukaryota > Viridiplantae > Streptophyta > Magnoliopsida > Asterales > Asteraceae > Chrysanthemum > Chrysanthemum seticuspe. The sequence goes on from BPTQ01000004.1 coordinate 230,946,782, forward strand.
CAAAGAATCTACAAAGTTTACAGACTCGAGAACTACATCATTGGTAACCAAAAGACAAATAGAAGTGTGAGCATGGTGGAGAAAGACGTGGAGACACCTAACCAACGAATTTGACAACGGCAGACAACCACTTTAATTGATCACAAAGCCTGAAGGAACAAAGAATTAAGACTATTCTATATCTACACGCAAAGTTCAAGCTCAAGGAAAGTAAAGAACCAATCAAGTGGAGCATCTTTTGAATGACCACCCCTTAGGGGGAGATTGTTAGCCTTAATTGTTTTATTAGAAGTGATGGTCATTCACGTTTAGGAACTTTGTATCGTGTGTTAGATATCGTGATAGAATAGTCAACGGGCTCGTGGATTGGACTAAGCTAAATGGCTAGGCGTTATGATTATGCTAGTCGTTTGAAGCTTAAGTATCCAAAGCCCAATCCATGTCCAACCCACGAAAAAGCCCAAACAAAGCCTTTTAGGGTTTTAAGTTAATTGTACTATAAATACCCCTCAAATGGTCATTTGAGGGGTGTGCTTGAGTGTGTGTGTGTGTGTTTTTCCTTTGTAGCAATATAACAACTTATTGTTTTCTTTCTTCTCTCTATCTCTCTAAACATACACGCCTAATATATCAAGTCACCATCTTTCTATTCTTCATCTTTCATCTCTACGCATACTGTTTGTGTAGAACGTGTTCTTGTTGTGTGGTAAAGGTTGGTATTTGTGATAAGGTATACGTGATAAAGGAATATACAACTTTATTATCTCTTTCTATATTATAGACCTTGATTCTGTTAATATACAACTTTAATATAGAAAGAGATAATATAGAAAGAGATATAGGTTTGGTTTGGTTTGCTTATCTCTCTCAAGGAATATACAACTTTATTGTGTTTATCTTTATCTCACATATACACGAATTTATATATCATTCAAATCACCATCTTTCTCATCTTATTTCTAAGCTTTGTTTGTGGTTGGGTTTCACGTTTTATACGCGTAACTTGGGTTACGTGTGTTGGGTTTGCTTGGTAAAGTGATAAGGTTGATATTTGTAAGGTCCTACAATATATGATTCTACTAGAATCATATGTGAATAGTTTCTTCTTTATTATAGAAACAGATAAAACAAAAAAACTAAAATATTCTACTACAATAATATATGATTCTACCAGAATCATATATGATTCTTTTCTTCTTTCTTACATAAACAGATCGATATAACAAAAAAACTAAAATATGTGATTTTGCTTCACATGTGATTCTTCAGATCACATATGATTATTTAGAATCACATGTGAATCTTCAGAATCACATATGATTCTTCACAGACGCATTTCATAAAACACATGGTGTGCATCTAAATCATCAACATCTTCATCACATGTGAATCTTCAGAATCACTTATGATTCTTCACAAACGCATTTCATCAAACACATGGTGTGCATCTAAATCATCAACATCTTCATCACGATTTTCAGATCCACAACACGATTTTCAGATCCAAAACACGATTTTTAGATCCACAACACGATTTTTAGATCCACAACATCTAAATCATCTTATCGTCTTCGTTGACACAACACCATTTTTAGATCCACAACACGATTTTTAATTAACTGATTTTAATCTGGATGAATGTGGCGGATCGACGGCGGCGACGGATTTGATGCTGATGAAGACAGATTTGACGGTTATATGTGGATCAAAAGTGATGATGACGGATTATTAATTAACTTGACGGTTAAATCGACGGCGAATAGCGGATGATGGTGGCGGATGACGGCGGCGGATTAACGGTGGCGTTAAATTGGAATGTAATCGGGGTGTTTTTTTTATGGAATCGGAGTTGGATTGAGAGAGAGTGTTTGTGTGTGTGTGTGTGTGTGTTTCTGCCTTATTTTTGTTTTGGGGAAAAATGAGGCGTACTTGTATTTTTTGTTTTTATATTTGTCATTTTTGCCCTTATAGTGTAATTATGAGATGCAATCTTAACCTTTGGATCATATCGAGATGGATGGTTGAGAAGTGTTGATAAGATCAATGGTGAATGGGTGATCTAGAGGGTTCTCAACTCTAAGAGGCCCGGGTACAATAGCTGATGGCTTGAGCCATAGCCTTCGGCACGAGCCTTTGGCGCTACAACCCACACCATGGCTTGGCTGTTAGTGCCTCGCGTCACCACCACCAGCCCACGCGGTAGGCATTTATTTATTTATTTTTTGTTTTCAAGTGTATTTGGGGCTGCGTTTTGACACAAATGATCTGATTATTACGTTGAGTTGCAGGTTTTTGTTGACGTTGCTCTTGTTGTTTTTGTTGTTGTTGCAGACTTGCAGGTTTGTTGATGGAGGCGGCAAAAAGTGGGAGGAAAACCTAAAGTGTTTGTATATAATTAATTTTTTGAAGCCCAATAGTTCATGCCTGGTTAGAAAGTCCAGTAATATTTGATTACTTTTTTGGTCTAATGAGTTACTACTATATCTCCATAGAAGTAAAATTATATTTATTAGTTAAAACTAATAACTTGTCATTAGTTATTAAAAAAGATCACATGTTAAGTAAAAATAATTAAAAAAAAATGAAAATGTAAAAAAAAAAAAAAAAAAAGTCCAACGGCTCCACAAAAATTAGTGTTATGCTAAGTAGGGGGGTTTTTGGTGCCATACCCAAATATGGTGTCATAGAAAAAATGTGCTGAGGTGACATCATTTTTTTCCACGACAACACTTATGATACCACACGATACCTAGCCCTCTAATTGGTAATGTTAATAACCGTGAGGAAACCGAGTAAACAAAATAAAGATGTCAGGTTGTAACTAGTGGTGGGCCGAGAGGGTTTTCTTCTATAGTTTAAAACTTTGTCATATATATTGAATTTTTTTAGAATTTCGTGTTACAAGTTTTTTTACAAGTAAATGATGAGGTTTTTTTGTTCGATTTACTTAGTGAGTGCATTTTTTTACTCAAATGTATGTAACTTAATTGAAGTGTCATTATTAGGGCTGTAAACGAATCGGACGAACACGAACGGAGCCTTGTTCATGTTCGTTTATTTAATTTTAATTAGACAAATAAACGAACACGAACGCTTAAACGGACGAATTTTCTTATTCATGATTGTTTATTAAAAAAATAAGTTGTTCATGTTCATTTATGTTCGTTCATTAAGACACTAAACGAACGGTAAATGAACGAACATAAATGAACATAGACAAATAAACATAAACTTTACTAATTTATGCACGATATATTGTTTTATAAACGTTGTTTTGTTTAAACAAACCAATTTTAAAATTTGTAAGTTGCACATGTTGTGCATGTCTGTTGCCCTAATCGGGTTGAGATGGGGGGTTCACCCCCATCCTTTGTACTTCAACGTTTTTGGTGTAATGCATTTTACCAGGGTGAAGAATCCCTTTTACCAAAAAAAAACAACCAATTTTAAAATTATACAATTTAAAAATATGATATAAGAATATAAATAAATAAATAAACATAATTGAACGTTAACAAATGCATAATCGGACGTTCACGAACATAAATGAACGGACACGACTTTTGTTCATGTTCGTTCATTTAACTAAACGACCGTAAAATATGGTTCATGTTCGTTCATTTAATAAATAAACGAACATAAATGAACTTTTTACCGAACGGTTCATGAAATGTTCACTGAACGTTCAGTTCATTTACAACCCTAGTCATTATGTAGGTTTCTAACCTTTTACCTTGTGGTTTTGAACCCTAAATATTTAGTGAGTAGTTTGTGTCTTACCACTATATTGGTGGTACTTTTTAAAAATGCATCTAGTAACTTTGTAGTGATGAGTCCACCTTTGGTTGTAGTGATAATTTAAATCGCGGTAACAAATGAAGATCCGAAACCATAAATTTATCTTTAAGTAAGTTAAATAGGTTGTTTACTAAATTAAGTGATTTAGATATAAGAGTTTAATCGGCTTTTTATAGTAGAGAGATAAGCTTTAATGAGTCAGAGAAGCTTTAATTAGTCTCCTAATTAAGAAAGTGTATAGGTTTTGAGCCAACATTCCTCCATATTAAGAGAAAAGTAAACAACCTCTAACGCTCAGTTCTCGAGTTTTTAGGGAAGGGAAATGGAAAAGAATATGAAAGGGAAAAGAAATGGAAAAGAAAAGTAAGTGTTAGTTGTTATGTTCTTGAGATAGAGGAAAGGAAAAGGAAAGTAATTATAATCATGTTCTTGAGTGAGAGGAAAAGGAAAATAAGTTGGTCAAATTACATATATGCCCTTTAATTATTAATGTCAAATGTTTTAAAAAGGGTATATTAGTCTTTACACAATATATGGTTCCGTTTCCTTTCATTTCCTCCCAAAAGTGGGAGGAAGATTTACTTATCAAATCTTCCTCTCTATTTCCTTTCCGTTTCCCTTTCCTCCTTTAAAATAAAATCAAGAACACAAAAAACTTTCCGTTTCCTTTACTTTCCTCTTCCTTTTCAACTCGAGAACTGAGCATAAGTGTGAAGGGTGTGGGAATATTTTTCATACGGGAAAGTATGCCATGTCATCTGGAAAAGCAAAAGTACTACACCTTACTTAGCGGGAAATAAGAATCTTTTTCCTATTCGGCATTCAAGTCCCGAAAGTAGAAGCAAGTGAGAGAAATATTTAAGCGTGAGAGAAATTATATTATTGGTTGTTGTGGGTGAGTATTTTTATTTTGAGGGTATTTTTAAATGATAAAATATATTAAAAAAAAAAAAAAAAAAAAAAAAAAAAAAATTATTGAAAGAGAGAGAATGTGCAACAATGGTTAAAGAAAAATTAAAAGAAAAAGTTTTTGAGAAAGAAAAAGCCGATGTGAAAATGATGTGGCGAGAGAAAACTACTCACCACACCCTCCACCCTAAGTCACTGGAGGTTTTTTTTTGTGCAAGTTTATCCAAATTTCAAACAACCATTGTTTTTATTCTAAATGAGTGGATCTGGGAACTCAATGGCATCTATTCTACCTTTATATAGAAGGTATTGTGCACGTCCTATTAGCTTATATTCGACCACAATTGTGTAGCTCAAAAAGTCGAACATTCAACTTAGCTTATGATATTGCACTTCGGATTTCTTATCTAATTCGCAAAGTTATGCAATTGATACGACATGTGAATATATGCTATGATTATTATTAACTTGGAATATATTCCATAGTTGTTTAGACCAATGAAGGATTAGTCTAATTGTTGGAGCATTTGTGCTTTAGTCAATTAACCCATGTTCAAGTCTCATTTTTGGCATTTGCTTCATATAGGTACCCACCTCCGCAAAACCTATGTGCACACTGAAGAGACTTTGTCGAATAAGAGCTCAGGGGTCCGAGTCTTGGCTCGTACTCACTCCAGTTGGTGCCCCACTAGGCCAGGAGAGTTGCCGGAGTTATTCCTTGTGAGGTGGACAATGATTGGTGCCAAAAAGCACCCAGGATCAGGGTGTTCCTGCCAATCTACACTTTTTTGTCGAATTCCATAGTTGTTTAAACCGTATTATACTAGTAATGTCAAAAGGTGCACTTGAAATCTGTTTTACGACTAGTATTGTATATGGATAGGATACTTCAACAGTTAAACAAAGTACTCCTACAAGATAAAGCAATCGTATGCATCCTTAACTAACTCGGTGTATATATACGACCTTCGATTTTGAGGCATTTACCAAGGTCAACCTTTAGGTTAAGTAAAGCACAACTAATGAACGACTTTAACATTTTGATGTTTCATATATAAAATCAAGACTAAAATACACCGTTGGTCACTAAACTTGTTCTTGCGCATAGCGATGGAACAAAGTTGGGCATTATCATCGCTGGAGGTCCAAAACTTGTGTTTTATACTCGTGACTAGTCCTTTGACCAGGATTGACATAATCAACATGAATTTTCTGGCTTTACTTCGATGGTATAATAGACCATTCACAATTTTGACCAAACCTTCAACGCATGGACCAAATATGATTATGCCTACTAGCCGTTTCTTCCATGATACGCTAGCATTTAATTTCGCGCGAACCAATACACCCACGCAACAAACAACTTTACCAATCATAATAACACCATTATCCAGAAACACGCTTCTACTAAAAATCGAAATCCGAATCTAAATCCTCATTTCCAGAACTCAAAAGACCAACCCAACTTCCAACAGTAACATGTCGATCGATCGTATTAGCAACATGCCAGATATAGTGATCAGTAACATTTTGACTCGGTTGCCTTTGTTAGAAGCGGTGAGAACCTCTAGTTTAGCGCGAAACTGGAGGTCTATGTGGACTTTGCTCACCAATGTCATAGTTGATGAGGATTTCTTTTATTATTTAACATATGAATTTGATGGGAGGCTTGTTACTAGACTCTTAAATCGGCTTATGGGTCCAATAAGAAAGTTTTTCTTCTCTGTAGAGCCAAGATCAATGCTTGGAAGAGACGACTTTCATTATGAAGAGATTCGTGATTGGCTCTTGTTTTTGGCTCAACATGGAGTTGAGGAGCTGATTATTACAAACTGGTATGGTGAACGAGTTACATTCCCAACCCAACTTTACTCTCGTAGGGAGTTGAAACATCTAGTACTTCATGTTTGTGCTATGGCTACTTTGGAATATTTTCATGGCTTTCTAAATCTACTGAGCTTAGAATTGATTCATGTCACTTTTCTAACCGGTACAGTTTGGGACTTTATTGCTGGTTGTCCCTCACTTGAGTCTCTTAAAATGAATCGTCCTAGTACAAACGAGATGAGACTATGAGATATTGCAAAAGTTAGGAATTTGAAGAAGTTAGATTTGAGATTCGGTCTTTATAATGTTGTGACGAAAATCACAACATCCGATATCTTTCACCTGACAAGACTTCAAAATCTTGAGACCCTTACATTGGATTTTGGTGATTGCACGGTAAGAACAATTTGAGTTTTACACTTATAATTTTACAATGTTAAAGAAATTTCTAACAGTAGCGAAATTTAATCTTTAAAACTTGTTGTAGTTGATACATGAAGCTAATTCTAGGATGAATGTGCGCTTTGTATCCCTGATTAACCTTAAGCTATCCGATATTGATTTTGGGAATAGTGTTATGGTATCGTTCATCATTGAAATGATTCGTGGATCTCCAAATTTGAAAATGATGGATACTAGAGTAACTGTAATGCTGTAATGCATATGTGTCAAATAAACATTCCTAAATTGCCATGTTTATGTATCTCAACACTATTTGATTTTTCAGGCTGCAAACACGCTTAGTGTTCTACCTTTGGAAAAAAATTCCAATGTTGTAGACAGAAACACAATCAGCCATGGCCAGCTACAGACTGTCGTGTTTCGAGCTTTTCCTAGAACAGAGCATGAATTAACTTTAATAAAGTTTATACTTGCGTGTTCCCAGTCGCTAAAGACAATCAATATCAAGCTCAGCGATAGGAGTCATGATGGGAATGAAAATATCATGAAGAACTAGGAGTTGGCTAGGAATCTGTTGAAACTCCACCAAGCTTCCCCCATAGTCGTGGTAGATTTCTTTGAGTGGTTGTAGTTTATGTATGGGTTGAATACCCTATGACAATTCATGTCGCAAAATAGTTTTTTTATTTTGGTACAATATTTGTTTATATGGTTTGCTTAAAATTAGCTTGTTCATATGTTGTTGTTTGTGCGTATTATATGTGGTTGTAGTTTATGGTGAATGGCTATTTTGTACGTAGTATTTGCATTTTGACTTTGTAAAGTCAAAATTGCAAAACCATTACTCAATATTTGACTTTGTAAAGTCAAAATTGCAAAACTATTACTCAATATTTGACTTTGTAAAGTCAAAATTGCAAAACCATTACTCAATATTTATTTTGGAGTTTATTGATATGTTTTAGAAGTTTCACTTAACAAAGTCAAACTTCTAATGGTTTTGTGTTGTTTAAAAGTTGTAGTATACGTAACTTGACAACTTGAGAGACCAATTGTGTATTTTAAAGTGATTATTGGGCGGGAGTTTTAAGTATGACAACGGCAACCATGACAAATTCAGGGACCGAGTGTGAAAAAAAATGTCTCTATTATAACCATGGAAGATTTCCCGATTTTGAATGAACTCATGAAGATTGATGGTTCATCCAAGTTGAATGATGGTATGGCTGTGTGGTTTGAAGAAGAGGCTGCACAAGAAGGGTTTTTGAAAAAGATAGTTCTTCAGTGCATTGATCACCTGAAGAGGGGAATCATGAAGCGTAGGGAGCTGATCGAAGAGAACGAATCTCTGGAACCTCGGGGAATAGCGCTTGACTGTTTGGATGCGCTGAGGAAAATCCAGTCGAGGCACACACATCAACTTGTTCAATTCATACAGATTGTTAGTCAAACTGATGAAGCTATTCGTTTCAACGAAGGTTTTGTTAAAAAAATGGCTGAGCATAATGCCTGAATTTTGGGTTTTTCATGGGGGTAGATAAATGCGGTCTTTTATGTTAGTTTTGGAAATATAAGCTGGTAAAAAGGGTATGTAAATTGGATCTTTTGTTTGGTTGTTGGTCTTGGTTTGATGTAGTTGTTTCTGATCTTGTAACCGACTATATTAATGATAAAATATCATCTAAGTTTTATGTATTTAATCTGTTCTTGTATTGTGATATTGGGTGTATTTTAGTCTAATTAGTATCAGCAAAACCGAACATCCCCTTGTATCAGCAAAACCAAACAACCCCTTTTATCAGCAAAAGTTGTATCAGCAAAACCAAATACCCCCTTGTATCAGCAAAAGCAAAGGCAGTGGTTTAAAAATATGTGTTGAAAATGAAAATTCTTTAGCACTAAATCATAATGTATTGATAAGGATTTAAAAGGTACCTTTTTGAGGGGTCGTTTAAGCCCTTAATTGATCACTTTTGTATCCGTTACTACTTAATTTCGTTTCTTTTCACTTTTTAGGTCTCTTGAAGGCAAATTGTTGGAATGACACTTATTCGGACGAAAAGGCGTGAATATACGAAGAAAATGGCCAAATTCAAGAATCGAGACACTCAGGCTGCAGGAACTGAAGGGGACGGCGTCAGGTTCTACTTGTGACGCCTTCAGAACAAGTTTTGTGACGACTCAATAGCCAAATTGCTTATTCACAAGTGACGGCATCAGGTTTTAAAAGAGTAGGGCGTCGCAGCTCAGACGGCCTAGATTTGATCCAGACGGCGTCAGAGACTGAAGGAGACGACGTCACAGTCATAAGGTGACGCCGTCACAATGCTAATGTGGCCAAGACGAAACCCTAATGACGGCGACCCGACGACGTCACAATTAAAGAGTGACGTCGTCGCAGTTTGTAACACTACATATAGAATCCGAATTTTTTAGTTTTCAGTGAGTAGTTTTGTGGAGTAAAAACCTAAACCGAACCAAGGCTGTCTTGTACATTATTTTAGGGTTTCATACCCTATCTTACATCAAGATAAGTGTTTTACTTCAATAATTCAATTATGTATTCAATTGATTGTGTGTATGCTTGCATGTTTACCATGTCCGGCTAAATTATTTGTGTGTTTGCTTAGGTAATATGAAACATAGTTATTGAATATTGATTGGTTGCCTCTTATCTTAATTGTGATTGACCTAGTATTGCGATAGGTCATTCGTTGTGCTATTAATGATTGATTAATCTTTGTTGAACCTTAGTTTATAATCACCTAGAGTTATTATAGGCTAACATCCAAAGAATACCTTAGTGTTAAGTTTATAAATCCTAGAGATTTTGTAGTCATTAACCTTTGGTAGCTTCAAAGAGTTAGGGATAAACACATACCCTACGATCTTAGAAACACAACGCGTTAAGAATAAGGACGTGACAATTCAACCATCAATAGGAGATAACTAGGGAGTAATAAAACCTAAGTGAATACATTCTTAATCATCATACGAGCACACAACAATAGACATAGACTACCCCTAGCTTAGTTAATTAAAATAGATAATAGTAGAGTAATCGGTAGAAATACTAACCCCCAAATCCAAACCCCGAGATTCGTACCTTTCCATTTCCTAAGAAATATAAAAAGATAAAAAAATAATCTTCCTCAACCCCTACCTTAGCGTAGTAACTTCTCACTAGCATTCCTATTCCCCTAGAGAACGATATCAATACCCGTGGCTTACCCTAATACTACACTACAACGATTAGGTTCACTGCCTAGGGTGTTGAAAAACTTGCTCGACGAAAAGGAAGTTCCTTTGACCCCGAACGCGCTGTGTAAGCGTATCAAGTTTTTGGCGCCGCTGCCGGAGAATAGAATAGCTAGTTAGGAGTCCACCTCGTTTAGGTTTCCTTGCTTGATTCCTATCAAGTAAGCCTTTTTTTCCCATTTTTAGCTTCTTCATGACCTTTGTTAGTAATCCCATCACTTTTCATCATGGACGGTGATAACCAACCACTACTCATCAACCCACCACCAAATAAATCACTTTCACTCAAAACCCAACCCAATGACCAACACAACCGCCGAAGTCGTTATGTGAGTAGAAACACCGACCTTTATGATTTGCAAAAGGTTTTTGATAGCATAATTAGGGAAGCTGTTGAGAAAGTGGTCAGCGCCTCTGTAGTTGGCTCCATGATCAACAGTAATTCGGAAAATGGCTTAGTGAATGAGGAGGATAGTGCTTATTTCAAATTTTACCCCACTAAGGAAGAGGTTGCTTACCACCAATACATAATAGACAATCCCCGATCACCCATCATTAGGATATGTCCAAAGATTAGGAGAGGGAATCCTTGGAACCTCAAAATTCCTTGTATGATCGGATATAGGAATGTCGAGCATGATTACATAGATACGGAATCTCCCATTAATGTGATGTCATCAGTTGTTTACAATGATGTTATGAATGAGCGAATTAATATTAGGAGAGACCCTAAGTATCCTGGTGGTGTTTGCAACTTTGTGGGAAGAGTCAAGGATGTACACGTCTTTATAGAAAATTTCACCTACCTAGTTGATTTTGTGGTCCTAGAAGACATTGGGTGTGTCATTGACTGTAGCTTATCCCAGGTAGTGCTAGGAAAACCGTTTGTTGAAACGTCTAAAATGAGTCATAACAAGTATGATGGAACGGTTAGGTTTAAGGAAGGAAACGATGAGATCACTTATAGGATGCCTTGGAAGACGAATAAATATGGCCATCTATCCCTTTTTGAACGAGATAACATTAGAGCTTTTGAGGACAAAAGCAAGGACGATGTTGAAAAAGGTTTTAAATTCATGTGGGAAAGAAGGAGGCTTTATTATAAGGATTGCTTGACCCTAGGGCCTAGGTATAGAGTCAATGAAAATTTTGTCAATATGATAGAATTCTCATTGAGGATGCAAAACGAGGCAATATAGGGGCACGACTTCGAGTCTAGCTACAAGACTCATAAATAAAGAAAAGCGCTTCGTGGGAGGAAACCCATTCTTAATTGTTTGCTTGTTTGTGTCGTGTATCTTTTATTGATTGTTTATTCTCATGTTTAAATTTGTAAAAAATGCTTTATTTTGTCTTTAACCTCGTCTTAATTACATATAAAGGTATTTTACATAAGGGATAATTTTAGGGAGGATTACACACGTTTTCAAAAGAAACGTGAACATTAGAATTACAATTAATTAAAAGATATACATGTGTGTTTGTTCGAGTCAAATGCTTGTATCGAGTCATAATGAATGTTTTGCAGGAAATTTTTCCAGGTTTTAAAGATAAAAATTTTCCAGAATTTTTTTCAGAAAATCGCATACCAGTTTCTGTCAGGATAACATGACGGCGTCAGGATCGCAACCTGACGGCGTCAGGAGGAGCAGAAACAACTTATTACTTTTTCTCGTTTTCTGAGCTACTTATAAATTTTTGGAATTTTCCAGGTCTTAATTTTCCAGAAAATCTGTAAACATCCATTCCACAAGCATTATATCATAGTTTAGTAGAGTCATATATATATTGTTACCGCCGATTTTACGTGAAGGTTTCGTTTGTTTTCTTCAAAGTGTGCAGGTTTAATTTATCAAGAAGAAGATACATAAGATGAGAAGGAGCTTTTCACGCAAACATTATTCTTGAAGAAAGATGTAACCACCACTTCACACGGATCCTACCGAGCTAATCAGGGAAGTACTAGTTTCTACTTTGATACTTTCGAGGAACATTGGGGACAATGTTCAGTTTAAGTGTAGGGAGGGAAAATAAAACGGGAACTTTGAAACTATGCTTATCCTTGACTATTTGCTTTTTCCAATTTCATTTGTGTAATAAACCATGAGAAATATCGGTTTGGGTAATTTTGGCACCAAATTTAAAATTTTTCATGACATGTAGGAGTGGGCCATTAGTCTTAATAAAGCGTCTCATGGATATGAAATTATATGACTAGCACAAAAACCCTTTACCGCTTAAATTCCACCCAAAATGTGAGGATCGCCCTTAGATTTGTAGGAATTAAAGCATTCATATTTAAGGCTTAGAGTGTGAACCGGTAGTATAATAGATTCTAGAACTTTTTTTGTGATGCATTCCGAGATCGCTATCAAGACTACACTTGTGTAGTTAGGAATAACTAAATGATAAGAGGCATTAGGATAACCCTTGTTTGATACCCGTAATATAATTACTTCTTCCACATCGGTTGAGTAATTCCCCCACACCTTTGCGTTGTACTCATCTTTAGTACACGATACCCCTAGTTAACCCCTCAGAGCCTTTCCTTTTCGTGGTTCTCGTGATGTTTCGGTTTTCCGGAATATCAATGAAGAGCATTGTTTACAATTCACCCCCAAATGTACACCCAAATCGCCTTAGCCTACCTTGTATGCACTCACTTTTAGTGCATTATTGTTATCACACTAAACCCTTAGTTCAATTATCTAGTTGCTTGCATAAGTTGCTAAGTCGAGTCATAACCTTTGTACACAGTTTTGGAACGATTGGGACTCATGGGAAAAGTTAAATTTTATGAAATGACGGGAAGGGAACTTTAAATTCAAATTCCCTTTATTTGCATAATAATGTACTCCAAGTGTTTTGATCTTTTCAATTCGGGTCAAATTAGTGTTAGAGTAATAAAAACTCAAGTGTAGGGATGTGCCTATAAATCCCTATCATTTTGATGTTATCGTAGAGGATGGTAGAGTAAGAGTATATGAAAAAAAATCGAAAAAGAAAAAAAATAGAGTGTTCAAAATATATATATATATATATATATATATATATGATGAGTGTCTAAATACTCATCATTTTTATACTGTTAGAATGCCAAAAACATCTGAAAACACTCAGAAATGCTTCAAAATGATAAAAATATCACAAATTAGTGTTTTATGTGTTTTAAATGCAAAAATATCAAAATCTGGTGAAAAACGTATAAAGTTTGCATAATTGGCAGTTTTAGTCCCCCAAGTTTCAAAACTTGTCAA
>BPTQ01000004.1:230960332-231059371 GCA_019973895.1 Chrysanthemum seticuspe
GCTGGAACTGAAGGGGACGACGTCAGGTTCTACTTGTGACGCCGTCGAAACAAGTTTTGTGACTCAGTAGCCAAATTGCTTATTTACAAGTGACGGCATCAGGTTTTAAAAGAGTAGGGCGTCGTAGCTCAGACGACCTAGATTTGATCAAGACGGCGTCAAAGACTGAAGGAGACGTCGTCACAGTCATAAGGTGACACCGTCACAATGCTAACGTGGCCAAGACGAAACCCTAATGACGGCGACCCGACGGTGTCACATTTAAAGAGTGACCCCGTCGCAGTTTGTAACACTATATATAGAATCCGAAATTTTTAGTTTTCAGTGAGTAGTTTTGTGGAGTAAAAACCTAAACCAAACCAAGGCTGTCTTGTACAGTATTTTAGGGTTCCATACCCTATCTTACATCAATATAAGTGTTTTACTTCATTAATTCAATTGATTGTGTGTATGCTTGCATGTTTACCATGTCCGGCAAAATTATTTGTGTGTTTGCTTAGGTAATATGAAACATAGTTATTGAATATTGATTGGTTGTCTCTTATCTTAATTGTGATTGACCTAGTATTTCGATAGGTCATTCGTTGTGCTATTAATGCTTGATTAATATTTGTTGAACCTTAGTTTATAATCACCTAGAGTTATTATAGGCTAAACATCCAAAGAATACCTTAGTGTTAAGTTTATAAATCCTAGAGATTTTGTAGTCATTAACCTTTGGTAGCTTCAAAGAGTTAGGGATAAACGCATACCCTACGATCTTAGAAACACAACGCGTTAAGAATACGGACGTGACAATTCAATCATCAATAGGAGATAACTAGGGAGTAATAAAACCTAAGTGAATACATTTTTAATCATCATACGAGCACACAGCAATAGACATAGACTACCCCTAGCTTAGTTAATTAGAATATATATTAGTAGAGTAATCGGTAGAAATACCAATCCCCAAATCCAAACCCCGAGATTCGTACCTTTCTATTTCCTAAAAAATATAAAAAGATAAAAAAATAATCTTCCTCAACCCCAACTTTAGCGTAGTAACTTCTCACTAGCATTCCTATTCTCTTAGAGAACGATATCAATACCCGTGGCTTGCCCTAATACTACACTACAACGATTAGGTTCACTGCCTAGGGTGTTGAAAAACTTGCTCGACGAAAAGGAAGTTCCTTTGACCCCGAACGCTCTGTGTAAGCGTATCATGTATCACCAAACATCCCCTTGTATCAACAAAACCAAACAGCCCCTTTTATCAGTAAAAGTTATATCAGCAAAACCAAACACCCCTTGTATCAGCAAAAGCAAAGGCAGTGGTTTAAAAATATGTGTTGAAAATGAAAATGCTTTAGCACTAAATAATAATGTATTGACAATGGTGTATTGTTTAGGAAGAAATTGGTTTGGTGTTAGTGTTGACAGTGGGACTCAACACGCCCAATGTCTCAAATTGTAACATCTTGAATTTTGACTTACCCAAGTCAAACAAATTTATGAAAGACAACAAATTGTAACTTACTATTGTGGTATGACTTGGGTAAGTCAAACCTATTAAGAAATGCAAAACGATTTCAATCAGATACAATGCACAACCAAACACAATTACTTACATAAGAACCCAATTTTTTATTCATCGATTTCATGTTCTCAACAACTACAAAGTTTCCTATCATCTAAACATACACTTAGCTAGACCCACAACTCTCTCTATCATCCTTTTCCTTCATTTCCTTCCTTTCCTTAAGATATTTAAACAAAATTTCCAGATTTTTAATCCTTTCTCCCAAATCGTTAAACTTTGATAACACAATGTCAGCCTATTCCTTCTCTTTCTTAACACCCAAATCCTTTTCATTTGGGCAGTCTTCTTTCCTCAACGAACTCAACAAAGCCTTCCCTTTATCGTTTTGTGCCATTATAGTTTTTTTTGCTTTGGGTAGAATGTGTGTTGCTTGTATTTTAGGGTTCAATGTTGTGTGTTGCCGGTGCTAATATGGTTGAAGGTTGGGTTAGATTTTAACTATGTTGGGTCAAAATTGTGAATGGTCTATTATACCCTCGAAGTAAAGCCAGAAAATTCATGTTGACTATGTCAATCCTGGTCAAGGGACTAGTCACGAGTATAAAACACAAGTTTTGGACCTCCAGCGATGATAATGCCCAACTTTGTCCCATCGCGATGCGCATAAACAAGTTTAGGGACCAACGATGTATTTTATTCTAAAATCTATTGCTGTTAAAAAAAATCTATTTCAATCCCTTATTGTTGTCTCTAATAGTGTAATTAGCTTTGTGTTTATTCCCCCTCATTGACCAAGTTTATGTTTGTTTTGTTGCAAAATTAGAGCCCAGCGATTATTGTACGATTATATTCTCTTTCTTTTAGTAAATTAGAAGAGTTAGATACTTAGATATGAACTTTAAATGGTTATCATATAGTGGTAGGGTTTCATTTCAATATTCAAATAAAAACATAAAACCACTTTTGCAGAATTAATGGATCACAAAGAACAGGCATTAAGAGAATATCAAAGAACTTTCGATATAAGATGCATAACCCTAATGATGTTTATTTGGTACCCACCACTTCGTCAAAATCATTTAATTTGTACACGCTAACACTATATCTTTTCAAATATTATAGATTCTAGTTTTTGGTCTACTATTGCCACTTAAAGATAAATGCTAATAATATCAAACTAAGGCATGAGAAAACCAATCATTCTCAAAGACCACAATAGAAAAAAGTCAGCCAAATATAAAAGTCATGAGTTATCAAAGTAAATAAGGACTAATATATGTATCAAATATCTTTATTATTCTTGTTCTTGTTATTCAGATATTTTTTGTGTTACCTGTGAGTCTCATAGATGTTAGACTAAAATACACCGTTGGTCCCTGAACTTGGCTCGAAGGATCGCGATGGGACGAATCTGGCCATATTCATCGCGATAAGACAAACCTTAGCCTTTAAATGCCAAATCAGTCCCTTTGACCAATTCTCTGTTAGTCAAAGTCTGTTAACTTCCCCATGTGCCTTGCACATGAGGGTAAACTCGTCATTTCATTGTTTTGGTCTATTTTATTTCATCTTCGTCTTCCTCATGGGTTAAACCCAGATTCCGGCGACCTTAAACCCAGAATCCGGCGACCCAGAAAAGGTGTTTGGGATAGTGATTCAACACATGACACCTTTTTATACGCCTGACATTTATTTCATTTCTTCAAAAAAAGGCGCTGCTATTGCTGGACTTTATATAGGTGTGCAACAGTGCAAGTCCTGGGACCTCTTTATATGGGTGTGAAACAGTGCAAGTTCTGGAACATCACCAGTCGCAATTCTTTGAGCTAGGCCTTCTGCAATAGCAGTTTTTCCAACACCAGGTTCTCCAATGAGACAGGGGTTGTTTTTTGTACGACGTCCAAGAATTTGAGTAACTCTTTCAATTTGTGGCTGCCTTCCAACAACAGGATCCAACTTACCCTACATAATGGAAAAAACTTAATTTAGTAAAAAAGAAACTTGCTTAAACTGGAGATCAGTCAAATATTTGACAAAAGTTACCTCCTCTGCTATCTTTGTCAAGTTGGTACCATATTCCTCTAATGTTGGCATTTTGTTACCAGAGGTCCCACCACCAACTCCAGCGCCTACAGCTTCTGCACTCTCGCCAACCATTCTGATCCCCTGATAAACAAGTTGAAGTATAAATACAAAGAACATATGAAATTTGGCACATGATTTTAGCAAATAGCAGAGATGATGAAGATAACATGCCTGTGTGCGAATGTTATTTGGGTCTGCACCGAGATTCTCAAGAACGCGAGCTGCTCCACCTTCACCCTCACGAAGCAAACCAAGAAGCAAGTGCTCTGATCCAATATAATTATGACCTGAAACATCAAGCAATGGTGTTAATTAAGTTATTACTTATCTATTTATTGGTTCATCGACATACATAGTGTTTGGACAAGGGGTTACCTAGCTGCCGGGCCTCCTCTAGTGACAGTTCAAGTACGCGCTTTGCACGAGGAGTGAATGGAATCTCAACAGCAACAAATCCACTACCCCTACCAATTATTTTCTCTACCTCAACACGTGCATCTTTCAAATTAATTCCCATTGACTTCAACACCTTTGCTGCAATACCAGTACCCTCACCGATAAGACCCAATAAAATCTGCTCTGTACCGACGAAATTATGACCAAGCCGTCTTGCCTCTTCTTGTGCAAGCATAATAACTTTAATAGCCTTCTCTGTGAAGCGCTCAAACATGGCTTTAGGCACAATACGAGACGGCTTTGCTTTCCGAACTGAGGTGGCGGCTGCAACTTTTGAGTGGAAATCCTGGCCTCTGTTGACCAAGTTGTCTAAAGCATTGACTCCACGCAAACCAGAGAACGTATTCACCCTCATTGGAGGAGCTTGTAAGCTGTATATCATCTTGATTGCTCGTTTGTTATTACCAGATCGCTTTGAACGGGCCTTGCTTTCACCGGACACCGCTGAAGGAAAGCTGGTGGATTGCACCAAAGCCCCCGCCATGATTCCAACTTAATAACTCTGCAAATCATGAATTTATCCCGTTATTACATTCCATACATCACCTAGTGCTAGAAAGGATCAATACTCTAGTCCAAACATATTCGAAGACTATGACATAACCAATTCGTAAATAGCAGGAAGACATAAGTAACATATATATGTTAAGAAGATGTGAGAAATGTATGTAACTTATGAATTAGCATGTCGCAAAAAAATCGTTTGACGACACTATACAAGCTTCAAACTATGGCGATAGGTATCGTATTTCAGATAATGCATAAATGTCCATATTAGCATGTTCTAATCACTAAGCCATACGACAAAAATATATATAATTCTTCCCAATATGTCCACAAGTAAGCATACTTTTTCGGAAAGTCAAATTGATGAAACCAGTTACGTTTTGTAACTCGTGCTTAAACTAACAAACTACATGATAATAATAATTCAACAAAACTTGTTGCAGAAACAAAATCTGGAATTAGGTAACAAACTCAGAATCCATTCTAAGCATAACTCACAATAAATATATATTAACATAAACACAATTTAATCAGCTAAGCAAAGGTGTTTGGGATATTGATTCAACACATGACACCTTTTCTGGGTCGCCGGATTCTGGGTTTAAGATCGCCGGAATCTGGGTTTAGCCCATGAGGAAGATGAAGATGAAATAAAATAGACCAAAACAATGAAATGACGAGTTTACCCTCATGTGCAAGGCACATGGGGAAGTTAACAGACTTTGACTAACAGAGAATTGGTCAAAGGGACTGATTTGGCATTTAAAGGCCAAGGTTTGTCCCATCGCGATGAATATGGCCAGATTCGTCCCATCGCGATCCTTCGAGCCAAGTTCAGGGACCAACGGTGTATTTTAGTCTAGATGTTATATGAAGTAATTGTTTGATGTTCGATTGCAAACGCGACTTGGTCAATGTGTCTTAAATGGTGGAAGCTACACAACCTTCAAGTCTCGAGTATGTTAGATATTACAACTCTTGCGGATCAAGCAAACCTCCCATCGCCTCTATCCCCTTATGTAAATTTTGCCGTTCACAAAAATATGTTATAAAATGTAAATAGTTGAAGCTCAAGTCGATTCATTTACATAAACGAGTTAGAGTTACACAATGTATAAGATCATAAGTATGAGCAAATGAAAGACAAAAAGACATAAAAGGGAACAAAAGAATGAAATGAGATTAAGATATGGGCCAATATGTTTGACATAAACATGTAACTTTTGGGAGGAAGATGGAAAAATGATGTGTTAAGCTTACTTTTAGCATCCAATGACATAACTAATTCACTTCTAATACACCCTTTTTATCTTTCATAGTGGAATTAGTCATCATAACGCCCCCCATTTTTATCAAATAAACAATTAATTATCCAGATTGAGGACCGAAATACACAATAAGTTAAATTAAAAACAAGATATATTTTACAAAAAAAGTTAGATTGACCTTTATCTGTTTTTTAAACTTTAAGGAAGCTGGGGAGCAAAGTGTGTATGGCGATTCATAATTACCCCATAATTTAGCTTCATCATGAGGGAATGTTAACTTTAATTTATTATCCATTCTTAACCGTATTTAATCTTATGACATTTGCATTCTTCGTACCCTCTATTAACATAAACTTGATAATTTGGTTTCGGATACACAACATTTAAGCAAAATGGAACTAGCCCAACCGAGGCGTTGGGAGTCCTTGGTCTCCCATTCAATGACATAGATAAGGTCATTCGAACTATCGTCAATCTTCACAAATCAACAATTAGGCGCAAGTCAACGGATATTATGACAATAAAATACGCTAAATTAGCAATAATCGAATTTTAAAAAACTGCAGTCACAACAAGAATCTAGTGGTAGAATGTAGTTATCTTTGCTACTAGTGATGATGTTCGTAAGCATAACAGATTCATCTCAGCGAATATATGCCCTTGAAAAGTAAGCATGTCACAAAGACTATGACATCGCGCATGTGTCGTGTCTCCTGGGTCATATATTAGTGTGTATCTAGAAAATGAGATAAAAATTTGGAATTACATTCTTAACGGAAATGAAGCCATTTGTTATTCTGCGTAACGTGAGCCCGAATAGAACATCGAACAACCAAAGTTCTACTGGACAAATCAAAATCAAAAGGCATTTATGCAAAATGATGAAGTGTAATCGAATAGGTTTGTAGTGATTTACGTGTAATTTGAACAAATTCCCGTTAAGCATATTCTAATGTAAATCTGCGTCATGATCATATTGATATGTTCACAACTTGTTTTACGAATTTGGAACACATTCCTCTTGTTTTACCACTCTGTTTGAGGAGACAACTTGCATCATTATCCTATACTTTTTACACAAGCAAATGCTAGACAATATGCCCCTGTAATCCACACTCTCAAATGAAGTGTTTTTAATATATGTTTCATGTGCAATTATGGTTTTAATCATTTCCTTTACTTTTTTTTAAAGAAAAACTTCATCATGTTAAATAGTAAAACATGGATGGAGCATAATAAACGATGTTTTGGTTTTACAGAACAAATATTCATTCCCATTTTGAATCAATGGTCAATTTTTGTTAGTGTTATTATTTTAGATAGACAATGGTCAATTTTAATTTAGGGGGATATGAATTTATTCTGCATGAATACTAGTCGTGTCAACTTGTTATGGAATGTAATAAGATGGCTCGAAGAATAAACATAGATAAGACTTGCATACATGCCTCGTAACTTTTGGTGAAAATATATTTTTTCGAGTTATAAAAAGGGTTAATTACTTGAAAATGCATCAATTTGTTAATTTTTGTAGTTTTGTGTAGTCATTATTTTTATTTATTATTTATTTATTTATTTATTTTTGCTGTTAAAACACAAAGCTCTCAAATTTTGATATTTGTGTGTATTTTGTGCATGTAAAATGACAATTTTACCCTTTGAAATTTAAAAAAAGTAAAGGCAAAAATAGTCACAAAATACACCAGAGCTTTGTGTTTGAATAGCCAAAAAAAAAAAAAAAAAAAAAACTATTATTGTTATTAAACGAAACCACAAAAATTGACAAGTTAAATGTATTTTTTCAAATCATTAGCCCTTATAAAAATAACAATATATTTACCAGGTATAACATTTTTAACTGCGAAACAAACATCCAATGACCTAAAAAATTTGCAATTTTTGCGCAAAGAAAGTTTCGATCAGTAGCTATACACTTACGTCCTAGACATTTTGACCGGCTCTACGCAGCTTAATGGTTTCGTGGTGGTTATGAAATAAGAGGTCGCTTGTTTGAGCTTCGTTTATGCAAAAGCATTTTCCCAGAAGAAGCATGTGTATTCGGGAGACTGAATTTTGACCAAAAAACAACATTGGTTATACAAAATTTCAAATCATGTCACAAAAAATTAAATATGCATATCTAAATTTGAGAGATAAATCTTGTAATGTGTGAGCATTGACCGACATAAATAGTCGTAGCGGGCCAACACAACCCAAGTGGTGGTACTTCGGTTATGAGCTTGAGTTCTTTCTAGGTCAACACACAATTTGTGTCCTCTTGTCAGCATAGCAATGCATGGTCCATCTAGAATTACATGTACTCTAAAGTGTCGAATACTCGAATTGAATAAGGCTATTATTTTTTCTGCTCTAGCTATTACGGAAGCACCGAAACTCCTATATGATGTTATAAGAGTCGGTTTGAATTATATGGTACTCAAGACACGAGTAAATAACATGTAAATTTTTTTCTATTAATAACTGCTTAAATGTAAAAACAGCTTGGATCAAGGATAGCTCAAGAGTAAAGCTACTAGAGTTAGGACTTTATGCCCCCAAATTTTTTCTTAAGACCTCATATATATGTAGATACTTGGTCGCATCTTTCTTGAGCCTCCTCTGTTAACAACAAATTTTTCCTAAATAGGTGTCGATATTTAGGCCTTTGATTCACTTAATTCACTATCACTATTTTAAAGCCCCCGACTTCTTAAGTTTGTTCATTTTTAGTCATGAACGGTTATTCATTCGTGAAAAGTTTAACAACAAAAGGATCATTCTAAAACTTCGCTTTAAGCCCCATAAGACTTTCAGCCGCTCTTGGATGTGATCAAGCTCAAAACCGATCTATAGAAAACCTTCTTTTCATAGCTTCACAAAACCGTTTTCGCCAAGTACATCGTAGTTTTATTCGAGTAGAAAACCTTCTTTGCATATCTCATGTAGTTTTATTCGAGTCAAGTAAATCGTATTTTCTACCCATGAGATATTATTCACTACTTCTATAAACCTTTTAGTCTTTTACCATCAGAAAAACATAGAAAAGGCTAAAATTCCACACTCCAAAGTCCAAAAGTAAAATTCGAACTCACTCCACGCATTCTCAAAAAAGTAAAAAAAGTTGAAGTAACTTTTCAACTTTAGTAAAATTTCGAATCTTGATAATATCTTCAATTCATTCGCAAAGTAAAAAAAACTACTGTACATACTACTAATACTAACATACTCATTCTCATTTTTTTTATATAATACGTTCAAATTTTTATAAAATTTTATAAAATCGTACGTAAATCAAACAGCAGCGATTCTATTATTCATATCAGGATTAACAACAATAGCTAACTTCTCCTCTTGATGAAACTTAACTTGTTTCGCAATAAATCCTTCAATCCTTTTTTGAAACTCTTTATCACTCAATTCATCAACAACATTTTCCGTCACCGGAGTTTCACTTTTCCGACGACCTAATTCCGTTTCCGACCGTTTCAGCTTACAGTTATTCAACGCCTTAACCTCATCCAAACACCGCTCATTCTTCTTCAAATTCTCCGATTGACTCCTTTTATACACTTTCCGGTCACTTAACGGTTTCACTTCCGATACAATTTGCTTATCCTGATAAACTATTTTCTCTTCAGGTTCAATCACCGGAACATTGACGACGTCATCTATGACGTCATCGTTCACGATTTCGTCATACAGATCTGTAACGACATTACTAACGGCGTTACCGTTACCGTTACTGTTAAGCTGACCGGATATAACTACTAAAGTTATAACAATCACATTACTGATTAAAAAAATGAACAACGGACTAACGATGATCGTTAAAGCGTGACGCAAGTATATACTCAGCATTCCGAAGACGGAAGGAAGGCGCGTGGATATCCACGCGCTCAAAATAACCGCTAAAAAGAGCTCGATTAGACGGAATAAGTTCGCGATTTTGCGGAACCTTCGGTATCGAAGCATCGCGTTAGCTTTCTCTACTTTCACGTTGTGGATGTCGAAAATATCCATAACTGAATGCTAACTAACTAACTGATTAACTAACTGTGTGTTGTTTCAGTTACTGTGTTTTTTGAAGAGTGAGTGAGTGAGTGAGTGTGTGTGATTTTTTTTAAGAGATAGGAAATGAACCGGGTATTTATAGAGGGTGAGTGGGTCCCACAGTGGTTTAAAAAGGGGGGAAATGAGAAGAATATATTCAAAAATGTATTTTATTTTTTTGTTTTAAGTTGGGAATAAGAAGTTTTTTTGTTTGGTATAATTTGATGGTACTTGAGAATAATTTGTGAAAATGTAGTTTAGCTAAATTTGTGGATAATTATGATGTATGGATATTATTCTTGTGAGAGTTTTGTTTAACTACGGTATCGAAAGGTATTTTTGTGACATTCTTTGTGTGTAGCTTGACGTAGAGGATGAAGTATCTGGAAAGCTGGTGCCAGGTTGTTGCTCGTAAGTCATGCAGTGTGGAGCACAAAAACATGAATACAATGGGTCTACGACCTATTGGTAAAGGACATCCGGTGTTGTAGTCATTAATAAATGTACTAATAAACTAAATGTTATCATTTTGAAGTTGGTATTTCAGCGTCAAAATATAAGGTTTTGTGATACTTTGATGTTATTTTTCTCAAATAAACCGTCTAAGAGCATGCTTACTGAAGTCGTTACATGGAGTCATGTGGTTGACATGACAAAGCATCACCCGACATCCTTAAGGGCCACCACGCATGGTCTTCATTTGACTTCTCATATCATCATTAACATCCTCAACGACTTGGAGGAAAATGAAATAAATAAAGCAGTATGTGTATTGTGAAGCAATTTAACTAATTATGATATGTCTAATTTCATAAAAAGGTATAGGTTGGCGTGAATATTTTGATTTTGGATGCTTTTTAGCAACAGTCATTGTTCATCCCATAAAGAATAGCTCCGACAACTTTAATGGTCTAGTGGGGCACCAACTGAAGTGAGCACGAGCCAAGACTCGAACTCTTAAACTTTTATTCCAAAAAGTCTTTTAAGTGTGACCATGAATTTTGCGGAAGCGGGTACCTATCTGAAGCAAATGTTAAAGATAAGATTTAAACCTGTGTCTATTAACTCAAGCACAAATACTTCAATTATTGAACTAATATTCCATTGGTTATGATATGTCTAATATAATTATTCAATAGGTTCAAAAGTGGTCGAACATCCACTCGGACGCTCTCACTATTTCACTAGTTTGTACATACAATGCGTCCAAACAGATAATAACTTCAGAGATATCTGTTACCGAATTTTTCTTGCTTTCAAAATGCGAAACAAATTATCATTGTTACATATTCTTAGCCAAAGTCTGACGTGTATTATAGGTATTAGCATATTATTTGGTATGTTAGACAAATAAATGATATGTTGTCTTTATAGCTCGACCAAAGACGATGATTAAATATCTTCACGATATATTCAATAACACTTTTATAATTGTCCTAGTATATGATACAAACTAATCTACCGAGAAAATGATCCAAGCAAGTCATACTTTGTTTAGAAATCGTTTGGTCTATTGTAGGAAAAAGTTAAAAGGACTTCCCAACCATCATTTTTGAGATTTATATCATATTCAAAGTAAAATGATTATATATCATGCCTTTTGTTTTACTAGTCAATATAGAAGTTACTTAAAAATAGTTGCATGCTTTTTATGCAAAACCAAAGTATTGAAAAACCATTAGCTAGTATACTTGTATTAATCACATACACGCAACGCCGAACCTCAAGGCTCACGGCACATCATTGTCATGACCAACATAAAGCTCATGTTAAAGCAGGAGTAACCAAAATCCATACCAACGTAAGTCTCAACACTATTGAAAGTTATGTATACCTCTTGAAATTATGAGTCATGGTAGACTCACGAAAAAAATACACTCTTTGACGTGTCAGCAGGTGATTGGTGTAATCATTAAAAGGAGAAAGAAATTGACACGTCAACGAATGATTTTTTTTATGAGTCTAGCATGGCTTTGAAATTATAAAGAAACAAGCACCGAAAGGGCCAATAATGCAATGCATTCCTTGACTTCCTAAATAGTGAGTTGCTAGTGAAGATGTTAACATCTAGATAGTTAAGTTTTAATGC
Source organism: Chrysanthemum seticuspe (assembly GCA_019973895.1). Taxonomy (NCBI): domain Eukaryota; kingdom Viridiplantae; phylum Streptophyta; class Magnoliopsida; order Asterales; family Asteraceae; genus Chrysanthemum; species Chrysanthemum seticuspe. The sequence goes on from BPTQ01000004.1 coordinate 230,972,313, forward strand.
GAGCTATAAATCAAAGCATATGATACAACTTTACTATTTATCTTGAACATTCTATTGTATCCATAGTTGTTTCCAACCTATGTCTAGTAAGGCTACCTTATAGAGTTACAACTTACAAGTCTAATACTCTAGCCTTGAGGAAATATCATATACAGTATGAGTTCTAACTTCTAAACTTAAACTATCATACAAACATATCGATCAAATGATTATAGTGATCTTCAATAAAAATCAAACACTTGAATCACAAACAAGAGTTACAAGAACGATCTATTATCAAGAAATTATAAGTGTCACATTTCATAAATTGGATTACCACCACCAAATGACTTAGCAGTAAAGTTTATTTTCGTAATAAGGTCACGAGTTCAATGCTTGGTGGGTCTGTATATTTGAACGTGATCGGGGAAGGATCGAAAACGGTCTCAAATATAACTAGATGAGACCGCATACAATTAAGTCAAAATGTCCACTCTCCCCGAATAATCTGATCGAATAAAAAAAAATCCGTCTTTTTTATATTATAATCGGATAATATTCTACCAACCGATTGCTTGAATCTTTTTTGTTAGAGCACAAAGTATCATATGGTGTCGTAGGCTGCTGTCATGGTAAGTGTTAGCATCTCAACACTTTCTTCTATAACACTAGAATTTATAACTCATCACAAAACACCATTCCTTCAACAAAAGTGATGTCGTAAATTAAAATTGTGTCATAGACCCATATATAACCCAACAAACACCCAATTAAGAAAGAAAAAAAAAATTGCGTGAGCTGATGGGTACGATACGAAAACCGACGGCACCGTCTCTGATGGCACCATGAGTTGAGCTGGTGGAATGGCACGAGAGCCACCACCATAGCCTCCTACAAATTAACATTACCCGAAAATATCTAACAAAACTACAAAAGTTCTACTATTGAAAGTTTTTACTTTTTAGCTAAGTTCACCTCTTTCACGATCAAAAGTTATACTGCAAATTTACCTCCTATACATAGTTTGTTACCTTGGGGGGGGGGACAGCCCGTGCGAACTGTGAACGTGAAACAATGAAACGTGGGATCATGTGTACACGTGTCAATAAGGTGTTAAAAGGTATAAGAAGGGCCCCTTTGAACCACAAGGTAATCTCATGCTACGCATTCCTACTATGTAGTCTCTGGTTGGAAAATATTCGCCCTAAATTGGACACAATTTATGTCCTCTACAACTGTTACGTACCTCTTTTCTTTCTTTCTAATATCATGATATATTCAAAATTAAATATTATTTTTGTATGTGGTTTACGTAAAGTATTTTTTTCGTGTATTTCATAGAAGTTTGAATTCTTTGACCAGTCAACATGCATGATCTAAATGATGTGATAGGACATTTCTGTTTATATATCATACGGTGATGATGAACAGATAAACAATTAGACAACGTTAAATGTAACTCATGTAAACAAAATGATATCATTTTGTGTAATTAGCGACTAAGTATTTATAGCAATCTTAAAAATGATTCATGATTTTGAAGTGTGGTGTACGAGTGATCAACGTAGAGAAGAAAATGGCGAGAGGGTTACTATATAATGCATGGCATTAGGAGTTATACAACAAGTTCAGTATGACATCTTTTTTGGCATGGTTATCAGTTATTGAATGAAACCAAACAGGACCGTGGATAAATAGACGTAAAACTTAATGATAATCGAAATCGTAAGCTAATACATATACATTTCCTGGTCTCGCCAAAAATGGGACGACGAAAGCTCACTTTTACTAATCCATGTTGTCGTATACGTACGTATATTGTCTAAGTACTTATATCACAAGTATTAATTTCCAAAAGCAACACACTCTAAACTAAACATAATATCAAACGTTTGCATGGTAAGAATGTGACGTTGTTTATTAATGTAACTTCCACAGTACATGTGAAAGTATTTAAATTTGTATAAATATGTAAGGAAAAAAAGTGAGAGGGTGGAATCCGACCGGGGGAAAATAAATGGGAAGTACAGTAGTACGGATTTAATGGAACACGCTAACTAGCAGCCTGACCTGACACCACACGGACTACCATAATTCAACTCTATAATTCTTCATAATTATCGAACTTAACTTGTGCAATACTAATATCTTATTTGAGAAAACTTGATCTGATCGATCTTTTTCATGTTCGGTTAGGAGACAAATACAAGTTACTCGTTGCCATTTTTGAAGCTTTTTTTAGTCACCTCTAAATTATTAACCTAGTAAAAGTTTAAAGCTAAGGTTTTTTGTGAAAATATAAAAATGTTTGACCGCTAAACCAAAGAACAACAATACATAGATGGCTTTTAAATGAAAAAATTAATGTACCGTTTTCACATGATGTACAAGATAAAAGAATAAATTTAAAAAATTAAAATCTTGAAGCTCTCGATCGAATATATTGTACTCAGAATACATGAAGGATTTTTAGGGCATATAACGAGAGATTTTGGCATAAATTTCAACCCATTATCTTTTAATTATTTGGTAGGCATCTCCTACTCTGTCGACTTCTAGTCTTCGTAAGTCTTCGCATATTAAACTTTATGTGGATAGAATTTTGTGTGTTTCCTTTGCATACATGTGTTCCTACTACATGAATTATTGTGGCAAGTGGTAATAAATGCTTGATGTAGTTCACATCAGGCGTGATCATGGTTGAAAAGTTGGACCGCAAAACCGAGTTGGCTAAAACACCGCAGACTGAAATGTGTAGGTTCGGTCCGGTTCAGTTTAATTCGTCGATTCAGTCCGGTCTAACAAAGCATATTAGCCATTTGTACGTAAGACTGAAATGAACCGGACCGGATTGAAATATGTTCTGTCCGGTTCGATCGGGGCGGTTTGTCGATATATAGTTCACATCAACTTGGTGTTCATCGGTTCGGTTTTCGGATTTGTGAGTTGTATGGTTCGGGTTTATCGGTTTGAAAATTTTTAAAGTCACAATCAAAACCAAACCAAACCAATTATAGAACGAATAAAACCAAACTATAGACTAAATTAGAATTCAGTTTGATTTTGGTTAAAAACAAGAAAAACAAAATCAAACAAACATAAAAATATAATCTAAAAAACGTAATATAAAACTCAGATAAAATAACAAATCAAAAAGTTTCACAATGTCTTTAAGTAAATCAATAAAACAGAAGTTAAAAAAACCAAAAGGTTTCTCAACTTAGAGGAAGTAAATGAAAGCGAAACATGATACTAGTTTTCTTCAACACAAGTCTTCAGAAGTCTTATTAGCTTGAATATTCTATCTTCAAGCAGCTAAACCTAGTTGAATATCGAGATTATTATTTAGGATGATAAGATAGAAAATGTATGTATTTATAATATTATTTTTATGCTGATAGAGATATTCAGTTTATTCGCTTCGGTTTGATTATATTTTTATCAAGCCATAAACCAAACCATACACCAATTAAATACTTCGGTTCGGTTCTAAACCAAACCAGACACCAATTAAACTTTTGGTTAGGTTTTATTTGGTTTCGGTCGAAATTATTTTTGATTTGTTCGGTGTCAAACCAAACAATGAACACCCCTTTAATTGCATGGGCATTGCTAGACCCGGAAAAGAATGAGAGGTTTGGTCATCTCTTGGCCATCGAAATTGCAATCATAAGTAACAACTTAAGTTAGGGAAACACGGTTTTAAATAGAGTTTTCCTACAAATTAGAGTATAAGATCTCTACATAGATGTGTGAACCACCTAAGTTGTTTGTGTCCTCTATCTTTTCTTATGCTATTGCTATTTGTGTTCTTTGGATTAGTTAGTCACAACAACCCATGCTACTAGATGTTTATATTTGATGGATTCAATTCATTTGTATGTCTACTTTTAGAACATTAATAATATGTCTGTTAGGAATTCTTGTAACAGTATGGTTCCTGCTGATAGTTATTTATGTTTCTGCTGATAGTGCAGTTACTGCTGATAGATAGTTTGTTTCTGCGGATAGTAGTATCCGTATTATTAGTAATTAGTTAGGATATGCATGAGTTATTTTAGGAAGAGATAATGCATATCTTTTACGTGTTTTGTAAGCTGCAGAATTAGGGTTTCTCATACTATAAAAGAAACCTGCGGCTAGGGTTTATGTACACTTTTCAATAACATTTTTAGTGAATCAATATAGATCCATATAGGATCAAGTATTTTGTGGTTATTGTCTTCTTAACTCTTGTGTTCATATTCCGCGTGGACATAAGTTTAATAGAGGTTCTCTATAGTTTGCTTGTGATTACACAGGTTTACTATCAGTTCATTAAGGCTCACAAGATCTATCTGGGACTGTTCCAACAAGTGGTATCAGAGCCTGGTGAGGATCTCTAAAAGAAGATTTCCTTTTCTCTCAAAATTCTAAACTCTCTCAAACAATGTCAACTTCAGACTCAGACAATGAGAAGGAAAAGCCTGAGTCATCAAACAATTCTTCAACTCAGTCTCAAACAATTCAGCAGGTTGTTACCACTATGTCAAACAACAATGCAAGGTTTCCCTATCTGAAAAGGATGAATACGACATCTGGGCGATGAAGATGGAAAATTACATCACCAACAATGACTACCATCTCTGGAATATCTGAAAGGCAACAGTAAGAAGAAGACTGGTAGAGATACTGATGGTAATGTGATAATTCTTCCAGTATCATCAACTGAAGAACATATTGCTCTTTAGAGGGAAACAAAGGCTAGGACTACCTTGCTCCAAGCACTACCAGATGAGCATATGAGTGACTTCCATCATCTTGATGATGCAAAAGAGATCTGGAAAGCTATCAAGGCAAGGTTTGGAGGTAACGAAGAATCCAAGAAGATGAGGAAGACTATGCTCAAGCAGAGCTTTCAGGAGTTCACAATTTCTGAAGAGGAGGGCATACACAAGGGGTATGACAAATTTCAGAAAATCCTGAGCCAGCTCAATCAAATGAAGTCCAAACCTGACAATGAGGAATGCAACATCAAGTTCCTACGTGCTTTACCTTCTTCCTGGAGGCAGGTTTCTCTTACTCTCAAGGCAAAGGGAGGCCTTGATTATTTAAGCTTTGATGACTTATACAATAAGCTTAGAACTCTTGAAATTGATATCAAGGGTCATTCTACCTATTCTCTCACTCCAACAAACTCAGCCTTTGTTAGTACTACCAGCACTAACACAATGATGACATATGCTGAGAGTCCTACTTCATCATCAGCAGCAACCAAAGCACACACCTCTTCTTCAAGAAAATCAAAGTTCAACACTGTGATAGAGGATGTGCTTTATTCATTCGTTGCTGAGACTGAAGACCAACCGCAGTTGGCTTATGAAGATTTTGAACAGTTGGATAAATAGGATTTGGAGGAGTTGGACATCAAATGGCATATGGCTATGCTTGCTGTAAAAGTCAACAAATTTGAGAAGAAGTCTGGGAGGAAGATCAGCTACCAGGGAAAGGAGGCAGCCAGGTTTGATAGGAAGAAGATCAGGTGTTTTGAATGCAACCAAGTGGGTCACTTTGCCAGAGAATGCCCAGATAAAAAGGGAAGTGACAGGAGAAGGTATTCTGCATTCAAGATCTAGGAAGCTGAGGACTCGAAACCCAAAGCCCTGTTGTCCTTGGACACAATGTCTGTTGACTGGACTACTCATGTGGATGACGATCAGGTTGAAATTTCTCCTCAAGTTGGATTGCTTGCTGAGACTAGGGATGCTGCTGAGGCTGGAGATGCTGAGGAGTTTGCACTAATGGGGATCACATTTCAGGTACATAATTGCTTATTTGGTTGTAATGATAGATATGATGCCCTTAAAAGAGAATTTGATGACATTGATGGCCAATATAAAGAAAACTTTATTCAGGTTCAAGCCTATAAGAAAACTGTTAAAACTTTAGGAAAGCAAAATGTTTGGTACCAACAAAATCAATTGGCCCTTGAAGAGAGAATTAAATTATTAGAGAGGGATTTAGAGAACACAACTAATTTGTTAAAATTCTCTGAGAAAGAATATGTAAAAGCTAATATAGAAAAATAGAGTCTAAAGGCTAACTTAGATACAAAGGTGGCTAGACATAAAGAGTGGCAAGAACAGGCTAAAAATCTAGAAAAATTGTGGAGAAGTTCTATGTCTGTTAAAACTAAGATTGGGTTGGGATTCAAGGACTATATTGGTCCAGATGAGGTATATGACCCTAATGAATATAGCGTTTTCAATCTTGTCACTGATGAAGAGGAAGAAAAATATCGTAAACCTATTAAATTTGTAAAACAATGTGAAATGCATACTGTTCCTTCCTCAATAAATGGTATTGTTAGACCACCTAACCCAGACTCAGACTTGGATGAATCACATATGACCTATGACCAAAAGTCTAATGGCTTATCTGACACTGGCAGTGAAACTAATGATTTTGTCTCTTGTTCTTCCAAGGATAGGACCTCAGAGACCCAGTCTAAAGACTATGCCAATTGTGATTCAAGTGAAGAGTCTACAACTCCCAAGTCTACCTCTCCCAAGCCTTTTCCTATTCACCCTGCCCCAAGAGTTGCTGTTGATGAATCATCTTCAAAGACAACTTATTTTAAAAACATTTCTTGTTCTTTTAATTATGTTAAAAATAATTCTGGTTTTGGTTGTGGTTTGAATAATTTTGTTTATGAGAATACTTCTCATGTTGTGAACAAGCATTTTAAGAATAAATCATGTTTTGTTTGTGGTAGTACATTTCATCTTATTAGAGATTGTGATTTTTATGAGAGACAAATGGGTGTTTGTACTAACCAACAGAGGCAAAGACCAATATGGAATGATGTTTCTTATATTCCTCCATTCATCCCTGCTGAAAACTATGTGATGATTGGCAGAACCAATACTGCTGGTAGTCCAGTTCTTGCTGGTAATCCAGTTTCTGCTGGTAGACTAGTTCTTGCTGGTAACCCAGTTTCTGCCGATAGACCATCTTCATCATGTTGGAGAAGAAATGTTTCTAGGCCATTAATCAGACCTACTAGTACTTATTTTGAAAATGGATATAGGCTTGTTAATAATGACCCATTGAATAAAAGGGGGGCAAGGTGGGATACTGCTGTTAAGACCTCAGCAGGTTGCTCTTGGAAACAAAATAGACCATCATTCATGAAGGATTCCAAGAACAATGGTGGATCTCATCAATCTGCAGGTTTTTCTAATATGATCCACAAGGCAGGCCCAAGTCAGTAATGACTTGGGTCTCCATGTATACTAATGTTGTTGTATATTTTTTAACTTGTAGGATAATCCTTATACAAATAAAGATTTAGGTATTGTTGATAGTGGTTGTTCTAGGAGTATGACAGGGAACAGAGACAGATTGCATGATTTTGTATCTCTTCAAGGAGGTATTGTAACATTTGGAGGAGGAGATGGCAAGATAACAGGGAAGGGAACCATTAGAACTTCCAAGTTGGACTTTGAGAATGTGTATTATGTGGAAGAACTTAGAAACTTTAATCTATTTTCTTTGTCTCAAATCTGTGACAAGAAAAATTGTGTTCTATTCACTGATACTGAATGTCTTGTACTTTCCAAAGACTTCCAGATACCTGATGACAGTCAAGTTGTGCTGAAGGTACCAAGGATACATTCAACCTTAATAATGTCCAGCCGGGAGGAGATTTAGCTTGTTTGGTGGCAAAAGCATCCTTGGATGAATATAACAAATGGCATAGAAGGATGGCTCATGTCAATTTTAAAACTATCAACAAGCTAGCTAAACATGGTTTAGTTCATGGACTTCCTTCCAAAGTCTTTACAAATGAGCATAATTGTGTGGCCTGCAACAAGGGAAAGCAGCACAAGGCTTCCTATAAATCCATTACTACTGTCAGCACAATCTCAGAACCTTTGCAGCTTCTGCACATAGACCTCTTTGGTCCCACATCTATCAGAAGCATTGATCACAAGTACTATTATCTGGTGGTTACTGATGACTACAGCAGGTTTTGCTGGGTATTCTTTTTGGGAACTAAGGATGAAACATTTCAGGTTCTTTAAAACTTTATTGCCCTGGTTGAGAATCAGTTGAATAAGAAGGTTAAAGCCATAAGGTGTGATAATGGGACAGAGTTCAAAAATGGCAAATTAATTGAACTCTGTGCTTCTAAGGGGATAAAAAAGGATTACAGCAATGCCAGGACTCCACAACAAAATGAAGTTGCTGAAAGGAAGAATAGAACCCTTATTGAAGCAGCAAGGTCTATGCTTGCTGATTCAAAGTTGCCTACCATGTTCTGGACTGAAGCAGTCAGTTCTGCCTATTATGTTTTGAACAGGGTGTTGATAACTCATCCTCACAATAAGACCCCTTATGAACTTTTGTCTGGGAAGATTCCTACCATAAACTACTTTAAGCCTTTTGGTTGTCATGTGACCATCTTAAACACCAGTGATCATTTGGGCAAATTTGAAGGAAAAGCTTATGAGGGTTTTGTAGTTGGCTATTCTGCTCATAGTAAAGCTTACAGGGTGTATAACATCTCTACCAAGAGAACAAAATAAACACTGAATCTGAGATTTATGGAGGACAAACCTAATGTTCAGGGAGCAGGTCAAGAATGGTACTTTAATCTTGACTATTTAACTGATCACTTAGGTTATACTCGTTTTAAATCTAATCTTTCTACAGAACCACACACTTCTAAAACTAACATTGCAGGTTCCTCAGATGGTGAATCAGACTCGGATTGTGATGAACAACTTATTGTTGTTCCTTCTTTTCCTACTAACCACTTTTCAGGTACCAAGGACACAGATTCTTCTGATATAGCTTCAAGTGATTTAGGGTATGCAAAAGAACTTGTGAAGCTTCAACGCCAAGAGCATGCATCAAAGGATGATGCTGAAAAGAATGGTTATGAATTCTCCAAAGATACAGAGGAACTCTTAAGGCAGGCAACTATTGAAGCCCGCAAGAATTTTGATGCTGCTAATAATGTATTTGTTCTTGCTGGTAGTGTAACTGATTCTGCTGGTCAGAAAACTGCTGATAATGTCATTTCTGCTGGTAATGGTTCAGTTGCTGCTGATGTTGATTCTGCTGGTAGTGTTCTTGTTCCTCCTGCTAGTGATACTGTTCCTGCGGTTTCCTCCACTACTCCATCTATTCATACTCTGGGTTTAGATGATTCTCCCACCAGATTTCCACGTCCATCTGACTTAGCAAATTCACAATATTCAAGCTCTGAATTGGATGACATTCATCATTTGTCAAGAACATGCATTTTTGGTTCTTCTTCCTATGATGATGACTTTGGTCCTACTATCAATAATCTGGCCACATCAGTTGATGTTAGTCCTAATGTTACAACGAGGATTAACACTGTTCATCCACAATCTCTAATTATTCGTGATCCTACTTCATCTGTGCTAACAAGAAGCAAGGTGAAGAAGACAAGATTTGGTGAATCTGCATTTCTTAGTTACATTCAGGATCAACATAGGAATAATCACATAGACTATCATCATTGTCTGTTTGCTTGTTTCCTCTCTCAAGTTGAACCTACAAGTGTTGCACAGGCTTTAGCAGATGAAGATTGGGTGGCTGCTATGCAAGAAGAAATGCAACAGTTTTTGAATCAAAATGTTTGGGAGCTTGTTCAGTTGCCTGCTGGTAAGTATGCAATCGGCACAAAGTGGATTCTGAAATGTAAGAGAGATGCAAGGGGGATTGTGGTAAGGAATAAGGCTAGGTTGGTTGCTCAAGGTCACAGACAAGAAGAGGGCATTGATTATGATGAAGTTTTTGCTCTTGTTGCAAGAGTTGAAGCTATCAGACTCTTCTTGGCTTATGCTTCCTACATGGGCTTCATGGTATATCAGATGGATGTCAAAAGTGCTTTCCTATATGGTGAAATTGAAGAAGAAGTGTATGTCACTCAGCCCAAGGGATTTGTAGACCCTCATAATCCAGATATGGTTTACAAATTGGTAAAAGCACTTTATGGACTACATCAGGCACCAAGAGCATGGTATGCCAGGCTTTCATCATTTCTGCTGAAGCATGGCTACAGGAGAGGTGCAATTGATAAGACATTGGTCATAAAAAAGAACTCAAGGGATATCATCCTTGTCTAAGTCTATGTGGATGACATTATCTTTGGGTCCACCAAAGAATACTGGTGCAGGGAATTTGAGGAGTTGATGAAGAGTGAGTTTGAGATGAGTGCAATGGGCGAGCTTACATTCTTTTTGGGTCTTCAAGTGCAGCAAAAACCAGATGGTATTTTTATTCATCAAGAGAAGTATGTGCATGACATCCTCAAGAAGTTTGATATGGAACTAGTTAGGACTGCAACTACTCCCTATGAAGCCCCAAAGCCTAAGTCAAATAATGAACCAGATCCTGCTGTCAATGTTCATCTATACAGGTCTATGATTGGTTCACTCATGTATTTGACTGCTTCAAGGCCTGATATTATGTTTGCAGTCAGTGCTTGTTCCAGGCATCAGGTCACTCCTTTGACTTCCAATTTGAATGCAGTCAAGAAAATCTTCATGTATCTCAAAGGTCAACCTAAGTTAGGTCTTTGGTATCCTAGAGAGTCTCCATTTGAGTTGGAAGCTTATAGTGATAGTGACTATGCTGGTGCAAACTTTGATCGAAAGTCTACTACTAGGGGTTGTCAGTTTCTGGGAAGGAGATTAATATCCTGGCAATGCAAGAAGCAGACTATAGTGGCTACATCTTCTACTGAGGCTGAATATGTTGCTGCTGCTAGTTGTTGTGGTCAGGTACTTTGGATTCAAAATCAGTTATTGGATTATGGGTTCAATTTATGAACACTAAGATCTTTATAGACAACCAAAGTACAATTTGCATTGTTAAAAATCCTGTTTTTCATCAAAGAAATAAGCACATAGAAATTCGACACCACTTTATCAGAGATGCTAATGAAAAACACCTTATTCAACTGGTTAAAATTCATAAAGATGAAAATGTGGCTGATTTGTTAACAAAAGCTTTTGATGGCCCTAGATTTCAATTTTTGATTGTCCATATTGGCATGATCAACCCTTGATTCTTGTGTTTGAGGGGAGGATTATGCCTAAGGGGAGGTTTCTGGATTAAGGGGAGGATTTATGTTGTATATTATGCATATAGTTGTATATTTGTATATATTTGTTTTGTATATTCTCTGCACTACTAACCATTTTGCATATCTAGTAACAAACACACAATCAGTTGGAAAGATTAAACATGAAACTGGAAAGTCTTTTATTTATATAAAACTGCATTTTAGGATGAAGTACATTGTTTCAAGACTTTCTATGCTACTAAGGACCACATGACATGACATAAGCTTCACAAATGATTCCCCCAGACTCCAGCTTTCATCTCCCAGGCACCTACTCAGGCCTCCTCTTAGCCCACTCTGGCATCCTCTGATGCTCCTTTCCCCACCTACTGATGTAGTCCCACACTCTGGGAGCAGCAAGACCAACCACTTGAGCTCTTTTCTCTGGAGTTAGGTTGGAGGGTCCTGGTCTTGGATCAGCAGGGACTGCAACTGGTACTGAAGGAGGTGGCACAATAACAAGAGGTGTAACATTCACCACTGGTATGGAAGATCCACCATGCTCATCATCAGTGTCAGAACTGGTGTGAATGTTCCCATAGCCTGGAGGTGGAGGGTTTTTGGATATGTAAGTCACGCTGGAGTAACCACGAGGGAAGTAGTTTAATCATCCATCGTTGGATGGCATCTCCTCAGATGAGTCTGAAGATATTGCAATAGGATGATTGGGAGAGTTATTCATGGTGTTTGGTTGGTGATCAACTGTTGTGTTAGGGTTATTTGGTTTGTATGTGTGTTATAAGGCAAGGGGTTGGTTAAATAGGCAAGGTCAAGGTGCAATCTTTGGTTGTTAGAATTTATGAAAGTAATGACTTGGTAGATATTTGGATTAATGAGGGTTAAGGCTGCAGAATTTTAATGCGCAGTTAAGTACAACAGGGTTGAATTTTCTCCATTCCTGCTGATTTCGTGATTGTTTCTACTGAGGGTCAATAGTTTCTGTTGGTAGCTTTGACATGGAAACAGTGGTCAAACGTTCAGTCATTCCTGCTAGTTGACTAAATGGTGTCTGCTGATTGACTTTTCATTGCTGCCGGTTTCGTAAAATTGTGAATTAAATATGGGATTTGATTATCGTCAAAATTGGTCAATGTTGGGAATTCTACTGAATAAGAATTCTGCTGAATAATACTGCTGACGGATTCTGCTGAAGTGCTGGATTCTGCTGAAAAAGTGATTCTGCGGAAGTAGTAAAACCGTGTAGCTTGTTTCTGCGGATATAAATATTCCGCGTATTTTATAGTTAGTTAGGATATGCATGAGTTTTATTAGGAAGTGATAATGCATATCTCTTTTAGTTTTAAGAATATACGTTTCTTGTGAAACGGTTTAGGGTTCCTTGTCTATAAAAGGAACACATTAGTATGTATGATGTACGAGTTTTGAAAAACAAGTTTTAGTTTTATTCAAAGATCCATAGAGGATCAAAGTATTCTTAGTAATCTGTGTTCTTACTTGTGTTTTGATGCGCTCCAGAACAGTCAAGCTTTATCACACAAGCCTGCCACTTGTGAATGGCAGACCGTAACAAGCTTAAAACGGCTCAGGAACGAATGCAATGAGGATCTGAGCAGTATAGTGTTTCCCCGGGTCGTTATGTCCCAGCGAGCTATGCAATGGATTATCAAACGTATAGTGATCGGGAGATTTGAACGGAAAAAGGGATTGTGATATGATTATAACTACAGGAAAAGCCAACAAATTACAACGGCTTAAATGCAAATTAAAGGAATTTAAAAAGATAAAATCTATTAAATAAATGCTATCACTATATTTAAAATGATGTTTTTTGTTTTTATGTTTTTATAAAACTGAAATTAAAAACTACGCGACGTACAAATAAAAATGTGAAACTTACACAATATAAATCCTAAAAATATGAAAAATACATTTTTACAATCCTAATGATAAAAGAAAATTTATAGAAAAAGAAAATTATTTTTATAACTAATTATCTAATTAAAAACTATTTTTAACTATTAAATAATAACCTAAAATACAAGAAAATATGAAATAAAGCTAGAAAAATAAAATTAAGACTTAGAAAAATCTAAAATATCAAAAGAGAATTTTCAAAACTATTTTTGTATTTTTCAGATTATTTTTCTATTTTCTAGGAATATTAAACTATTAAAAACTAATTAAATTACTAAAAATTACAAAATAAACTATGAAAAATCTGGAAAATTACTTTTTTTACTTTTTATATTTATCTAAACCTAAGAAAAATGAAAAATTATTTTTTTGAACCTTTTCTGAATTTTTTGTATTAAAAGCTAATTAAAAATGCTTAAAAACTAGTTTAAATTAAGAAAAATAGCAAATCAACTTAGAAAAATCTGAAAATTTCAGGAAAACTCTAAAATGATATAAGGAAGCTAGGAAAAATAGAAAAACAGATGGTTGCTAGGAAGAATATGAAACTGATGTCACAAGTGCTTATAAATAAGCACTAAAATAAGCCAAATGAACCAAACAAGCTACCAACTGAAAACAGAAACTATGATATACTAAAAGTGACCAAATGAAACAGAAATCAACAAGCTACATCCACTGAATAGCAAAATAACACAGATTTGATGATTATGAGATTAAGCTAAAAACAGTTTTGGGTACCCATTTTGAACACAAGCACAAGCTTAAAAATAAGCTCAAACTGAAAACTACAAATTGGAAACTAAAGAAGACCTGGGTGAGAGTTAGTACACCAAAAATCAGACCATGACTAGCTCTTATGAGCCCTGTGCATAAGCTGCACAATCTGAGAAAAGCAGGGCAATTGGGAGCTTATTGAGAAGCAGTTTTGAGACCTTTAGAAAATTTGCAAAAATCTACAAAATTAGCAATAAGCAAGTAGACCAGTTGGACTTTATGAAACCACAAATTTAACTTGATAAGACCCAAAGATGAGCTCAAGAAAAATCCTCCTAACTGAGCTCAAAATGGATTTTTGCCATTTTGACTTTTGACAAAAGTGATGAAGTTTGACTAAAATGAACTTTGCTTTCAATTTTATGACTGATAGTGATGTAATAAGGTGTAATAAGCACAATGCAAGCAAGGTTTATTGAATCTTAACACAAAACAAGGTTTTGCATAACCAATTTCACAACAGTTTGACAGTGAGACAGATTAAGAGTCAATTTTGACTTTAAGTACTAAGCAGGGACAAACTTAGACAGATAAGGACTAAAATGAACTAAACAAACATGATATTACAAGGCTTAACCACTGAATGTACCTAAAAGACAGATGAATCAGCAGAGCCAAACACCCCTATATTTCACTGATTAACAAATTAAAACTAAGCTAACACTAGACAAGCACAGATTATGATCAAACTAACTTAACTAGACCTAAATACATCTATTAGAACAGGATTCAACAGATTAAAACTACAAATACTGATTATGCTACAAAAAACTTTGAAATGACTTACAATTTGTCCAATAGCCACTATGGCTTGCTAACAGTTAAACCAAGGCCCCTAACCTATCAAATCCAACCCAACTAACTATTATTCAACCCAAATCCATGCCTGCATCACCCATTCCCATTTCTGCTTCATTTTCATCCATGTTTGACTTTTATTGACCCAACTCCAAAGTTGTTTAAAACTGCAATGTAAGCTTAGAGAAAGCTTTATCAAGCTTGATTGAGCATGTATGAGCTTAAACACAAGTGACTAAGAGTGTTGACAGAGGATTTTGAGAATGGAAATTTCAACAGTGGATCTATAATATGGAAATTGAACATGAACTAAAATTGATGCTTAAGTGAAGTTGAGATACACTGAAATGGTTAACTTGAATACAATGGAACTTGAAAATACAAATACAAAGCTAATTTAGACTAAGAAGCTGAAATTCGACATACATATTTTTAAAACTAACTAACTACTCTCTTCTCTTTCCTCTTCTGCTCCCTTTTATAATCAAACTTGTTTCTCTCACCTTTCTGAGTGGCTCCCAGCAACAATATGAGCCCTTGGATGCCTTTTGAGCCATCTTGGCCGTTTATTTCGTTTTGGCGCCAAACCTGTTTTGATATCAGAGACAGGGAAAGGGAATGCATTAAATGCACTTGGGTAGGTAGGTGAGGAGGGGGGAGACAAAGGGTGGAGTAAGGTGGCATAGAGGTATGTTGGTGGCTGGTGGTTGGAGCAGACAGGGTGGTCGGGGAGCGGGTTTGATTATTTTAAATCTTGGGTTTGGGGTTCGGGTCATGGAATTGGACCGGGTAAACAGATTGGGCCAAGGGGGGTTTGGTTTGGGCTTGGGATAATTATAGGATCCGTTTGGTTTGTTTATTAAACACAAGGACCTCTTTTGCAATTTCATAAAACCAAAGGACCAATTCTGTAAATTATGAAAAGTAGTCCAAGGACTAGTTTTGCCAACCTTTAATAGACCAAGGTCTAGTTTTGACACTTTTGAGATTTCCAAGGACTAATTTTGACCATTTTTAGATTTTCAGGGACTAAACTGTAATTTCTCAAATATTTTTGGATTTTCCACCAAAGGACTATATATGACAATTTATGATTCCAAAAGGACCTTTGGTGACTTTTCTTTTAAAATGAATGCCTAGGGACTGATTTTGCCATTTTCTGAAAGTCGGGGGACTGAAACTGCCAATTATGCAAACTTTGCTCGTTTTTCATCTGATTTTGAACATTTTGCATCTGAAACATATAAAATGCACTTTTGGAATATTTTCAGTGTTTTGATGCATTTCTGAGCATTTTTAAACGTTTTGCAGTTCAGAATTAACCAAAAATGATGAGTATTTACACACTCATCATGTTTGATTTCCGCTTTAGAATACAAGTAATAGAGACTTTCTATTAGTGTGTTTGTGATTACATAAACGTTACTAACGATCCACGAGCGCTCAAAGATCTATCAAGGTCTAAGGTTCAACAAGTGGTATCAGAGCCTCGGGAGAGTCTCTGTGATACTAAGAATATCCTTTTCTTTACACCCTCACAACCAAAACAACCATAACAATGCCTGAATCAGACGATGGATCAGAAGTTACTCACAATCAAAACACCACATCTTTGCAACAACTCAATCTCACAAACAGCAATGCAAAGTTCCCATACCTCAAGAAGGAGGAGTATGAATTGTCGCTATGAAGATGCAGAATTGGATCACCAATATTGATTGGAATCTTTGGGAAGTTGTCCGTAAGGGTAACAGTTTGAAGAAGTGCGTCAAAGATGCTGATGGTGTTGTTACCATCGTTGGTCCCAAAACTGCTGAAGAGATACTAGCTGTTCAGAGAGAGAATAAAGTTAGAACTATTCTCCTTCAGGCTATACCAGATGATCACATGGGTGACTTTCACTACATGGAGGATGCTAAGGACATCTGGATGGCAATCAAGGCTAGGTTTGGTGGGAACGATGAGTCAAAGAGGATGAGGAAATCAATGCTGAAACAGCAGTTTCAAGAATTCCAAATCTCGGAGGAAGAAGGTATCCACAAGGGATATGACAGGTTCCATAGGATTTTGAGTCAATTGAATCAGATAAAGGCCAGGCCAGACAATGAGGATTGCAATTCAAAGTTCTTACGATCTTTACCTCCATCTTGGTTGCAAGTAAGCATTGCACTCAAAGCAAAAGGTGGGCTAGATATGCTCACTTTTGATGATCTCTACAACAGACTTAAAACTCTTGAGCCTGATGTCAGAAGTCCCTTTCGTTCATCCACTCCCACTCACTCAACTTTTGTTAGCACCTCCTCAAATAAGATGACCTATGCTCCAAGCCCAATTTCCTCAGCATCATCATCCTACATCACCACTACATCAAATTATCAACCTAAATCCAGTGGTGTATTGGAAGATGTACTTCACTCTTTTGTTGCTGATTATGAAAATCAGCAATAACTAGCTTTTGAGGATTTTGAACAGGTGGATCCATTTGATATGGAAGAGATGAACTTGAAGTGGCAACTGGCCATGCTCTCAGTGAACATCAAGAAGTTTTGAGAGTAAGGCTGGGAGAAAGTTTGGTTTCCAGGAAAGAGATCCAGCAAGATTTGACAGAAGGAAAGTCAAGTGCTATACTTGTGGTCAGATGGGTCACTTCTCAAGAGAATGCAAGGATAGGAAGGCTGGTGATGAGGTTAGGTATTCTACCTATCAGCAGAATCAAATGGAAGCTGGAACTACCAAAGATGGATCCTCCAAAGCTTTGGTCACTCTGGATGACGATGTCCACTGGAAGGTGCATGAGCCGGATAATGATGAAGTTTCTGGTTCTGAGCAGAGTGGATTGCTGGCAAGCTGTACTACAGAGGATCAACATGATCAAGTTGCCTTAATGGGCATCTCTCAGGTACATAATTGTGTTTTTGGTTGTAGTGAAAGATATAATGAACTTAAGGAAGCTTATGATGAATTGAAACCTAAATATAATGAATGTTATATTGAAGTTGAGGCTTACAAAAAGGCTTTAAAAACTTTAGAAAGACAAAAAATTTTGTTTCAAAACAATCAACTTGCTTATGATGAAAAGATAAGGGTGTTAGAAAGTGATTTGGATTGTACTAGAATTGATTTAAAACGTACTGAGAAAGAAAAAGCTGATGTAGTTTCAGAAAACCAAGTGCTGAAAAAGAAACTAGATGAGGAAGTAGCTAGACATAAACAATGGTTAATGTCAGGTGACAATTTAGCTAGCTTACTCTATGGTAGTCAATCTGTAAACTCTGGGATATGTTTAGGTTTTAAGAAGTATGTTGGCTTAGAAGCTAGGAATGATATGCGTAAATCTACACCAGCAGGATTAGCTAATTATGTAAAAGAAGGAGAATTACATGTTGTACCTGGACCTATTAGAGGAGAACATATGCCCACTGACCTTTCCATCACAATAGACTTTGATGGATCACACCATCTTTATGGCAAAAAGTCAAGAGACTTGCCAGACCCTAATTCTACATCTATTGACTTTGTCTCTTGTTCTGACAGTGACAAGTCCTCTGACCAAGGGTCTACTACATCTACCAGTTGTGATTCAAGTGAAAAGTCAGACCTTCCCAAGACCTCACCCAAGCCTACACCCAAGACTCCCTACAAGCCTGTTAGAGTTGCTGCTGAGGAATCAAATTCCAAGACAGTTTCCTCTGAAGACTTGTCATTTAATTCTTTACAAAACAATGCCTTTAATTCTGTTAATGTTTGTGGTTTGAATGCTTTTGAATGTAATGAAACATCTTTCATTTTGAATAAATCTTCTAAAAAGAAGAAATGTTTTGTTTGTGGAAGTAAATTTCATTTGATTAAGGATTGTAATTTTCATGAGCAACGAATGGGTGTATGTGCTAGTCAAAAGAAACCTAGACCAATGTGGAAAAATGTTAATGATATACCATCTTTTGTTCCACAAGCAACTCATAAAACCAGCAAACACAATGCTGCTGATAAACCTTCTCCATCTGCTTGGAGAAGATCTGTTGCTAGACCATATGTGAGACCAACTAGTTCATATTTTCAAAATGGTTATTGGCATGGATGTTTTGACTCAATGTATGATGGAAGGGGATAATGAGATACTGCTGTGAAGCCCTCAACAGGTTGTTCATGGACTCAAAAGGGACCTAATTTTCAAAGGAGGCCCAAGAACAATGGTGGATCTTATACATCTACATGGCCTAAATCTTATGATCCACAAGGCAGGCTTAAGTCAGTGATGACTTGAGTCTCCAAAGTGTACTAATATTTTGTATTATTTTGTTGTTGTTGTAGGATCATCCTCTGAAGAGTAAAGAAGTAGGCATTGTAGATAGTGGTTGTTCCAGAAGCATGTCAGGAAACAAAGAGAATATGCATGATTTTGTACCCATAGAAGGATGAGGCAATGTGTCTTTTGGTGGAGGAGATGGTAATGTGGCAGATTTATTGACTAAATCCTTTGATGGACCCAGGTTTCAACATCTAGTTGTCCATATTGGGATGCTTAACCCTTAACTGCAAGGTTTGAAAGGAGGCATAAGCCTCAGGGGAGGCATATGCCTCAGGGGAGGATTGTAGTTGTCAAACTTGTAAATTTTGTAGATTATTGTTTATGTTTTTGTTTGCTAACAATAACCAGCTAATGATCTTTAAGTCTTGTATGTTTTGGTTTGGTTTGTTTGCTACTTTGTGTCTGTTTTGCAGAATGCCTTTATGAGCAGTTACTAATCTTAAGTTGAAGTTCACCAAGTTTGATTAATTGGGAATATGGTCATGTAAGCTTAAAGCTTGTTTCTACTGAAGAGAAGCACAAGTGATACTCATTGGTACAAGTGATCTCATTGTTTCTACTGAAGAAAAGTACTGAAGTAAAGATCAAGTGATAATCATTGAGATATAAAAGAAATGTTATTCGTATAAAAAAATTATATATTCAGGTTTGTTGTATATAACTCTGTTGATGGTTATCAACTCACCAGATGTGACTTGTGTCCATGAAAGAGTTGGCTAGTCCAAAGGGTACAGCTTTGGTAAAGACACATCAAATCTGTTGATAGCTGTAATGGTTTGCTAAAAACCATAGGGTATACAACTCACCCATGCTTAATTGCTGAGGGTTGTATGGTCATCAATTCACCATGGATTATTCCTTTTTGGAATCCAAAGAATTGGCTAGCCCACAAGTATATGGCTTGTGGTAAAGGCAGTGAAATACCAAATTTGTTAATCAATTCACCAAAGGTGATTCTTTCCACCTAAGAATTGACTAGTCCTGAGCAAACGGCTACAGGTAAAGACATTTCAAATCCGTTTATAGCTGCTGATTTGCTAAAAATCAGATGGTTATCATTGTACCATAGTTTTAGAACTTAAACATTTGGCTACTCAAGTAGTAATGGCTATTGGTAAAGAGACATCAAATCCATTATTTTCAATGATTCACCTCTCACAGGAGTTAACACACCTGGATGTGATGAGAATAGTATGAAACTAATCTGTTTTGATGTACACTTTGTCATTTGTTTCTGCAAAGATCTGAAGTTTCAAAGTTTTGCCATCATAGAGATGTGGTTGTTTTGCTTCTTTGCTGCTGATGTTCGAATTCAATCCTCTTGTTCTAAAGTGTTACAGATCTATCAAGAATCTTGAACTTAACCATGTCAAATTCAAGATTTGGGGAGGATTGTTGGGAATTATACTGAATAATAATTCTGCTGAATAATACTGCTGACGGATTCTGCTGAAGTGTTGGATTCTGCTGAAGAAGTGATTCTGCGGAAGTAGTAAAACCGTGTAGCTTGTTTCTGCGGATATAGATATTCCGCGTATTTTATAGTTAGTTAGGATATGCATGAGTTTTATTAGGAAGTGATAATGCATATCTCTTTTAGTTTTAAGAATATACGTTTCTTGTGAAATGGTTTAGGGTTCCTTGTCTATAAAAGGAACACATTAGTATGTATGATGTACGAGTTTTGAAAAACAAGTTTTAGTTTTATTCAAAGATCCATAGAGGATCAAAGTATTCTTAGTAATCTGTGTTCTTACTTGTGTTTGATTTCCGCTTTAGAATACAAGTAATAGAGACTTTCTATTAGTGTGTTTGTGATTACATAAACATTACTAATGATCCACGAGTGCTCAAAGATCTATCAAGGTCTAAGGTTCAACAGTCAAAGATTCTATGCGAATGTTTTGCCAATTTAAATGGTTATTTTAAGTAACTTACTTAAACAACCAATTACAGTTATCCCATAACCTAATTGCTCAATTCCTTCTCATTTCAAACTAAGCTCATCTTCAACCTTCTGACATCATTTAATGGCGACACTGGCATACAAGGTCGATCACAATAAATTTGCATTCTTGGAAAGAGCCAAAGGAAGTGATGTGTATGATCCAATTGTAGATTTCCTTTTGCGTTCAAAGCTCAGGTATGCCCTAACTTTCTGTCCATCTATTGTTTATGACTCATTAGTCAAGCAATTCTGGGCCACAGCTTATGAGAGATCTCCTGAGGGTCAACCCAAGGAGATTGTGGCAACCATAGATGGACAAGAGTGTGTAGTCACCGAGTCACTCATAAGGACTCAATTACAATTAAATGATGAAGGAGGTATGTTTGAAAACAATAGAGAACTTATAATCACTGGTTTGGCAAGCATTGGGTATCCTACTGATGGGAAATTCATTTGGTATAAAAATAAATTTTGCCCTAAATGGAGATTTTTGGTCCATACCCTCCTTCAGTGTCTTAGTCCTAAGTCTGGGGGTTGGGATCAGTTTTCTAGCTCTATTGCAACTGCTATAATTTGTTTGGCTCAGGGGAGAAATTATAATTTTTCAAAATATATTTTTGAGGAAATGCTTAGAAATATAAAGGATACCAAACATAAATTTTTAATGTATCCTCGATTTCTTCAGATGATATTAAGCATTGAACCCTCTGATAAAACCCCAACGGCAATCAGTAAATTAACTGCTAAATTGTTTGCAACAATGAAAACAAATTTTGCTGGAGAACACTGACCCTTGCTACCTTCTATGTTGCCAAGTGGCAATGTAGCTGCTGGTGCAGGTGTTCCTGCTGGTGGCTTAGAGCCCAACATTGATGAGGCAGCTGGTGGCCCTATGTCACTAATCCCCAATGCTGTTGGTGCCTCTGCATCAGTTTCAGCTAATAATGGGGCCTCCAATGCTCTTGATGCCTCTGCATCAGTTGCCACTGATAACCAACAACCCCCATCTCCTCCACCTGTTGCCCCACCATCACCTAGGGTTGTTGCTCCTGAGGAGCCTGTCATTGCCTCTGAATCACAGGGTGAAACTCCTGTTGAGACTGAGGTCAATCTTGATCAACCATTTGTCCAACCTTCTAGTCCACATGGTCATATTTTTTAGGATGACACCCATTTTGGTGATGATTTTTATATGTCTCCTCCCAGGTCCAATGAAGCTCCCTATACCTCAGGAAATCCTGTTGGTGGAGCTGAGGATCCTGGTATTATAATGAACATATCTAGCTTACTTGACAGATATACTAAGAAGGTTGATGACTTGGAGGCTCAGCTATAAGAAACAAGGAATGAGCTTAAGGAGACCAAGCAGACTCTTGGTGGTGCTATTGTTAAATTGCTTAAAAGGGTGACAGACTTAGAGGTTAGACTGAACAAGAAGAGGAGCAAGGTTGTAGTTTCTGATTCAGAAGAGGAACAAGATACATAGAGGACTAATATTGATTTGGATGCACTACATGTGTTGGCCTCTGTTTCTTTGGGAGAGACTGCAGCTCAGAAAGATCCAGAAGTTCAGGTTTTTAACAGGAGAAGGACTCAAAGGAGGACCAATCTAAATACTAATGTTCTCAAGACCAGTTGTATGGTTCCTCCTGGTACTTTTGTTGCTACTGATCAAGTGCAACTTCCACCTGAACCCATTTCTACTACCAAGAATGTTGATAGTTCAAAGGATTCTTCTGATAGCCATGTTGTTGTGGATAAGGAGAAGGTTGCCTCTGACACAGTACCTGATCCTGCTGATATGGTTGATGTTGATAAGGCTATTCATGGTGATACTTCATCCATTGCTTCTCAGATACCAGTACCTATTCCTTCTGACCCCAAGGTTACGTCTAAAGATGTTCAAGTGGGTATTTCTTTAGTGGATAAGGGGAAGGCTCAAATGGTTGAAGAGGAAATGGATCATGCTGCTTTCAAGGCTGAACAAGAAAGGCTTTTTCGACGTCATGAGCTTGAAAAGGGTGACAGGGAGGTGGCAGAGAAGGTTCAAGCTACATATGATGCAGAATTTCAAACTCACATAGTTCCTGACATCACGCCACAAATAAAGCAAGAACTACATGAGGTTGCTTTACACTTCACTGATGCCACATAGCAATCAATTGTGGGTGGAGTCACTACTAACACATCCCTTGCTGAGTCTATCTTGGGGGGTGCTTTTGATTCTGATAACTTTGCTGCTGATCTGATTGCACTGGCTAATAAGAGGAAGAAAGCAGATGCAGAGAGAAAAGCTAAGGCAAAAAGGGATAGACCTCCTACTCAAGCTGAACAACAACAACATATGAGGGAATTTGTGAAAAATACGAGTACTGCTGTATACACCAATGGATTGACTATGGCCTATGTGAAGTCTTTGACAGATGATGAGTTGGTGGTAGAGTATAACAAAATCCTCAGTAGGTTGGAAAAGGATGGTATCAACCCATGCTAGGATGAAGAGACATGAATCTTCCTTGGAAGGGCCTGCAGTCAAGAGATTGAAATCTGCTGATCCTTCTGATGAGATTCTGCTCACAACTGCAGATGTTGGTGTTCATACTGAAGAGACTTCTAAGGAGTCCACTGTGCAGCATTCCACACCAGTTTCTACACCTTTGGAGAAACCTACTGCAACAACTCTTCCTAGTGATGCATCTCAGACCATTACTTCTGTACCTACTGCTGAGTCTAAGAGCATTCCCACTAACAACCTTGGTATAGATCCTTCAGATAAGCCTAAGGTTGTTTCCACTGATGAGACACCACCTGTTCCTTCTGATGTTGGTCAAACTATTCTTCCTGATGCTGACCAACCTAGTGCTACTGAGAAGGATCAACCTGTTTCCACTGAAGCACATCAGTCTGATTCTGCTGCCAAGGAAGGTGCTCATTCACCAGATACTACCCCTGTGATTCCTACTCCAACTGGTCCAAGTTCTAGTATTCATTCTCCTTCCTCTACACCTGTTGGAAGACGAAAGAGTATAGCTAAGAAGAGGGGTTCTAGGGTTCTTAATCTGAATGTTCCTGACAGTTCGTTCATTACAGTTGTTGATCCTACTGATTCTGATGAAGAACCAGTAGTGTGGTCTCTTTTAAATAGATGGGAGCTTACAGAATTCATGGGTGGCAAGGTGAATACAATCTATAGGAGAGATGGGTCATTCAATCATTTTACCTTTCTGAATGAGATACTTCATCTAGTGGATAGACAAGATCTTATAAAGTTGTATGGATTGGTCTCTAACTATTTTGAAACTCATCCTGCATCTGGTGCTGGTCTTCTCTTGCTGGGTGATTTGCATGTCTTGTTTGACTCCACATATCAGGATGGAAAAGGGTTCCCAGTTTGAGATAATCAGGGTGATTGGATTGTATGGGAATGGAAGTTTTATCCACTGGCTAATGTGCATGTGTTACAAACTGTAAGTGGTCATTATGTGTATATGTTCTCGGATTTGCAGTATCCGTTGTCTGTGCAGGTTATGACTCAAATGTTAAAGCATCAGCTGGTGCTTTCTATTGAACCTGTTGGAAATGATATGTTGCATGCAGAGCAGTTGGTCAAACTTATCAAGGATCGAATTCGTGCTGCCAATGCTGCTCCCACATCTTGAGACTGGTATTATTGTTGTAAATTCTTTCTTTTCTTTATTTGTGGTTAAAAAAATGTTTTGTATATATTATGAGCATACTAACTTTTCTTTGAGGATCTTGTTGTGTAGTTGTGTGACATATATGGTAATCAACTCACCATGTCTTTGACAAGAAAGAGTTGACTCACCATGGGGGTACGGCTCTGGTGGGCATTCCTCAAATCCGTTGATAGTTGCTGATTTACTAAAAATCAGAAGGTTCTCCATGTACCCTGGTCTCACACACCAAACATTGGCTACTCCATGAGCAAACGGCTCTGGTAAAGAGATATCAAATCCGTTGGATGGTTGACAATTTGCCAATAAATTGTATGGTGCTCAACTCACCATGTCCTCATAGATGAAGAGTTGGCTAGCCCACAAGTTCATGGCTTGTGGTAAAGGCAGTGGAATACCATGGCTAGTCCTGAGTTAACGGCTTCAGGTAAAGACAATCCAAATCCGTTGATGGCTGTGATGGGTTGCCAAAAACCATTAGGGTTCTCCAACACACCATTGATTCACGTTCTAAGTGTTGGACTGGTTATTGGTTCACCAGGGTGATGCCATGATTCCACCAAAGAACCAGCTAGCCCAAGAGTGAGTAGCTACTTGGTAAAGGCTTATCAAATCTACTCAGGTTACTGTTGTTGCTGGATCCTGATGCTGCTGACTTAGGAGTTGCTGATGGATCTGTGATCTTCATTGCTGGTACTGGTGGTTCTAGGTGTTGCTGCTGGTTCTTTCTATTGCTTCAGTTGCTGTGGACCTGATAACATCAAATAGTCCTGAGTTTCTAAGCGTTAATTTCCCCCTTTATCATCACATTTTGAGTAAATTATTAGTAAAAACATCCTTATTCCTTGTTATTTCATTTCAGGACACATTCGAAGTAAGGAAACTGCATTTGGACATTTTCAAGAACTATTGATTCAACTTTCTCCTAATTACGGCGTAACCAAGTGATGAAGTTACGACGCAACTTGAGATTTCGAAGACTACGGCGTAACCCTCAGCTACGATTACGTCGTAACTACTGATTACAAAGAGTACGGCATAGCTATCAGCTTAGGCTACGCCGTAACAAAGATTTACACAAGATTATAGCAGCTACGGCGTAACACCAAACAAATTTACACCGTAGCCAATGGATAAGCACTGAAGATTAAAGGAAGTTACGGCGTAACTACCTAATAAGGTTACGCCGTAACTATTTTGAAGCCTATAAATAGTCGATGATTTCATCAGTATTTGATATCTTTCCTTTCCCAAACCTTATAGGGTTTGGGGAGATCAAAACACAGAGAAGAAGCATGGTTTAGGAGCCTGAATAACGAAGTCCTCGTCTACGATTTCCTTTGTATTCAAGTTTGGATTCATTTTATATTTTTCTAGATCTTATATTATGAATTCATGTTATTAATTAAAGTTTGCATTTATGTTATTGTTATTCTCTATAACTCTTTATAAACATTTGCTAGTCTTTTCATAGATCGCTAGCCTTGGTAGTATTATAAGCTTGATAGTATCTAAAGGGCTGGGAGATATGACCAACTGACCTCAGTCTGATAGATAGCGAAGTATGGAAGGAATTGGCCATAGTACGACCACTCTTCGTGTGCGAATTGACCAAATGATCACTTATCAAGTGGAGGTATTTAAGAGGTTAGGGGGAATCTAAGTTCCTAACAGTCGGGTTCCCACCGTCTAGATCTAGTAGATTTGGTGCTTAATGACTGCTATTAGGTTGCCGAATGATCCCGGGTGACCAGCTCATCTTGGTGAGGAATCTAAGAACCATAGGCCAGGACGAATCGACCAAAGGAGTCTAGTGATAATTAACCATTATATTGAATCTTGGTATCGGGAATCAATTCATATTTGTAGTCTTTATTAAGCTTCGTTTATCTTTCTCTTTTACCTAAATTTCTGTTGTCTGTATGAGTAGAATATTAGCTTATCTACGGATTACATCAACCTTGTCTACCATATATTATCAATATTTTATCTAATCATCTTAGTTCTTTCAAGGTCACAGCTCTCTTGGGACGATACTCAGATTTACCTAAGGCTTTACTACATCTGATCGGGTACTCTGCCCGTTAGTATGTGTCTATCCTAAGTTATTCAAGTTTTATAAATATTAAAAGCAGGATGAAATAGCACATCATCTTTTTGGCGCCGCTGCCGGGGAGCAGTTAATGAAAGATCTAAGGTATTTCATATTCAACTCATTAAGAGATTTGAGCACTTCCATAAGGTGCAAACAACCTCGCGAATTGGCTTAGGTTTTTGGCACACCCTAATGTTGGTATTAGGCAACTGTGCGTGGAAGACTATGAGAAATTAATGGCAAAGGATATCAGTCAACCCGAGGCTCTTGATTTTGAGGCATTTGGTAAAGCTGGTAGGAGATTGAGAAAGTTTTGCAAAATCAACTTCACATGTACTGCTGGGGATTTCACGTGTACTGCTTGGTTGAGGTTGTTTAGGATCACGGAGCCGGTCATTCCGGAGTACGTTCGTGAATTCCTTGCTAGTGTGGAGTTTAAGACTGAGGTTGATGATAATGAAGTGGATTCTATGTTTTTCTAGCTTGGGGGCGTTCGGAGGAGATTGACTCTTAGGGAGTTTACTATGCGTATGGGTTTGTACATTGAGGAGGAGATGGAGACTGAGGCTTTTAAGCGGTTCTATAACACATGCTGGAGAAGAAGGGATGAGAATCAAGACCTTGCTGCTTATTTTGATCAGATCACTGTCACAGGGGGTTATAATCCGAGGAGCCCTCCGTCGTATGTTATGGTGAGGAGCCCCATTCGTCGACTTATGCACCGCCTACTTGCTTGCTCTATCCGAGCAAGGCACTCAGCCAAGGAGAAGATGACCATGGATGATCTTTATCTGATGCAGGGAATGGAAGGAGGGAACAACATTGATGTTCCTTATTATTTGGCTAGGTTTATGGCTGTGGGTGCCAAGGGGTTTTCTGGTAGGAGTCCTTTGCAGGAGGCACATTTAATCGAGAGATTGGCTAGGAGTTTTGATCTTATGACTGATGCAGCTTTGGCCAGATTGACCATTGGTAGGGATACTTATTTGATTGGCCTAGCTTGTGGAGTTTGGGATTTGCATCCAGGATGTTTATGGTGCGATTCAGCTAGCTGAGACTGCCCCTAGGATAGAAGAAGGGGAACCTAGTGGTGCAGGTGGTGAAGAAGGGGAACCTAGTGGTGCAGGTGGTGAAGCTGAGGAAGCAGCCGAGGAACAGGTGCCTAGGGGACGAAGAAGGGCACATGTGAATGTTGGGGATAGGTTGCAGATCATTGATGAGAGGCTTGAGGGAATGTCATCCCACTTCAACGAGGAGATTGAAAGCCTCGAAGTGGGTCTATATGGTCTTAGTAACCAGTTTGAGGGTTTTTCAGGTACATTGAATCAGGTGCAGCAGCTCCAGCATGATTACTTTCATTGGAGTGCGGATCGGACTAGCCAGATGCTACAGCACATGCATTCGAGTCACCCAAGGTGGGAAGGTCTGGAGTACGTGTACCAGCCCAACATCCCCGATATCGAAGTCCAAGGAGGAGTGGCATTCATGCAGCCTGGCGCCACTCCTGGAAGCATCACGAGCACTCCATATGAGCCCTCCCAATTCCACTCCATGGATCATGATCTTCCTGGGGACGAGTGATTTCCCCATTTGATGAAACAATCTAAAACACTTTTAAAACTATTTGAAACTTATGTCTGTAATAACTTAACTATGTGGATATTTGCTTGTTCTATCGTTAATTGTACCCGTCGGGTACAAAATTTTCCTGATATGCTGTGCAGGTTTTGGTTCTGTGATACAGTTACGGCGTAACCCTGGGATTAGTTACGCCGTAACTCCTGCTGCAGTAGGCAATTATGGAAGCAACACAATTAGTTAAGGCCCATTCCAGATTCAACACACATTAGCCATCCCCTGACCCTCCTTCAACCTTTAGTGAGACATCTTGAGCAACCATTCGAGAGGGGAGTTTATTTCTTTCTTGATTATTTTTCATTTCTATTTTATTTTTCCTTTTTCTTCGTACAAATGGGACTTTGTACACTTCAAGTGGGGGGATAGGAATAGAAATGAAGTGTATGATTACTTATCTTACTTGCCCTAATTTTCTAGTTGGTTTCAAAATTTTAAGATTATTTGAAAATTTTTTGTCATATTTTTAACCAATCTAGAATCACATAAAGCTGAGCACACTATAACCCTTATTGCCATTAGTGAGATTTAGCCTTTCCGTTTCCCCCATTTTACCCAAATCTACCATAAATTGAGTGTGCCAATAGTATTGTAAACTTTAGAACTTGGCTTTTATATCACTTCGAGACCATAAACGAGTAGTGTATCAAGTTAGCTTGGTGCATTTGGAAAAGGCGGTTTGAAAAAAGTAAATGTTTTAGGATTAAACCCAAATAGCCCATACGTGTTCACTTGTGTGCGTTTATCGATTAGTCGCATTGGCTTTTCGACCCCCGTGTTAACCCTTTTTGTTGCACTCACCTTTAGTGCAAGATACCCCTTGTTACACCCTTTTTGAGCCTATCCTTTTATTTTCTAACCCTTATTTTCGTTACAACCTTACACCTTAAGCCTACCATGTAGTTTTACCTTTTTACCTAGAAGCCATTGTTCACCCTAGTTTGAAGTTCAAATAAAGAAGCCCTTATCATCATCTATATCTCGCTAAAAATCGTCAAAGACCCCAAGTAATCACCTTATGTTCAGTTCAAGTGGGGGATATATATCATTGTATCTTAAGCATATCGTAGTATATGCAACCAAATATATATATATATATATATTGAAGCATGATTGTTTATAGTGCGAAAAAGTATAAGCACTACATGAAGAAAATTGGCATTGAGAATAATCTTCTCGATCACGTTCAAAGGTTGGAAGAATAAGTTCAAGAATAATTTTGGAGGATTCCGGAGGCATGTACTGACCATATAAAGACGAACCTTGAATTATTGGTTGAATGATGGCAACTCGGTTTTAAGCTAAAACTACTTGTTTTCCTTTTTCTTTTCACCCATTATATATCCCATGCCTATCCTTACCCTTTTTGTTGTGAAGCATGTCTAGGTGATGCAGCGAGCAATCCTTGATGTCTTGGCCATGGATTTGGTCATGTATCATAATTTTGTCCACTTCGCCGTGACACGTTAGTAATGACACCACCCCTTAAGCCTTTGAAACTCAACCCAACATTGCTTTCTAAAATTTGTCTTAACCTTAGCTCTAGTGGTGGAGTTGTGTGTAATTTCCAAGCTTATAATAGAATACTTACTATGTCCGTGCAATCGAGTGATCACCCCGAAATTAACACTTAGTATAGGAGGAGTGAGAGTGTTTTCGTTTCCATTTCGTGAGGTGTTCGGCTCTTATCAATATTCTAGCATGGAAATTAAAACTACGCATTCTTCATGGATGTATCTTTTGCGGTCTAAATTAGTCTACTTGAGGGCAAGTAGAATTTAAGTGGGGGGATATTTGATAACATCAAATAGTCCTGAGTTTTTAAGCGTTAATTTCCCCCTTTATCATCACATTTTGAGTAAATTATTAGTGAAAACATCCTTATTCCTTGTTATTTCATTTCAGGAAGCATTCGAAGTAAGGAAACTGCATTTGGACGTTTTCAAGAACTACTGATTCAACTTTCTCTTAATTACGGCGTAACCAAGTGATGAAGTTACGACGCAACTTGAGATTTCGAAGACTACGGCGTAACCCTCAGCTAAGATTACGTCGTAACTACTGATTACAAAGACTACGGCGTAGCTATCAGCTTAGGCTACGTCGTAACAAAGATTTACACTGGATTATAGCAGCTACGGCGTAACACCAAACAAAGTTACGCCGTAGCCAATGGATAAGCACTGAAGATTAAAGGAAGTTACGGCGTAACTACCTAATAAGGCTACGCCGTAACTATTTTGAAGCCTATAAATAGTCGATGATTTCATCAGTATTTGATATCTCTCCTTTCCCAAACCTTCTAGGGTTTGGGGAGATCAAAACACAGAAGAAGAAGCATGGTTTAGGAGCCTGAATAACGAAGTTCTCATCTACGATTTCCTTTGTATTCGAGTTTGGACTCTTTTTATATTTTTCTTGATCTTATATTATGAATTCATGTTATTAATTAAAGTTTGAATTTATGTTATTGTTATTCTCTATAATTCTTTATAGACATTTGCTAGTCTTTTCATAGATCGCTAGCCTTGGTAGTATTATAAGCTTGATAGTATCTAAAGGGCTGGGAGTTATGACCAACTGACCCCAGTATGATAGATAGCGAAGTATGGAAGGAATTGGCCATAGTACGACCACTCTTCGTGTGCGAATTGACCAAATAATCACTTATCAAGTGGAGGTATTTAAGAGGTTAGGGGGAATCTAAGTTCCTAAGGGCCGGGTTCCCACCGTCTAGATCTAGTAGATTTGGTGCTTAATGACTGCTATTAGGTTGCCGAATGATCCCGGGTGACCTGCTCATCTTGGTGAGGAATCTAAGAACCATAGGCCATGACGAATCGATCAAAGGAGTCTGGTGATAATTAACCACTATATTGAATCTTGGTATCGGGAATCAATTCATATTTGTAGTCTTTATTAAGCTTCGTTTATCTTTCTCTTTTACCTAAATTTCTGGTGTCTATATGAGTAGAATATTAGCTTATCTACGGATTACATCAACCTTGTCTACCATATATTATCAATAATTTATCTAATCATCTTAGTTATTTCAAGGTCACAGCTCTCTTGGGACGATACTCGGATTTACCTAAGGCTTTACTACATCTGATCGGGTACTTTGCCCGTTAGTATGTGTCTATCCTAAGTTATTCAAGTTTTATAAATATTTAAAGCAGGATGAAATAGCACATCAGGACCTCAATCCTCTTGCTCTTTCAAGATCTATCTGGAAACTTGAAGTTAACATAGTCAAATTCAAGTTTAGGAGAGGATTGTTAGGAATTCTTGTAACAGTATGGTTCCTGACTTCCTGCTGATAAAGGTTCCTGCTGATAGTTATTTATGTTTCTGCTGATAGTGCAGTTACTGCTGATAGTGCAGTTACTGCTGATAGATAGTTTGTTTCTACAGATAGTAGTATCCGTATTATTAGTAATTAGTTAGGATATGCATGAGTTATTTTAGGAAGAGATAATGCATATCTTTTACGTGTTTTGTAAGCTGCAGAATTAGGGTTTCTCATAGTATAAAAGAAACCTGCGGCCAAGGTTTATGTACACTTTTGAATAACATTATTAGTGAATCAATATAGATCCATAGAGGATCAAGTATTTTGTGGTTATTGTCTTATTAACTCTTGTGTTCATATTCCGCGTGGACATAAGTTTAATAGAAGTTCTTTATAGTTTACTTGTGATTACACAGGTTTACTATCAGTTCATTAAGGCTCACAGGATATATCTGGGACTGTTCTAACAATGTCATACTTAGATGGTTGATAATTCTAATAAAAAATAATGCTACAATCGAGATCAAAGGTAAAGTTGAAAAGTAACGAAACATGCAAGCCTTATGTTGAAAATTCAATAAGTTGGTCATGAAATTAAACATACATAACACAGCTAAAAATAATATTAAATGTTGATAGGTGAAAATTTACGAAAATTTTTGACCTAGCTAAAAGTTTAAGTTAAACTCAACATCTCTTACTTGCGGATGACACGAGTCGCGGTCTTCATTATTTCAAGCAGTATTAAAGGAAGTTTTCATCCGTTATTTTGAATAGCTAACCAGATCGGCCCCACAAATTTTCTAAACTTAAATGGTGATCGTTTTTACCGTGAGTTGATAGCAGGACGAAATAATATGGAGTGATGATTTTTATCTTACTCATTATATTTTGGGTTACATTTTGCGTCATCAGACACATAAACACGTTTACAACATTTAATAACGCCCTGTAATAAAATGATGGTTGTTTAGATTGGTTAAGATTAACTAGGAACTTTAGAAAACAATAAATCAAATTATATGAAACAGTTCTAGCGAGATACTATAACCTCATAATTTTCGCAAAATAGGTTTAGCAAAATTGTTTTCAAAAAAAGAGTTGGTACACAGAAATAGAAAATAATTGGGCTAAGGGTCATATTTTGTGAAAGTTTGTTTGTGACTATTATGCGAAGGTAACAAACTTCACAATTAAAAGGTTAATGGAGATCACCTAATATTTTAAAGTTTCAAACGATAATAATGGCATAAGATATCAACAAATTTTGTTATTAGATTGAGTGCTATGGTTATTAAGCTTATCATCTTTACATCAACGTCAAATCACCATTTAACAAGCTAACAAACTCATCACCAAACAGATGATATGATCATCACCAAACCAAAAATATGAAAATAAGTCACTTTATACAAACATACCTCACAATATACACCACACGCACGCACACACAAAAAAAGATTGGAAATAGTTTGATGGTGCAGATCACCAAACCACTTCAAAATCTTGTCTTTATGCGCGGTTGAGAACAAGTTGTATGATGATGATGCGTGGTGAAGGCCATCACCAGGTGATGCTTCACCATCATAGCGTTCAGTCCTAAAGGCTCAAACTTTTTAAGTGAAACAAATATATAGAAGTGATTGTCACAAAATCTTCACATAAAGGCTAAAGCCTAAACATAACCAAAATTTATATCACTGGAGACACAAATGCTAAAGGTGTAAAATGGCGAGAACGTCTTGAATCCGGGTATATTTGGCACCAGCTAATTTTTATCATACAAGGAATATCTCCGGCAACTCTCATGGCCCAGTGGGGCACCAACTGGAGTGAGCAAGAGCCGAGAATCAAATCCTTGACCTTTTATCCACAAAATCTCTCCAATGAGTCCATGAGTTTTTCGGAGGTAGTTAATAACTGAGCCAAAGCTCATATGATCGTCGTTTCATCATACACCACGAGACTGATACATTTTTTTGTTGTTGTTGTTGTTGTGTTTTCCATTTGTAAAAATGGTATAGAACTCACAACAATCAACAATTACATCAAACCAACCACCTCTTGGTGTATTTTATTAATCAAAGCTATAAACAGGTTCTTACTAAACGATTACAAAAGACAATGAGTGATCTCCTTCAGAAGGACACCACTCTAATCCCCACTACAAAATCACTCAAACACTCAACAATTAAATTAAACCAGACATTTTGATTAAAGAATGAAGCCTTACCTGCCATGTTGGCATGTATGCTTCCAGATGGAGTGTCATTGATCAAACACAAGAGTTTCTTCATCTGCTCAGAAGTAAAACCCGAAGATGTACTAGCAGATGATGGGTTTTCATTTTGTTTAACATCAACATTAGCATTTTAAGTTTGTTTAAACCCATCGTGTTTAGCAGGAATATTGTTTTTAATAAAACCAGGTGGAAAACCAATGATTTCATAACATCTGTAAATAGTATGTCCAATCTTACCAGAGTTTTTACAGTTAAGATTAGGATTAGGACCTCTACTAATAGTATTAGTATTAGTACTTCTAGTGTTATTATTATTGCTATTAAACACTCTTCTATTATTATTAAAAGACTTAACAGCAAAAGAAGAAGCATTCAATTTAGATTCATTAACACTAGAATACTCTAGAACCCCTCTGTGGGATTCCTCTCTAGAAACAGTTATGTAAGCATCTTTAACCTCTGAGAGAGGATCCGTGGTCAAAAGATCAGTCCTCACACGCTGATAACAGTCATAAAGGCCCATGAGGAACTGCATCAATCTCATAAGTTGCTTATGCAACCCTAACTCTTTACTAGCATCACAAGAACATTTGACTTCACAAACAAATTTAGCCAGCAAATTTTCTCGAGAGAGTTAAGCCCATGATAATAAGCAGCCACAAAACTACCTCCTTATTTAACACAATTAATTTTCTGTAACAAGTTATAAACAACAGATCCATCAACCTTATCATATGTTTCTTGCAATTCTTTCCACAAACAAGTAGCATTATCAGAATACACGAGACCCATATAAACATCTTGAGACACATAATTTATTAACTAGGTCAAGATTATAGCATTACACATGTTCCATTGATCAGGTAAGATATCACTAGTAGCATAAGTATCTTTTAAACATGATCCATCTAAAAAAACTATACTTATTCCTAGCTTGTAATGCAAGTTTCATAGCACCTGACCGTATTCTATAACCTTTATTCCCAACAAGTTTAAATGGAATCAAAGCAGTGCCATTATTATCATTTGTTTGAATATGTAATGGATTACCAGCATCAAGATTATTGATTAAAACCTGAATACTACCACTAGGTTCACCACCAATAGCCATAATAACAGATAAAACGCCAAACAAGAAAGCATAACAGATAACAAACAATAACCAACAAAAACAACAGACAAAGCAATAAACATAATAAAATGGAAGATAACAAACAGATTATCAACAAAAACTCCAGAACACCAGCACAGAACAATTAACCACCAATAAACAATCACCAACTTCCAAGACTGCTCAATGGCCTAACCTATAGCAATCTAGACTCAACAAAACTACAATTATTAAATAAAAAAACTAAAAAATAAAAACACACACCCAAGAATCAACAAAGGATTAGCCAATTGGAGTAGGGTTGGCCAGAGCAGGTTTCCACACCATTCAAGATGGAGGGTCAAGGTGTTAATCGGAGCCGTTTGCACCCAATTAACCAAACTCTTGTTGTCTTAAGAGAGAAGAACAACTTACAGTGCTATAACAGAGCGCAATGAAACAATAAACCTAATAACCCTATATTCAATTAGTCTAAGATTATTGCCCACCAAGAATGAGCCCAGAGATAACAACAACCACCAGGGAACAAAATCCCCAAATATCAAAATTAAGGTTTCAAAAACCCTAATTACAAACCCGCGATTAAATCACCAGATCTCACCCAAACAGATGAAATACACCATGACTGTAAAGAATACGACCTCAAAAAACCAATAACAACACCAGATCAAGAAACCCCCAAAATCAATCATAAAACCCTAAATCAAGATTCAATCAAGAACCGCCAAATATATTACCGTGGCTCTGATACCATGTAAAAATGGTAAAAAAAACTCACAACAATCAACAATTACACCCAGCCAACCACCCCTTGGTGTATTTTATTAATCAAAGCTATAGCATGTAAAATGGTAAACAGGTTCTTACCAAACGATTATAAAAGACAATGAGTAATCTCCTTTAAAAGGACACCACTCTAATCCTCACTTCAAAATCACTCAAACACTCAACAATTAAGATCAAATCAAGATATTGATCTTGATAACAATACCAGACAGCAGATGATATCAAAGATATATCAAAATACAAAGAATACTATGTGAAAACTTGTGAGAGAAAAAAGAGATGAAAATGGATATTATGCTTAATGAAACCCTAGCTCAGATGATGAGAATATTGATACGCGTACAACACGCGTTCGGGGTCAAAGGAAACTTCTTTTTCTTCGAGCAAGTTTTTCAACCACCTAGGCAGTGAACCTAATCGTTGTAGTGTAGTATTAGGGTAAGCCTCGGGATTGATATCGTTCTCTAGGGGAATAGGAATGCTAGTGAGAAATTACTACGCTAAGGTTGGGGTTGAGGAATATTATTTTTTATATTTTTTAGAAAATTGAAAGGTACGAATCTCGGGGTATTGGATTTGGGGGTGGTATTTCTACCAATTACTCTACTATTATCTAGTCTAATTAACTAAGCTAAGGGGTAGTCTATGTCTAATTGATGTGTGCTCGTATGATGATTTAAAATGTGTCTACCTAGATGCTATTACTCCCTAGTTATCTTTTATTGATGGTTGAATTGTCACGTCCTTATTCTTAATGCATTGTGTCTTCTAAGGTCGTAGGGTATGCTTTTTTCCCTAACTCGTTGAGGATACCTTAAGGTTATTGCCTACAAAATCTCTAGGATTCATAAACTAACTCTAAGGTTATCTTTGGATTTTTAGCCTACAATAACTCTAGGCGATTATAAACTAATGTTCACAAAGATTACTCAAGCATTAAAAACACAACGATGGCCTATTGCAATCCTAAGCCAATTTCAATTAAGATAAGAGACAACCAATCAATATTCAATAACTAGGTTTCATAGATCTAAGCAAACACATAAGTAAATTAGCCGGACATGGTAAACATGCAAGCATACACACATACAATCGAATACATAATGAAATCAATGAAGTAGATTACTTATCTTGATGTAAAATAGGGTATGAGAACCCTAAGATACTGCTCAAGACAAACCAAGATCGTTTTAGGGTTTTACTCCACAATTCTACCTCCATAAAAGTCTGAAAATTCGAATTCTATATATAGAATTACAACTACGATGGCGTCACTCTTTAATTGGGACGTCGTCGGATCGCCGCCATTAGGGTTTTGTCTTGACCAAGTCAACTTTGTGACGGCGTCACGTTGTGGTTGTGACGCCGTCGACTTCATCTTCTGACGCCGTCTGAATCTGGATCTAGGCCGTCTGAGTTGTAACGCCCTACTCTTTAAAGCCTGAAGCCGTCAGGTACAAAATAGAAATTTCACTCTTGAGCCGTCGCAATTAGAGGGACGGCGTTGCCCTTTATTTATAACGTCGTCGGGTGCATTTCCAGCAGCTTGAGTGTCTTGATCTTGACTTTAGCCATTTTCTTCATATATTCACGCCTTTTCGTCCAAATAAGTGTCATTTCAGCATTTTGCCTTCAAGAGACCTAAAAAGTGAAAAGGAACGAAATTAAGCAGTAACGGATATAAAAGTGGTCGATTAAGGGCTTAAATGACCCTTCAAAAGTGTACCTTTTAAATCCTTATCAAATATATATACCAAAAATTTCTTCTTTAGCCCTTCAAGACTCTCACACTTGACATTAAGCTCCCAACTTTAATATAAGCTGAATAAACTTTAAAATGTGACATAATAAGTCCCTTAACTTGTAGACTGAGCAACTTGACCAACTTTGACTACATTCTTCAATATCATCCCATCTACGATGTACGTGATGATATTTGATACAAAAACACTTGGGAGCCTTTGGTACTTATTTACTCTGGGTATGTCCTTATTTACTTTTTAGGTTTCCTTGTGAAGAGGTAAATTTATCATGACACTAACATTATTATATGTATTATAGTTGAACATATAAAGGTTACATGCATGGAAGCATGCCAATACTTTATGATATTGTAAAAGAGGTTTAACTTCACAATCAATCGTCATTGTAAATAAGTATTATTATACTTAACATGTAATGAATACAATATGTATGTTTATGCCTTAATTACACACGAGACACGCTACCAAAGGCAGCCTTGATTAAAAGTTATCAGATGCACATATTTTTTACAGTGATGTAAGGTATAACAAATGCGATTTTATCTAATCAAACAAGGTTAATAAAAATTTAGTTTTTCATAAGTTAATCAATTAACTAAGCAAGTACCAAAAACTACTTTTTGGATTTGGTATCTAAAATGATTAAGGAATTCTTTTTAATAAAAACTAACACTACAAAACATAATTTCATTAAAGTCGTTTGCATTGTGACACCCAAAACAATTCCCTAATAGCGCTTATGCCAATGCGTAAGAAGTTGGCATGTTTTTATCTATGCATAGTTAAGACATACATATTAGTTGTTGGAGTTGTTTTGGTTATCCCCTTTTTCGTTTATATTGGTCCGAATCGCAATGCAAGTTGCATGCATTTTAAAGAGGAAGGTACCGTTGCTCAAACACACGTCATTTTCGATGTGGATGGTTTTTTGCCGCCGCCGCCAGCCCACCACAGTGTCACCGTACCCACCCACCTGTGTCATTTCATCCGCCACTAATATGGCTTGCGCGAGAATGACAGAAGCAATTTTTGTAATTTTTTATTTTTTAATGATTTTTGTGATTTTTTGTGTCTATTTAATGATGTTTGTGTGTGCATGATTCAGTATGTGTCTAGTGTTTATGTTACGGTGTGTATGGTTTGTGTAATTTATTTTATTGTTATTATTTAAACGAGTGTGTATGATACATTGTGTGTGGTTTGTGTATTTTTTTTTACTATTATTATTATTTTTGTAATATGTGTTTTTATAATGTGATTTGTATCAGTTAGTTAAACGAAGTGAAGTTAATATTTTTTGAGGAGTGATACACCCACTCAAATTCATCCACAAAAGAATCTCACGCGCTGAAGTGGTGAGGGATGATTGGTTTTTTGTGGGAGCCACTCCCACAAAAAACCAAACATCCCGCGCCACCTCAGCGTGTGAGATTCTTTTTTGGATGAATTTGAGTGGATATAGCATTAGTGATATTTTTTTAACCCAAATGGACATTTGATTTTATAACACATCAAGAACAAAGTTTATTTATTTATTTATTTTTATTTTTGTAATGTATTTTTATTGGGAAGGATGAAGAATAAGTTTGTTTGAAAAAATAAAAAAGAAAATAGAATTTTGGGCGAGGTCCTTTTGGCATGTGAAATAACATGTTATGAGGGAGGGAGTATTTTGGTGTGTGTGAGGCTGGTGCCAATGGTTGATCGTGAGGAGGTTTGAGACCCCTCCTCAAGCGTTAGGCTTAATGGTGAGGAAGACGGTGATGCATGAGCTGCCTCATACCAAGAGACGAATGGGGAGATGGTCACCGAATAGGATATTGTGCCAACGCCCCCCCCCCCCCCCCCAATGGATACAAAAGTGTTAAAAAAAAACCTATAATTTTATCACCTATAAATATCCAATAAACTTCAATATTCCTCTAAATAACATTCATGAGGCCTTCTTATGAATAGTGTTTTGGGTTTTTTTTTACCCAGACCCTTTGGGTGGACCACATAGTCATATTTGTTTATACTACTCGACCTAACCTATTCATCTTCACTCACACCCTTTGTTTATCGTTTAGATCCAAACGGGTATACTTCCGGAAAATTATCCGGCGATATTTTGATCCGAAGAAAATGCAATTCGTTGGTACTACAAACGATTGTGAGGAAGCTACAGTCAGACGTACTATCAAACCAATTTTTTTACTGCGTTTGCGGATGTCTGTTTGCCATATGTTGATTGCTACAGGTGCAATTTCCTTTTCGTCCACATCCTTTTTTATGCTTCATATATATTATATTTGTATAGTTAGAGTTAGGTAGATCAATTATTTGTGATAAAAAAAAGTTCAGCAGGTTTGCTGTTTGGAAGATTTGATACTAGGTTTGATGTGTTTCCCTTTAGTTTTTGCCTGTTTTTTGTGTCAGCTTTATGGTCGTTGCCCTATGTTGCATTTAGGTTTCATTCATTTTTGCAATTTGGTAAAGTGGTTGTCCTTATATATTTATTGTGGTTCATGTTAGCTATATTCATTGTGGCTTTGTTATATTTAGGTGTTAGCGTAATTAAATGTTGCTTATGGTGCTTTAGATGTTAGTTAGGATTAGATGTTAGGGCCACTAAATGATATGCAGATTTTGGTTTATGATTTAAGGTTAAATGTGATTGCAATTCAATGTTAGCCACATTAAATGTTCTGTACGTTTTTTGGGGTTGTATTAATTTGTGTTTCAGTTTTTTTTTTTTTTTTTTTTTTTTTTTTTTTTTTTTTTTTTTTTTAACGATAAGTGCTGACTTTCTTCCATCTTTTTGTTTGGCCTTTTTTTTTCCTCTTATGTATTTGCAAACTATCGCTTCATAATGCTTTTGTTGCTCACGATAACTATTTCAAAAATGTTGATAGTTCTACTTTACTTGCTTTTTGCTGTCTTCGTAATTGGTATGCATATTATCGTTTATAACTATGAACTCAAAAACCATACTTGACTCTCAAAACATTCACAATCGTTCACGTCAAAACCTGATACAAAACAATGCTCCAAATATACATGGATGTACTGGATGTGAAATGCGTGAGATCATTACGCCAATTGTCTCCACCTATCAACCGTATGCATCTTAGTGTTTGGCTGCACCAAAGAGTCATTATGGAAAAGGTAGGCTCATGTTTTTGTTATTCGCTTTTGTTATACTTACACTTGTTTTCATGTTTACCATGAAAACATTGACAGGCTTATGTTGCTTTTTTGCTGATAGATATTGTTCAGGAACAGAATGTACACATTACAGGCCAACAGATACCTTTAGATCATAGTGGTCATATGGGAGGAGTGTGTGCACGAATGGGTAGTTCTTTGGGGCTGAATTACAACATTGCAAACAATTTGGAAACACCTTTGCTACAGACTGCTTTAAAAAACCGTGTTGACGGGATGGTTGCTCAAACACCTGATAACGTAACCAAAGGTACTCTCATGTATTTTATTTTTACACAATTTAGAATGATTAAATCACATTCTCATGGTATTTTTTAAATCAGAATAGGATCTCCTACACATGATAACAGATGTTCACAACAAACTAGAAAAAGAGGGAGACCGCGAAAACAGATGGCCAACAAAGAAGTGCACCTGGGTGGTTCATCCGAATATGTAGGCACCATTGGTCAACCAATGACTCCTGATATGATGGAAGGTGACTTATGTACTTCTCTTTTAAAATGCAATTTCTCAAACTCTATTGCTTCCTATACAATATTGAATTGGCCTTTGATAGTATTCTTTACTGTCGATAGGGTTAGCTACACACAATATTGGTCCTTCAAAACAAAGTAGAAAAATAAAAACCTCGGCCAATGACGTCGCTGGAAGCTATGTGCAAACCGATAATTTACATGATGGTGTGCAAAACGTCACACGCCAACTGCCTTTGAATGTCACTGAAGGTCATCAGCTTTGTTTTATTTTGTAATAAAGTTTTTTCAATCCCAAATGTTTCCGTCCTATATTGGCTTTGACTTTTATGCGTTTCTGTTCCAACAGTCACACCAATTGTCGATGGTGATGTTGACACTGGTGTTACATCTGGTGATTCCTATTGGCCACAAACTCGGGAAAGAAAAAGACGCATAAATTAGGCTTCCAGAACACGCATGCGGCAATCAAATTCAGATACTCATGTTCACACCATTGGGAAACCATCGAATCCTGATGCAGCTAAAAGTGAGT
The DNA here is from genome assembly GCA_019973895.1 of Chrysanthemum seticuspe. Lineage (NCBI taxonomy): Eukaryota > Viridiplantae > Streptophyta > Magnoliopsida > Asterales > Asteraceae > Chrysanthemum > Chrysanthemum seticuspe. The sequence goes on from BPTQ01000004.1 coordinate 231,013,982, forward strand.
ATTTTTTTTCCCTTTTACATAAATTTTTTTGCATCTAAAAATGCCTTTAACTTTTGTGGTACTTCTTTGGCCAACAGCAACACGTGTGCATGATGATGGCCAACCAAGTGTTGCACAAAATGTTAGTCATCAGTCGCAATGTCAAAAAAGAAATGGGCGCTCGGGTCAGCCCTCTAGAACGTCTCAAGGTCAGCGTTCTCTCACAAGTAGCTTCCATCGTAACTCAGATAATAGACCATGCAACATTGATGAAGGGTCATCTTCTCATACAACACAAGGTAAATGTTGTGATTTTTTTTCCATGCTTTATCTTTTTCACAAACATATATTCTCAAAACTTTGAATTAATTATGATTTGTTAATCAATGTAGATACATCACCTGCATACGATGATTTAGGAGATTGTACTGAGCGATGCCATCATTGTAACGCTGCTTTTTGTCCTGGGGAACGGCTCTCAGGGCATCGTTTTAGAAATGGTTTACCTCAATACCATTTTATGTTGTGGAGGTGGTAGAATTTTTATGCAACTTGAGGCAGATCCACCTCAGTATATCAAGCAACTACTTGGAAAAAGGACGTTTATGGAAAATATCCGAGCCTACAATCAGATGTTTGCAATGGATTCATTTGGTGCAAAAGTTGACGACACAACCAATAATGGTAGAGGGCCATATGTTTTTAAAGTTTCGGGCCAGATATACCATCGAATTGGCTCACTTTGTCCAATTGATGATGACCCAAAATTTTTACAGCTATATATCTATGACACGCATAATGAGGTTCAACGTAGGTTGAGGGATTTTTCAAATTCAGGTGGCTCTGATTTAGATCCGGAGATCGTGGAAGGACTCATTCACTTCTTAGATGGCCACAACGAACGGGTCCAGATATTCAGAACTGCACGGGACAAATGTGTTGAACATGATGTCCCAGAATTTAAGGTGAGGCTTTACAGCGGTGAAGGCCCCCGTGGTTATGAACTTCCAGCATCGCAGACCCTTGGCTCCATTGTCTTTGACAGCGGCCCAGAAAGTGAGTCGAATTACGATGTTATCCTGGAATACAGAGATGGTCCATTAAAGAGAATTAGCAAGATTCATAAGTTGTACATGTCATTACAGTTTCAATTGATTTTCATCTATGGTCAACCAGGACATCATACAAAGTTAAAGTTAAGAACATCAGATCCAAACGATGAGCTAAAACGGGTCTCAATGAATGCATTCTACACATACCAGTTGCACCCAAGACATGATGATTATAATCTGCTTTTTCAAACTGGTAGGATTTTTTAGCAATACGTCGTTAGGGTATATTGTTGTATATAACAGAATAGGATGGATTTTTATAGGACACATCAAAGCGATATTCGAGGAGACTATTTGTCAGGCCTTTATGTTGTGATTTTTTTCCATGCTTTATCTTTTTCACAAACATATATTCTCAAAACTTTGAATTAATTATGATTTGTTAATCAATGTAGATACATCACATGCATACGATGATTTAGGAGATTGTACTGAGCGATGCCATCATTGTAACGCTGCTTTTTGTCCTGGGGAACGGCTCTCAGGGCATCGTTTTAGAAATGGTTTACCTCAATACCATTTATGTTGAGGAGGTGGTAGAATTTTTTATGCAACTTGAGGCAGATCCACCTCAGTATATCAAGCAACTACTTGGAAAAAGGACGTTTATGGAAAATATCCGAGCCTACAATCAGATGTTTGCAATGGATTCATTTGGTGCAAAAGTTGACGACACAGCCAATAATGGTAGAGGGCCATATGTTTTTAAAGTTTCGGGCCAGATATACCATCGAATTGGCTCACTTTGTCCAATTGATGATGACCCAAAATTTTTACAGCTATATATCTATGACACGCATAATGAGGTTCAACGTAGGTTGAGGGATTTTTCAAATTCAGATGGCTCTGATTTAGATCCGGAGATCGTGGAAGGACTCATTCACTTCTTAGATGGCCACAACGAACTGGTCCAGATATTCAGAACTGCACGGGACAAATGTGTTGAACATGATGTCCCAGAATTTAAGGTGAGGCTTTACAGCGGTGAAGGCCCCCGTGGTTATGAACTTCCAGCATCGCAGACCCTTGGCTCCATTGTCTTTGACAGCGGCCCAGAAAGTGAGTCGAATTACGATGTTATCCTGGAATACAGAGATGGTCCATTAAAGAGAATTAGCAAGATTCATAAGTTGTACATGTCATTACAGTTTCAATTGATTTTCATCTATGGTCAACCAGGACATCATACAAAGTTAAAGTTAAGAACATCAGATCCAAACGATGAGCTAAAACGGGTCTCAATGAATGCATTCTACACATACCAGTTGCACCCAAGACATGATGATTATAATCTGCTTTTTCAAACTGGTAGGATTTTTTAGCAATACGTCGTTAGGGTATATTGTTGTATATAACATAATAGGATGGATTTTTATAGGACACATCAAAGCGATATTCGAGGAGACTATTTGTCAGGCCTTTATGATGCAGTTTCAAGAGGAGATCGTGATGGGTCACATGCAGGTTCGCGAATTATATTACCTTCCTCATTTACTGGAGGGCCAATATATATGTACAACCATTACTTGGATGCATTGGCGATTTTCCAGGTACTTGGTAATCCACGGTTTTTTATAATATTCACATGTAATGTAAAGTGGCATGAGATTCAAAGATACATGAGTCAGTTTCCTCATTTGACTACATCAGATAGGGCGGATATAGTATGTAGAGTATTTGAGCAAAAGAATAAATCATTCATGAAGTTCCTCAAGAAAGGGCACACATTTGGGCACGTCACAGGAGGTATGTCTATATTTATTTATAAAAAGGCCTTGCATTTTATCTTTCAATCACTTTTATTCAATCGATAACTACATAATGTGGTATTCCAACATGTTGTTCTAATTTTAGTTGTTCGATTTTTTTATATGCAGTATTGTATAATATTGAGTTTCAGAAACGGGGGTTAACGCATTGTCACACACTGCTTTGGATTTCTTCGTCAACCAAGATTGAGACTCCTCAAGATGTGGACCAATAAATGTCTGCAGAGCTACCTGATCCTGATGTTGATCCGCGCACTTATAAAATTGTTTCAGAGATGATGATGCATGGACCCTGTGGCAAGGCCAACTTGAGTGCACCATGTATGCAAGGCGATACGTGCACTAAAAATTTCCCAAGGAAATACAGTAATGAAACTTTCTTTGATGACAATGGTTATCCACATTATCAAAGAAGGCAAGGAAAATTTTACGCAACAAAAGGGCAAATGAAGCTTGACAATGGCTATGTAGTGCCGTATAACCGCGATCTATGCTTGGCATTTGAAGCTCATATTAATGTGGAATATTGTGGATGGAGCATGCTGATAAAATATCTGTTTAAATATATATCAAAAGGAACTGCTCAAATATTTGCCAAAGTAACAAGGTCTGTTAGTGAAGCTTCTACTTCATCAGCACAAACAGAGCTATGCATTGATGAAATTCAAAATTATCTTGATGGCCGGTTGATATGTCCTCATGAAGCGTGTTGGAGAATCCTCAAATTTGAAATACACAGCAGAGAACCAGCGGTGTAGATTCTTTCGGTCCATCTAGAAAACATGCAACATGTAACCTTTCTAGACGGTGAAAATTTAGAGTCTGTGGTTAACCGTCGTGATTGCAAGCTGAAAACACTCACATAATGGTTTACTTACAACATTAAAAATGAAGATGGAAGACATTTGACATACTTACAATCTCCATTAGAGTTTGTATGGTATGTGGATCGAAAAATTTGGTCGCATAGGAAAACTAACATATCTTCTATTGGATGGCTTGCATATATACACCCAAATTCAGGGGAACTTTTCTACTTAAGGATGTTATTATGTCATCAAAAAGGGTGCAGAGGCTTTACAGAGCTCAGATTAGTCAACCAAGTTGTGTATCCGACATATCGTGCTGCATGTGACGCACTCGGTCTACTTGGTGACGATAAAGAATGGGACATAGCTCTTGAAGAAGCATGTGGCTCAGCTTCATCACCAGAACTGAGGTTCCTTTTCGTGTGGCTTCTTACTCATAGTGAAGTTGCACAGCCTTTGCGGTTATGGAATACATATTGGCAAGAAATGGGCCATGATATTCCAGTAATTGTCTCACAACAGGTGCGCATTCCCAACTACTATTTCAATGATGATGAATTGCAAGGATACATATTATATGAACTAGAAATAATACTTACCAGTTGTGGCAAATAAGTACAAAATTATGGTTTACAGCCACCTCCAAAAGAGCTGTTGGATCAATTAAACAACCGACTATTAATGGAAGAGAAGAATTACAACAGGGAGATGTTGGCGCAACAAAGAGATGAGTCGGTTCCAAGGCTAAACATTCAAAAAAAAAACATATACGACCTTATCATAAATGCTCTTAAAGCAGGTAAGCAAGAGTTGATATTTGTGTATGGTCATGGAGGAACCGGTTAAACTTTCCTGTGGAAAACAATCATTAGCACCGTACAATCTGAAGGTAAAATTGTGTTGTCAGTTGCTTCTTCTGGCATTGCTTCTCTTCTTCTTCCATCAGGCCAAACTGCAAATTCAAGATTTAAGCTTCCACTAGAACTGACAGATGAGTCACTTTGCAGCATTAAAAAAAAACACTCAGATAGGAAATCTTTTAAAAGAAACCGATCTCATTATCTGGGATGAAGCACCAATGAATGACCGACGATGCTTTGAAACATTAGATAGGACTCTGAGAGACATATTAGATGCACCAGATGTTTTGTTTGGTGGAAAAACAATCGTTTTAGTCGGTGATTTCCGATAAACACTTTCGGTCAAAAAAGCGCGCCAAAAAATGGAAATAATAGCATCGTCTATTGCAGAATCACACCTCTGGCCATAGTTTCATGTTATGACACTTAAAGAAAACATGAGGTTGTTCTGCTCAGATTTGAGTCTAGAAGAACAAAGCTTAGCACACTCATTTGCATCATGGCTTCTTGATATTGGTGATGGTAACATTGGTGAACCTGATAAAGAAGACCGTAGAGATTCAGCATGGGTTGAGATCCCTTCTAGATACTGAATACAAGATGATGAACAAGGCCTCTCAAATCTCATAGATTTCATCTATGATCAGCCTACACTTGAAACACCTTCAACAATTACTTTACAAGAAAAGGCAATCGTCTGTCCAAAGAATGAAACAACAGACATCATTAATTCAAAAGTTTTATCCATGGTTCGTGGTGAAATAACAACTTATGCAAGCTATGATATAGCCATACCGGTTGGGAATAACGGATTCGAAACAGAGCTGTTATACCCTGCTGAATATATAAACACATTTAAGCTGCCAGGCTTCCCGCCACACGAGTTAGAGCTTAAGGTTGGATCACCAGTGATGCTGTTAAGGAATGTTAACTTGGTAGGTGGTTTGTGCATTGGGACACGGATGATAGTGACACACCTGATGTCAAGACTTATTGAAGTGCAAATCATTACAGGCACAAGAGTCGGCGAAAAAGTTTTTATTCACAGAATACCACTAATCCATAAAGATCCAAATCTTCCTTTTGTTTTCAAACGCACTCAATTCCCAATAAAGCTCTGTTATGCTATGATAATAAACAAAAGTCAAGGCCAATCTCTAACAAAATTGGTGTTTACCTTCCTGAACCAGTCTTTGGCCATGGCCAGTTGTATGTCGCTCTCTAGAGCTACATCTCCTCATGGATTAAAAGTTCTTATTAAACAACAAGAAAATTAAACACAAAATGTCACAAAAAATATTGTTTACAAAGATTTTTTAAGAAAAATAAAAGACACATCCTTTCTTTTCACAACACAAATATAGGCATTAATATTTTCCTTTTTTTGATAACAAACTTCTTGCTTCTTTTGTTGCTAATTTAGTTTCCTTTAATTTTTAGTTGATACTTTTTTTTATGTTTTTACGTATGTCTTTTTATTATTAGCACCACTTTAGGATTCAGGTTTTCTTATGATGTAGCTTCATAGAAAATTTACCACAATCTTTTGGTCATAAACATCCTTTACATAATGCCATCACAACTACATATTAGTATTTTTTGCTTTTATAAAGTTATCATAAAAGTGATCAGCCACAGGTAGATTTGCAAACCACCAGTTTTATGTACCGTGTGTCATAATCTTAGTGTTGAAATACTTATTCCCTTTATCATTATTAGTTTTCGAATCTTTTTCTGTATTTGACTTTCTTTTTTATCACTTACCAGCACAATGGAAGAAAATGCAACTGTTGTGGTGGAACATGCCTCTCAAGACAAAAGCATTGAAACTAGCAGTGTACCACAGATTGTAACGATTCATCAGTTAAAGCCAACATCTGATAGCAAAGTGCTCGAAGCTAGAGTATATAGAAAATGGACTTCAGTCACTTATGGCAAAAAGAATGCAACTGGATTCTCCGGGAAAAAAAAGAGATTGGATTTTACTATATCTTGATAGATCAAGAGGTATGTGTTAATTCAAATAGGATAGATCAAATGTAGCGACAATTCGAATTTGTCTAATAAGAAATAAACATGAACAGGGGAATGCTATACAAGCGAACATGAATGTTAAAGAAATTGACTACTTCAACCCCAAAATCAAACTTGGGGAGGTCTATAGAATTTTAGAGTTCATGTGTGAACCGATGAATCCTTACCAACAAACAATTAATAACAAAACAAGCCTAAGATTTGGAAGAGCCACAAAATTTGATGTTATACAAGCACCAAACATCCCGCACCACTACTTTGATTTTGTTCCATATAACCAGCTTCAGTACAGAATTCCTACAGAAGATGCAATGGGCAAAATTCAATACCCGATTCTCACAGGTAACCTTTCTACTCTCAAATTTTTCAAGACAAAAAGAGATGCTAAAATACTAACACTTATCTGCTTACAGACTACATAGGATGTTTGCGGTCGCCAGGAGAAGTTATACACAAACCAAATGCCAACCAAGATGAAACTGTGTATAGGAAAGTGGATATTGAAAATTTAAGGTACATTAATTTATATTTAAAACTTTTTTTGTTAAAAAGTAAACTAGCAAGATTTATCGCTTCTCTTATAACTTGCTCATCTTCCCAGTGGTAATGTTGTTGAGACTGATAACGCTACACGCGTCGTTCGGGGTCAAAGGAACTTTCTTTTCGTCGAGCAAGTTTTTCAACACCCTATGCAGTGAACCTAATCGTTGTAGTGTAGTATTAGGGTAAGCCACGGGAATTGATATCGTTCTCTAGGGGAATATGAATGCTAGTGAGGAGTTATTACGCTAAGGTTGGGGTTGAGGAAGATTATTTTTTATCTTTTTATATTTTTTAGGAAATGGAAAGGTACAAATCTCGGGGTTTGGATTTGGGGGGTTGGTATTTCTACCGATTACTCTATTATCTAATTATCTAATTAACTAAGGTGAGGGTAGTCTATGTCTAATTATTGTGTGCTCGTATAATGATTTAAAGATGTGTCTACTTAGGTTTTATTACTCCTTAATTATCTCCTATTGATGGTTGAATTGTCACGTCCTTATTCTTAATTGCGTTGTGTGTCTAAGGTCGCAGGGTATGCGTTTATCCCTAACTCTTTGAAACTACCAAAGGGTCTCATCTACAAAATCTCTAGGATTTATAAACTCTAACTCTAAGGTACTCTTTGGATGGTTTAGCCTACAACTACTCTAGGTGTTATAGTCTAAGGTTCACAAAGATTAATCAAGCATTAACTACACAACGAATGACCTATCGCATTACTAGATCATTAACAATTAAGATAAGAGACAACCAATCAATATTCAATAGTTAAGTTTCATATTCCCTAAGCAAACACACAAGTAAATTAGCCGGACATGGAGAACATGCAAGCATACACACAAATAATTGAAGACATAATTGAATTCATGAAGTAAAGCACTTATCTTGATGTAAGATAGGGTTTCGAACCCTAAAATACTGTACAAGACAGCCTTGGTTTGGTTTAGGTTTTTACTCCAAAAGACTACATACCAAAACTGAAAAATTAGGATTCTATATATAAGATTACATTCGCGACGGCGTCACCTTATGATTTGTGACGCTGTCGGGTCGCCGTCATTAGGGTTTCGTCTTGGCCACGTTAGTCTTGCGACGGCGTCACCTTATGCTTGTGACGCCGTCCTCTTCAGCCTCTGACGCCGTCTGGATCAAATCTAGGCCGTCTGAGTTGCGACGACCTACTCTTTTAAAGCCTGACACCGTCACTTGAAAATAAGCAATTTGGCTACTGAGCCGTCACAAAAGTGCTCCGACGGCGTCGCAGATAACACCTGACGCCGTCCTCTTGTATTTCAGCAGCTTGAGTGTCTCGATTCTTGACTTTGGCCATTTTCTTCGTATATCCGCGCCTTTTCGTTCAAATAAGTGCCATTCCAGCAATTTGCCTTCAAGAGACCTAAAAAGTGAAAAGGAACGATATTAGGTAATAACGGATACAAAAGTGATCAAATAAGGGCTTAAACGACCCCTCAAAAAGGTACATTTTAAAACCTTATCAGAGACGCAGACTTTCAGGCAATGTAACAACTAATTATAATTGCCGTCAGCTCTTGTCGAGTCACAAAATTTAGAGCTATTGCATTAACGCTTTGTAAAAACTTAAATGCCATATTATCATGACATTCTAAAACAATGCCATGGTAGATTACCAATTAACGACAACTTCTGCAACACGCTACTACTTAAACCCACAGATACCAGAAGCTGATGAGGCAAGAGCAAGGTAAAGTTTTTAAGCCCAAAATTTCAGTATTACATCATCTTCACATAAAAATTGGCCCATTCTAATTTTCCAATACGAAACAGGCACAACGAAAGGAACCAGAAACACCACCACTTCGTATTACTAAGACTCCATATGAAGATCTCGAAAAAGAAAAGTTCCGCAACAGATTCCCCCTAAAGATACTTTTAAAACAAGATCCTGAAAGCTACAATGTCAGTTTTCTGTTACACAGAGACAGAGTTGAACAGCCTAGCATTCAATTACAAATTTGCAACAAAGTTTAATGCAAAAACGTATCACACCTAACCGTTTGTACAAACATAAGTGCAATTCACAACTGAGGCAACAATTACCAGCATCAACATAAAAAGAGATTGGTATTACATGTCTTGCAACGAATGTGCCTCCAAAGTGAAATAAGAAGACGGGATATATCGTTGCCTGAACCATGGAAAACAAGCAAAACCATCCTATAAGTACGTGATTTTCTAGCTCAGCTTTAAATAATATTAAAAAAAAAACCAGATGGGATAGAAGTGAAACCCTGATCATTTCACTCCATGAAACACACAGGTATAATTTCAAAGCTTTCATCACAGACCCATCCACAACAGTCCCAGTCACTTTCTTTAGCCCCACAGCAGAAGATATTACAGGGTATTCATGCTCAGAGCTACTAGCAAACCACAAAGCAGAGGACCCACAAGAAATACCAGCAGAAATGTTTGTGATTGAAGGTCAAAAGAACATATTCCAGATCCATTTCAACACATCAGGTAGAACAACAGATTTTGTTTTCAATAAAGTTTTTAACAAGAACAAACGGCAAAAGGAAACAATGAAGCTGATAGAAGCAACCTCAGGTAACATTATTTAAATCAACAATTTTTGTTATTTAAAAAAAAATCCTAACTACAAATGTTGAATGTTCGTTTGTGCATAACTAGGAACACCAGCGATGCCTCTCACAACAACAAACCAGCAAGATCTGGAGCAAAACAAAAATGAAGAAAGTGCCTCAAAAACACCAATGACCCAATTCTTCCAACATGATCTTGCAAAAACAAAGAACCAAAAAGGTCACTCCTACAAATTTAATATACCGTTTTATTGAATAAAAAATGTCACAATCATAGCATCTGCAAGTTCGAATACTAAATCTTTGTTTATGAATAACTAGGAACACCACCGACACGTCTCACAGTGACAGACCCACAAGATCTAGAACAGCAAAAAGATAAAGCAAGCGACTCAAAAACTGCAAAGAGGGCATTGTTCCAGGATGATCATGAAGATGCAAAAAAGCAAAAAGGTAAGTCCTACAGATTTAATAGCCTGTTTTATTGAATACAATATGTTACAATCATCTATCATGGCTTTCATACAAATACTACAACAACACTGAAGATAAAATCACACACATGCATAATTGCAAAGAAAACCAACAACATAAACCACACTTAATTGGTGCACACTCAGAAATCCATCAAACCCCTAAGTTTCTTAACAAAGATATCATTGTTGCGAGCATTCAGCTCCAATTCACGTGCCATAATGCGCATCTACATTATCTTTTGGTCATCTCTAGCTTGAACCCCCTTAGATATTCTGCTATTTTATGAGCATAGGTGTTCCCAACAGTCTCTAACTCTTGAATGAAACTGAGCCTTTCATGAGTGATGCCAGCCAATCTTTCTGCAAGTGCAGTCATCTGTTGTGCCATCTGAATATCTTCACCTGAAGATTGGTAACAATACAACACTAGGATTTCAGACCAATTGTTAGAGTTAGCCTCAGCTCTAAGCTGATCACACTTAGGATGTCTAGACATCTCCTTCTCTTACTTCTTTATGGCAACTTAAAAAATAAACTGCTTCAATAAGAAGGTGCACAAGTTGTCTTAAATAGACAAGCGACAAATAAAAACAAAACACCCATAGATACATTACTATTTCTTACATTTTTTTTGGTTTAATTTATCCATACTTAAATTACAGTCTTTATTATTGCTTTTATTCATCACATTATCTTACACATGCATGTTACACAAACATAAACACAAGCTTTATTAAACACACACACATTATATGACACTGCACATTAACAATTAGAAATCCATTAATCCCTTAAGCTTCATGACAAACACATCCTTATCATGAGCACTTAAATCCATTTGTCATTGTTACCATTTCGTCAACCTTTTGACCATCTTTTCTTTGAAGTTCTCTTAAGTATTCCACAGTTTTCTGTGCAAAAAAGTTGTTGCCAGTTTCCAACTCTTGAATGAAACGAGCCCTTTCAGTAATAATACCAACTAATCTTACACACAGTGCATTTATTTCTCGCGCCATTTCAATCTCCTCTATTGAGGCTTGGTGACAATAGAAAGCTAACATGTCTGGCCAATTGCTAGAATTAGCATCATTTCTTAGCTTAGCACACTTAGGACGGCTTGGCATTCTGTTTTGTTAGTTATTTTACACAACTAAGCAATTGGTTCGTGAAAAAATTAACATGCACATTTCTTCTTTTAAATACACAAAGTAAAAGCAACCTTCTTTTTCACATGGCTATTACACATTTGCAATCCCTGTCCTCATAATTCAATCCTTCACATGATGCACAGATACTCCACTATTATTCAATAACAACAAAAGAAAATTGACAAGTGCTACAATGTTTGTGCAGCCACATTTACAATATTTGTCTGAAATCACATGGTATTATTAGTGCCTGCGTTCCACATTTACAATCTTTGGCCTTATGATTCAGCTTTTGAAATAATGCATGCATGCTCTACTGTCATTGAGTAGCAGCAACAGAAAATTGCAAATTACTTTACTATTTGTGCAGCCACTTTAAAGTGCAGCCACAAATTGGCATTGAATTTGTTATTTTCACTTACACATACTTACAAGACTTACTATTTGTGAAGACACATTGAAAACAAGACAAAGAATTGATAATTTTGCATGTCATTTTACACTTCTCAGATTCTGTACACTTATCAAACTTTAATATACCAATTATTTGTGCAACCACTTTAGCTTGCAGCTACAAATTGGCACTGAACCATAGACAATGCCATTTACCTTCAACCATCCACACATTGAAAACAGGAAAAAAAATTATTGTGCATGTCATTTTACACTTCTTAGGGTCTTTACACTTATTAAACTTTAATATAAAACTTAAATAAGCATGCATCCACAAAAGCAAGGTTTTATTCATAGCAAAATTCACATACTTGACTGAACAAAAGACATTAAAATACAAGAAACTGAAAATTCAAAAGACCTTGCTACCAACATACTTAGCAACACCAGCCACCAAACCAAGCACCACTAGTCCTTTAGATTCATCAAACCTACATGACGTTGCTTTTTAGTTCTCCCTTCATGAGCTAGATCCAAAACGCCAATCAACGCAGCTAAGATATCTCGATCTCTCTGCTGCGTCTCCACCATACACTCAACCGCATCAGGAGCCACATCATGAAATGGACCAAAAGATTGGCCCTCTTCGATTATTTGATCTCTTCTCTCAATGTTAGTCTCAAGATCAGCACATTTCTGCCCAATGTACATGATTAGACTCTCATTCTCTCTCCATTCTTGCACAAACAAATATTTGAAGCAATGTTGAAGCTGGTTAGAACCACATGACTGTTTTAAATGCTTAATATTTGGTCTTGCACTCATGGTGGTTAAATGTAAAGTGAATGAGAAATGGCACAACAAAGCCATCCTTATATAGCCAGAAAAACCAAAAACAAAAATATATAAAACAATTAATACAATATATATATATATATATATATATATATATATATATATATATATATATATATATATATATATATATATATATATATATATAAAATAAAGAAATAACAAACATAAAAAAACAATTAATTAAAAAAAATCAAAAAAAAAAAAAAAAAAAATCATCATATTTAACTCACAAACAAAGTACCAAGTTTTATTCATACATACAATATCTTACAACAACGGATACAAAGATCACCTCACCATAATATTACACACAAATGCAGATCTACATGGACTTCTACTCAGAAACACAACAACACCTAAAACCACAGAAAGCCACCATGATTATACTGTTCCATAGTGAGCACATGACGGCGCTTCTCAGTACGTGCTTCATGTGCTAGATCGACAAGAACAACCATTGCAGCCAAAAACTGATAATCCTTATTTTGTGCTTCCTGCAAATATAAGAGGCCATTAACAACCACAGGGTCAGTCGAGCTAAAACCTTCACCCTCTCTCAGCAATTCCATTTTTTCCCAATTCTTGCACGCACATCATCACATATTTCATTCAAAACCATAATGAGGCCTTCAATATCAGACTCTTCATGCAAAAACAGCAAACGGAAGGCACAATGCAGCTTATCAGAGCCGCATGCTTCTTTCAGTTCGTCAAAATTAGGAGTCGAAGCCATCTTTTTCACAGACTTCTTAACAGATAGTTAATAAAGTATAACCCACACTCACACACGTACACATGGCCACTACTTATATAGACAAGAGATATAAACATGTAACTATAAACAGTACAACTAACCAGGCTAAAACAGTCTCAATTTTAGTTGCATTTACTTCAAACAGTATATACCTAACAATCACATGGACAATTTTTTTGGGTTACACCAGCTTTTCATATGTTTCTGATAAATAATAGTTAACTTCATTTCTTTCCTTTTATCTTCTATTACTGACGCTGTTACTTTTATTATGTTTATGCAGTGACAATAGAGCCTGCAACTGCAGAAAAAAAGAGAAATAGGAACACCGAAAAGAAGAAAGACAACTAGACGTTAACTTAGCAATGTAAATATTTAAACTACCGTTGTTAAAAACTGATATGTTTTGAAACATATTTGTGCTCTACCTGCAGAAATATGTGCCAAAACATTGGTAATCTTTTGTGTAAAACTTAGACATAAGGTATGCTATGTTTGCATACCAAGCTACTACTCTTTTGTACCACAATTGCACCATGACTGTAGAACTATGCAGCAGCATTGCACTCTAACTGTAAATGTATGCAGTAGCTGCATACACCATCTTTTGTATACCATTGCAGCAGTGAATGCATATGAAACTGATGTATGTTGTTAGAAGCTTTGGACATTTCTTTGTGTTGCACATTCTTGCATCAATTAGACATGCACCTTATGTATACACATCAACATCACATCATTGCAATCTTATTGTTCTTGCCATTTCTATTTTCGACAAACTACTACATCCATCTTTAACAAAACACACCGCGGCAACGCGCGGGTACTCTACCTCGTTTTTAAACAAAACTTCAAATTATACGTTCTCTACTCTCTACTCTCTACCCCTTAACTCTCATTCTTTACACAACTTAAAACTTAATATCTGCAAAAAATATTATGGATTGTTATTTTCCACATACTATCGAGTAAATCAAAGCTAGTGTTCAGAAACAAATTGATGAAGATAGCATTCATCAGCAATCGATTATCTACTTAGCTGTGCAGTTTGACAAGCGAGCAAAACTAAAGATGATATGAGGAAAACACACAAGAAATGCAAAATCGTTAAAAAAAAAAAAAAAAAAAAAAAAAAAAAGTTGCTTTGATTTACACTTTTCTAAAAGAAGAATTTTCAAAAAATTACGAGATTCATAATTTTTATTTAAATTGACAGGACAAATACAAGATCAAATCGGTGCTAAAATTGTTTGAATAAATGAATGAATGAAAATACGAGATTCGTATTTTAATTTGTATTTTATTAAAATAAATGAAAATTTAGTTTATTTAAAAAAATTAAAAAAATAGATGAAAGATTTAATTTTTAGATAAATAACAAAAATAAAAAATGAGTTAAAAGATGAGTCGATGCGATTATTAATTGTAGTATGAGTGTTAAAAATGATAAGTGACTACTTAACTTGAGTCACGCTGCATGGTGCTTTTATCATTTGTATTTCGATTTTATCATGTATATTTTCACACATATTGCCTTCCAAAACACCTTGGTTTAATTTTATGCTTGCAAATGACTTTGATTTTCCGAGTAACATTACATAGGCAGGTAAATCAACCCGATTTACCTTCGTTTGGGTTAGAAAAAATGATTCTAAATTTCATCTTGTGGGTAAAAGTGAAGTAATGCAGCTAGGGGCAGAAAAAAACCACATGGGAAGTTGTTGTCTCTGAGTGTAGTCCACCGTACATATATACAGATGGCAGACATTCATGCAGAATCCCTAGCCTTTGATTGATTGACCTCACTATCCTTCAATTTCCAAATTTTTGTTTTAACTTTTTCATAACTTGATATCACAATCGTACACGTGTCACTTTTTTGGTAACATGGACCTACCACACACTTTGCTGTACTTTCAGATAGCCCCGTACCTATGTTATCTTTCCACTTCCCAATTATTACAGTCACTACTATATCATATCTTTGTGTTACACATATATGCCACTTTATTTCTAACTTGTATTTTACATTTGCTATTTTTACGCTTACTTTGGAGCACAAATAAGTGAGTTATGTTTTCAATATATTCGAAATTTGATAACAAGTTTTGAAATAACCATGTATATGTCGACCAATAGAATGTGACTAGAAGACAGTGAACAAAAACAAGCACACTTACATGTTCAAAGTTAGGCACAAAGCTTAAATACATCGTGTTATTGTTAAGTGTTTTTGCAGAACATTTTATAACTTATAACTTTGACGGATTATGATCTTTAGGATTATGATAGTTTTTCCATATAAAGAAGCCTTAAAATTTGATATTGTCTTCCACTTGTTGAATATGAAACTTATATTTGAGATAAATGGTTGTTTAATAGTCATGTCAATTCGCAAACGAAATCTAGTATAAACGACATTAAATGATAGTGGTTGGCATGTTATGCATAAGATGTATATCGTAGTTTATATTCAAAACTAAAACACAATTTGGACCTACTGATCAAATACAAAAAAAGTTGATTAACTATTTAATCTTTGTATAAAGCATGAAACTTAATAGTTAATCATTCTGTACGTTCTTGATGATTAAGATTATTTTAAATTATACTACAATTTTAGTTGAGTATCATTTATTCGCACTTTTGTTATACTGATGACATTGACTTTTAATTTGTTCAAGATGCTATGCAGATTTATATTAGTCTTCATTAAATACGTGTTTAATTAACAAAAACGCAAATATCTTATTTCAAAGTTTCAAGATGCCTCATTGCATATTAAGTTTGACATGTTGCATATGTTTACTTTATTTTGTATATTTAAAATTTGGAAAAACCTAGTCCTTTCAATTTATTTGAATCAATCTAAGTCATTCAATTAAAGATTCCATATAAAATAAAACAAACCATTCACAACAAAATTCTTAGAATTGTGCATATATAAACAAATTATGATTTCTTGTTTTCACTTTGCAAAAACACATACATATTATTTCCACGCATTAATCTACTCTAATATTATGTTATAAACATCTAATCTAATGGTTCATATAAGTATATGAGAAAAATTTTACTTGTGTATCGCAACTTCAATATTTTGTTGAAAAAACAAGATTTGACTATGAATATTGATATAAAGATATCCCATATCTTTTTATTGGATGAAGGGGTCTGTGAGAGCCCTTTCTCTGACTTCGATGCGCCCGCCTCTTTCTTCTCGAAATCCTACGTACCAATGTTGCAAAGCTAGTGGGAGTAATGTTACTTTCCTTATCCTATATGTCGATGACATATTGATCATGGGAAAATACATTCCGTTTACAAGAGCAATTGATTTTCAAAATAAAAATTCCTCTTTATTCTCTTGTGTTCAGCGAAAGGCACGACCTAGCATTTTTTATCCATATTCAAGCATAGACACATTTATATGTATCGATCACATATATTTTGTGATGTTGTAAAATAGAAACTTCGTTCTGTTTTCTGGGGAGGTGTTCTTCCTTTTAACTTTAGCAAAAAACAGAAAAGAAAAAGTTGAAAAAAGCAAAACAATAATATTATCACCAAATATGGGCTCCATTAAGTCCATATTTTCCGCACCTTGACCATTGGCCCAAAAGCGTATAAAATATGAAATAGTTTAAACTATATTCAATTAATAAACACAAAGTGAGAAAACTAACATTAAATAAAGAAAGAAAATGATTAGGAAAAGGGTAAGAAGAATATATTTAATTAAGTTAATGGTGGTGAAGAGAATTTATAGCCAGTGAAGGTTATGCAAGGGACCCAATATAATGCTACCAAAATAATATTTTTGTTTGAATCTAAATGATGCCTTGTTTCAATTTGGAAAAGTAGTTTATCTATAATTAATAGACCGTATGATAAAGAGGAGATGAAGAAATGAAGTTGTTATCGCACTATATCAATGAAAGTATCCAAGAAATTATTTGCCTGTAAAAACTCTAACAAAGTTAGGATACCTAAGTTTTCAACTCAAGCAAGTTAATGATATGAAAATGTTTCTTACTTTCGGAGAAACAAAATAGCCGATTTATTTTAAAAACTCAAGCCTCTATTATTAGTCCTCAAAAGCCCATCGTCAAAAACATCGCCTATATCAACATTCACATAATGCACGACTATGAATGTTAAGTTAATGAGTTGTAAATTATTATATAACGAAAAAGCCAAACTTGCAACACTTTCGGCAAGTTTCAAAAAATATATATATATATATATATTTTTTTGTCGGTAAATAATTTCAATAAAATATTACTAGTAGTATAACTTATGTACCATGCAAAGCCATGAAAGGAAAAATAAAAGTATGAGTAACGGCGAATTTTAACAACTTTTGGTGATTAGAAGTACCGTGACATGAATGTCATCATTCATCAACAACTCCGTGGCTTTATATGCGTAAAAAAAGCCTATATGTCCTAGGTAGGTATTGTTTATTACTTTATCTTCTGGTTATTTTTATTTTTTCTTTTGTAAAAGAGGGGTAAATGGTACATGATTTTATGTATGAAAATATATATTGTACTGTATGGAAGTGACGGATGGTTTAAAGGTGCTACCAAGAATGGTGGTAATAAGGGGAAGACGTGTCTTCGACCTCTTTGTAGGCATCGTTCCTAAAACAAACACCATGTGTCGTTGGTTCATTTTTGGAAGAAGTCGGTCTTTTCATAAACCGAGTTCTGGAAAAAAGAAAAGAGGTTCGCATATGTGATGTTTGTTTTTTTTTTTTTTTGGTATATTTGTGTTTAAGTGTGTTTGGGTAGTGAAGTTGGTTGTCTTATTACAATATGTTGGTGGTGATATTGGTTGGGTTAAAAAGCTAACGTGATGCTGAGTCGAAAGTCATGTTTACATTACCACGAACCTTTTCAAACAAGTATGTTCGTTTGTAATGTATAACATGTTCATTTTAAAGGTATTTTGATATATTTGTAAAAAGGGTTTTTTCTAACTTGTACCCTAAGGGCACAAGTTAAGCTCACCAAAAGTACAACGAAAATATACTATGACCCACATAAAAGTACACATGTTTGTACTTTTATGTGAATCCCTATATACTTTTTGGTGGATCCTGATGTACTTTTTGTGTGCTTAACTTGTGCCTTTAAGGCACAAGTTAGAAAAATCCTTGTAAAAAAAACCCGACGGTAATAAAGTGAATATATGTAGAAGAACAAACATGTAGTCTTCAATCTAAGGCCGGAGGTAATGGTTGGTGATCTACCACTGCCACTTGTTTTTTATGCGCGGTCCTTAATTTTGTGAAGTGGTTTGGTGATGCAGACCACCAAACGGTTTGACAAATTTTTTCTTTGTTTGTGTGTGTTTGTAAGGTATATTATAGTATGTTTGTATAAAGTGAGGTACTTGTTTGGTTTAGTGGTCACCACTACACCTATTTGGTAGTAGATTTGAAGGTGTATTAAATGGTGATGTAGCGTTGACGTAGAGGTGGTAGGTTTGGTGACCATTAAGTCCAGCCTAAGGTTGAGTGTGGTGGTGGCTGCAATTACCACCACCAACTCAACACCATATCAGCTTTTCAACACCACCAACATAGTATAAGATAACTAACTTCATCATTCAAACAAAAACCATTTAACCACAAATATACTCCACAAAATTCACACACAACGATGTTCCACAACTCGATCGTTCCATTAACCCAGTTCTCCCAAAAATCTTTCACTAATGCTTTGGTTGAGGGACATGGTTTTAAGGTAGACGCGTCAATTGAGGTGCCAACTATACAAAAGATGCATTGTTCTTTTGTTATTATCTCTAGTATACTAGAGTAAGACAAACACCCGATCTAAGGTAGACGCGTCAATTGAGGTGCCAACTATACAAAAGATGCATTGTTCTTTTGTTATTACCTCTAGTATACTAGAGTAAGACAAACACCCGATCTATGGGGTTTTATCATTGCCGACTTAACACAATATTATCTCTTTCCTCGCCGCAATTCAATGGGTAATAGTCGTCCCGTTTTTCACCATTTATTTATATCTCACTTAAATAATATATACATACTCTACTTCACGCGTGTATAAACACCCATGTAGCAAGAACCAGACATGAAAGTCACCAAAAATTGTGTATGATACGTGGGTATACTACACACTTGTAGATGTTGTTTGCTTACTAAGACTGGGTGTAGTAATGGAGTCTCAGTCGGTGATCGGAGTGACCCGACGCGTCGGGCTTACAACACCGACCCAAGAGAGACGCGTCCCTAAGGGACGAAATGCACAAGTTGGTTGTTTTTTCGACCAATTCGGATGCACACCAAAACAAACAAAATGGACCGTTATGATTTATTAATAAAAAAATCTTTTAAAATTTAAACAATTTACCCTCTAAATATCCCATTCCTTCTCTGTTTTTATATACACTTTCAAAAACATTATTTCTTTTACACTCTACACATTTCATCTAAAACAAAGGTTTTTTTTTTTTTTTTTTTTTTTTTTTTTTTTTTTTACATCCTCGAATGATGAAGATTAAGATGAAGTTACATCAATGCATGTGAAGATGAAGTTACTACGGTTATTTAAGCTTCATTTTCTTCTAATCCCTAAAATCCTAAGAAACCAGGTGGAAATAAATCGTTACGGTGCTCATGATTGTCTAATGGCGAGTTAATTTTTTGAGAAGTCAATGTATGACGTAGGTACATTCCAAAAGCGATTCCGAATGTAGAACACTATTAACATGCATTGTTCGAGAAATAACTGATAATTGTTCGTATTTTCAAAAAACTAGTGATTGTTCGGGAAGAGTTGACATTTTCACATTGATGAAATGTACCTCCGCAATTCATCAATTAGCATGTGACACTTTTCCTGATGCTCTAGACGAATATCTACATATGGGTGCGAAAACATCATGTGATTCTCTCGAAGCTTTCTGTAAGGCTGTTATGCACTTATATGTAGACGAGTTTTTGCGAAAGCCGACATATACTAATATCAAAAAACTATACGCTTATCACGAGGATAAACATGGGTTTCTGGGATGATAGGAAACATTGACTGTGGGGTAATTGCCTAAATGCATATCTTGCCCAATTTTTTAGAGGTGATCAGGGTCAGATCCATTCAGTTTATTAGAAGCGGTTGCTTCCCAAGACTTATGGATTTATCATGCGTTATTTGGTGTCTCCGGGGCGAACAACGACGTGAACGTTATACGACAATCGCCTCTTTTTAACGATCTCAAACATGGGAAAGCACCAAATGTTCTATTTGTGGCTAACGACGTGAATTATAAAAAGGGATATTATCTTACTGACGGGATATATCCGGAATGGTCTGTTCCTATGAAGTTCATTTCACAGTCGGGTTCGAATGATACAAAGCGAATAAGATATAAGACCACACACGAAGCAGCAAGGAAAGATGTGGAACGAGCGTTTGGGATCCTAAAGAGAAAGTGGGCTATAATAAAACATTATGCACGACCGATGAAGCTAAGTAAAATTACGGTTACGATGACACATGCATCATATTACATATAGTAATATGATTCTAAATGACAAAAGGGTTGACAATCTCTCCCGACTTTTATCTAGAGGAGCAACATCATGATTATGATCCCTTTACGAATGTATGAAGAAACGTTAAAAGTTGTTAGATAGATACACAACCAAACAACTCATCTAAGCCCTAAAGCCGATTGTAGAACACATTTGGTGTCAAATGTACAATAATTTGTCATTTTATTTGAATATTTATTGTAATGTTTTTAATTTTATTTGAATCATGTAATATTTTTTATTATTAATAAAACTTTAATTCTATCGTTAAGAAAAACGAAAATGAAAAAATATAAAATAAAATAAAAATAGAGATGCCGGTCTCTTTATTACACCAAGTTGGTTATGAATAAAACTAAAGTGAAAGAGATGTCGATCTCTTGATGGTTCTTATTACACTTACTACACTTGGTCTGAAAATCCATCTTTGTAATGTCATTCGCATATGGTGAGGATAACACAATTATAATTGACTTATTTCATACTTCTTTTCAAATTTTGTCATTGTGTGTATGGTATTTTTATTTATTTATTTATTTATTTTTTCAATTTTAACATAAATTTTTTGAATTTGTGTTATTGTGTGTATTTTGTGACTATTTTCAGAGGCGGACCTAGGCACTACTAGGTGGTGCCCGGGAACCACCTTGGACACAAAATCCATATAGAAGTGATGTATTGAATAATTCTAAGACCTACCTTAGAGATCGATAAGGAACCACCTTGGAACTAAATCAAGAAAGAAAGAAAGAAAACTTAAGCATACAAAATAAATAACTGAGAAACGGTGGGATGTTGTTACCGGAATATGATAAAGAAGATGAACAGGAGTAGTGTTTTTTTAAGATTTGTTTCTAGCAACTCCTATGTGTGGCTAGGAAAAGTATCACGTGGGTGTAGTCTCTTCTAATCGGCTATAGTAAACATTTCTTTTGTATTTATTGTTTTTTTTTTAAAAGAATAGGTTAGTACTCCATAGTTGTTTTTTAATTACTTTTTCACTCTTTATTTGTTGACATTAAGTGTTCGTAAAAAGATGTTTTCGCTGGAGGGTTTGTTCATGTTTAGAAATGTTTTTATGGTGTGCTTCGTTTACGTTTCTCTCGTCCTTCCTTTTCTTTGGATTCGACATGCCCTTCTTTGAACTTTTTCGTTATAACTATTCGTGTTATGTTGTACCCGTCTTGACCGACCCATTTAGTCATTCATTTGTTAATTTTTCCGTCTCGATTAAATAAAGGAACCACCTTAAATTTACGTCTGGGTCCGCCACTGACTATTTTGTCATGTAAAATAACCATTTTACCTTTTAAAATTTGAAAAAAGTAAAAGCAAAATGGTCACAAAATACACAAAATAGCACGAATTCAAAAAGTTAGTGTAAAAATAAAAACGATACACACAATAACAAAAAATGACAAGTATGATAACTTTTCGTGCTAATAACCCATTAGGGTGATGGGGGTGGTTGCCAATTTTTTTGTTGGCATAGAATTTGGCATAAAATTGGGCCAATAAAGTGACATGCCAAATTCTATGCAAAAAGGTGTAAGTTTGATTCGGGTGGTTGCCAAATTTTGGCATTGATTTTCAAATCTTTTTTTTTTTTTTTTTTTTTTTTTTTTTTTTTTAAAAACCAAAAACTAAAACTTTATAAATTTCTAACAAACCAAACGGTCAAAAAATTCCATGCGAACATCGGCATATACTTGCCAAAATTTCATGCCAAAACCACATGCCGATGCCGATTTTTTATGAGGGGTAGTGTTTTGCCGATGCCGATTTCGGTACCACGGCTCAATGCCTATCAGTCTATCACCCCATCACCCTTATAATTTGAATCATGTCATGTACTTATATCCACAGTATAAAGAAGTTAATAGGGTTATGTGGTGGCGTTATCCTTTTCGCATGAACTCAAATGGTACTTGCACCAATTCAGATTCGAGATTTTCTTGCTTGTTAAATGGGTTACATCGTAGTGTCATACTCGTCTTTTCAAACATGTTTCTCTTATGTGTTTCACCAATGAATTATTCTATCTTATATATCTTTGTCTCATGTAGTTTAGGTTCTTAACTTTGCCAACCCACGTGTGTGATGATTAGTTGTATGTGTTACCTAAAAGCAGGGTCATCTTGTGGATTTTAGTGGCCCCGTGTCGTTACTACAAAAAGGCCCTTAAATACACACATAATATACATATATATAAGTAGTGCATGAATTAATTAAGCTTGAGTCTCGTATTGTGTTCATATATATAATAAAGTGCATGAAATTTGGTGACCCTCATCAAGCGATGGCCCTATGCAATCGCACTTCTTGCACTCCCCTAAAACCGTTCTTGCCTAAAAGCAAGAGATAAGTAATGTACATAAATAACAGTGAGCAAGTGCAAATCAGAAAACGTTGCCTGCTTATATGCCGTGAGCATGTAACGGTAACGCAACCGATCATAAAATAATGATATGCCGTGAGCATGTAACGGTAACGCAACCGATCATAAAATAATGAAAGAGGTGAAATGAAGGTGAAGGACGGTGACTTTTTTTTTCTTTTTTCTTTTTTTTTTTGAACGTCATTTTTTTTTCACATATAACTATCTCATACATGTTTTCAGGGAGGCTTGAACTCATAAACTTTAGGTTGGTGGACAACTCACATACCACTAGACCAAAGGTCTTGGGTGCGAAGTAGGGTGATACCATTACGGAGATGAGGTGAAGGAGAGGTGATGGACGACTTTTAGGTTGGTTGGGTGAAGCAATTCACTTAATGAAAACAAAGGAAGTATCATTTTTGTTGTTTGTGAGTGTGTGTGGAGTATTGTGAGTGTTGTGTTTGTATTAAAAAAAAGTAATTTATTTTTATGTGGTTGGTTAGGTGGTAACCATTATGGCTAAAAGTAAAATTAAAACAATGTGTTAAAAAGCTAATATGGCAGTTGACGTGCAAGAGAAGGTCAGATGACCATTACACCGGGCCTAAACCGCACCAGAATGTACTAGAAACAATCAAACAAATGAACTAAATCAGAATCTAACTAGATCACTAGACCAGATAAATTTTATAGAATCAATACCATCAAATTGCTAAGAGTTAATCTATATTAAAGAAACAAATGATGCCATCCGTCTATTCTATCAGTTTTAGAATGAAATAGATGCTTTGCCTATAGTTACTAACATTTTAATAAACGAATTCATGTTCAAGATACTTTGAACAGCAATCAGATTAGAACACCTAGCAATAAGCTAGGAAGAGATAAACACCTAACAACCAGTTTTAGAATGAACTTATTTCCCCCTATAGTTACCACTTACTAAAAGTTCTTTCAAAATATACCGATGATTCCAGATTTTGTTGCTAAAAACATTTGTATTTTGAGCTTAGCCCAATACATTAGACGTATGGGCCTAAAGACATCATATATCCTAAGGTACACAATCTTAAAATCTTTCAATATATGAGATTATAATATAAACCTAGAGCTTCTAAAACATACTCCGTAATACATTTAATACCTAAAGCTTGGATGAAATTGAGGTTCATCAAGTCTTTGCAAAAAAGCTTTCCAAAAAGCTATTAATGCAATGCAAAAAACCCTTTCAAAAGACTTTTTAAAATAGTAAAAAGCTTTTCACAACTTGATGCACTGCACATGCTTGGTTAACAAACACAAAACCTCCACGTATCACATCACAATTCAGCACACCACAAAATCACTAACAAACATGTGTAATAGTGACCACCAAACAAAACATATAAAAATACTCCACTTTATAGTTTATACAAACATACCCGGCAAACACAAAAAAAGAAAAAAAATGTTGGCAAACCAAACCATGGCAGAAAACAGGGTACCGCGCGTGTGGGGAAGAGGGGAGGGGGTTAATGGGTTTTACGCGTGAAGGAGGGAGGAAGTGGTGGTGGATCACCCACCATTACATCCGGGTTAAAAGATAATCAAAAAGCAAAATAAAAGAGCATACGTGTAGCTAGGATTCTTGCAAGCAGAATCAAATATCACAATGATATTCCACAATCAGGAGTCATTTTCCATCCATCAACATTCACACCAGTTTGATGGATACTAAAGCATAATGTAAGAAATTCTGGTTTACATTCATAAGGTGTAAACTGTAAACCAAGCTTTTATTACTACCAGAAAGGTATGTTAATCCATGTTCTTACCACTGAAATGCGTGTAATATGCACCTATAGAACTTGCTCGAAAGGTTCCATGTAATGATTTCAGTCAGAAAAAACCTCCATGCTAATGGCCACTAATCTGCATCATGTCCAGAACGCAAAGGTTAACAAAATTACAAAAAATAACACCCACATATTAAAAAAAAACAAAGAAGGTTTGAATACTCAATTGTGTGGTTTTAAAGGTCGATCTAAACACGGTTTCAAACATTCTACTTTGTATTTATTGAACTATACATTCGTGGGGGGGCAGGAAACATGTCATTTACCGTTGATTGTTTGTTCGTATTTATTTGATATTTCTTACATCATCTTTAGCATCTAGTAAGTTTAGTTGTCACTGGGCAGAATGTTTGCTTTCAGAAGTGGGAGGAGACGATCCTTTCCCGGTTGGAAGGTAAGACCAAACTAAGGCAGCACTTCCAAACGTAATTGCAACACCAATAGAACCCCAAATCCACCTCTGTCTTCTCTTCCTCCTTTGCCTAAGGCGACGCATGGTTTCTGAACATGCAACATATGTGATCATTAAGGCAAAAACAGGTATATAAGATGCAAAACGTATAGAATAATTACACAGGATTAATATAACAGCTTATGAAGATTGTTTCTTATGCTTACCAAAGGCCATTGATAAAGAATTATACTGGAGGTGGACAAATGGGTTGAAATGGGTCATTTTTGGTAGAGGTCGAACGGGCGCGGCTATTGATCCACAAACAATTTTTTTGTGCATTATTAAAATTAAATAATGCATTGTAGTATGAGGACCAAAAAAAAAGGTATCTGAATAACAATCTAAATATTCGAATAAAAATGATTTAGGAGGTTGTATGCATATAAAAAAGACTTTCTGCGATTAGCAACCCGCTTGACCAAAATGGCACATTAGTAAGTAAATGGGATTGCCACCCTTAATGGTAATAATAAATGAGGAGACATGCATAACATGGTTTTGAAAGATAAGAAGCTAATTAAATCTCACCGATACTTTCTTGATTCCTCTGGGACATCTCCTGATTTACAGCCTCATAGTAATGCAGTCTGTCCAACAACCGAGCAATCTCAAAGTTCTTAGACTGCATCTGAGATTCCAGTTCCACCTCCAGCTCAGCCCTTGCCATTCCCCTCCCAACGGAGTTGGAAACAAAGCGTAGAAGATCAACCTGACGGCATAGCTCTTCTCCAGGATCATTGGCGGTTTCATCCTCCAGCATAGTAGGATCTGCAGGAAGACTCAGCCCAACTACAGATAATTGTTCTTGGATCCTACCCCATTGGCTTTTCATATCATTTAGCTTGGTTTCTGCTTGTTTCCTTTTCTCCATCTCCATCAAAAACCCCATTCGTAATTCACGCAACTCACCCTCGGCATCAGTCGCAGTATGTTGGATTCCAGTCTCAGACGCTAGTTCTGTGGAAATATAGGTAATCAACTTACTTCCATTATCTTGAGAACCAGTTATGATTTTAACTTCAAAGCATATTAATCACAAAAATCGACAGAAAAAGTGATGGGTTAATTGAAAAAATAGATTACCACTTAGGTCCAATTTCTATCTCAGTTAACCATCTATCTTTTGCTCCTAAGTTATCTCAAAATTTATGGATTAAGGTAATCCAGGTTACCATATCAAAACTTGAAATGCATTGTTAAAGGATGTAAATTACATTGAACCGCAAGTTTTGAAAACTTCAGGGTTTTTTATGGTGCAAAGAAGTTACTTACTCAACATGGAAGCAAAGATAAACTGTTGCTTTTTTATGCAATTAACCCAAAAAAGATTAACCCAGAGATCATCAAATTGACAATTTAAGTAAAGAAAGCATGAAACATAAGAAATAAAGAAGATACTGATAGGGAAGACATAACATGTAATCATTATAGAAGCTAACGAGTTAAGCACCCTTAATGCAGCAATTGTTGCAGTAATAACATGCCTCAAAAAAGCAGATGCTCTAGGTAGGAACTATATGAAGTATATACATAAAAGAAGAAATATACCTTCCCAAGCATCATAGAACTCAGAAAATGGAGTGTTGGCATTCAAAGACCGCTCTAATCCGTGACTACTTTCCACATCAGTGCTGCTCCTAACACTCATTGAATCATTAGGATCAAAAAAATCATCTACCTCACCGTCTCGTTCCAATATATCAGACTTATTTGAAATATCAAACTTGACATGTTTATCCTCAATAATGTCTGAAACCTTGCTAGTTCCAATGTCCTCTGCTCTTCCAAGAACTACATTAGGCTGAAACTTGACAGGGGTACCCTTAACATCACCAGAAACAGAATCCACAATGTCAAAAGCCTTGTTCGATTGAATATCCTCAGCTTCTAAACTCTTCCTAATCTCAACAGTCTTTTCATCAGCTACAGCTTTGGAAAGAACAGAATCATCCTCAGAAAAAGTCTTCGAAAGTCGTGGCCCACGTCTCTTATGGTCAACAATGTAAGGTGATGCAGGAAATGATAAAGGGGGAGAATCAGGAACAGGTGTCGGTTCAGGAGTAGCATAAAGAGCAGGTGATATCTGAGTCCAATGATGCTTTCTCTCAACTGTCATTGTATTAGGAATTCCACTAGCCTCTCTCGTAAGAGTAGAGTTACCATTGTTCTTATTCAGTTTCGGGTCAGATTTAGTTCTCCCTACTTCTGCCAGCCTAGATGCTTTTGGTTCTATTAGATTATCCAAAGCTACTGTTGTAAACGTAGGCATTGCACCATAAAGAGATCTATTTTACTACATATAGCTTTCAGATTTTTGATAGGTCACCTACAATCAATGTTAAACGACAATATTAAAAACAGATTACCGAAAGAAACAAAATGAAACACGCTCACTTCCGCAGTATCTGCATGCTTATTTGCCACATAGTGATATCATTGGTATTGTCTAGAACCGCTTCATATTTACCATAACCAGGATGCTAAAAATGGCTTTTCCAACAACTGATAGCTCAGCTCAATTGAGCCGCGAATCATCTAAAATTCATATCAAAATATGATACATCCTAAATAATATTCCATTATCGAACTTCAAATCCAGAAAGAACATACAAATAACACTCAATTTAACACAATAATTTTAAGCAGATTAGAATGTGAAACATCCAAACACGTCCAAATCAAACTTCAAATTCAAAAATACAACAAAATACATCATTTTGAACAAATTAACGGGGTGTATGTTTAAGCTTATTTATGGCCTTATGAGCTTTTCTGTATTAGGCTTATATTTCATAAGCTCAATTTTTAGACTTATTTTGACACTTGTGAGCTTATATACTTTGTTATGACATATAAGCTAATATAAGCCGTAAGTCTCAAAATAAAGCATTCATCATGAACACATACTGACATACAATAACATTATATTGAACAAAACTATTAGAAGTTAAAACCTAAAATCACAATAACAGACAGACTCGAATTCATAACATTTCAAAGACAAAAGTAAATACCGAAGAGAAATGAATGAGAGACCTACGGGTGTAACTAACTTTACGCCTAAACCTTCGTGTCAGTGTTTTATTTGTTCCCTGCAACCAACATGCAGGCACTACCATGCAAGTTTAGGCATATATTTCGGCCTCCCAATCATATCTCAAAGCGGAATTCATCGCGTACATAACATTTTTATTCAACAGATGAATCGAGCCTAAGTGCCTAACAAACTATCCTAGATCGAACCTATAAAAAAAGATAGACATTATCACGTACATATATACAGCAATATCTTTTTAATACAAACTGATCGAACCTGAAATCACAATAACAAGCATATTCGAACACCGCGAAATAAACATAAACAAAAAGAGATGATCGCAATTTGTGTTAGAGATGAAACATACCTTTGAAGGATCGTGGAATTAGAGCAAACGAGGAAGAAGAATGATTGATTTATTTTATTCATCCCATGGTGTTGTGTATGGAGAAAGGTAATCCTTTCTCTTTAATCCATGTTGATATAAACAAGCCTCTTGTGCTTCATTTTTTTTTGGTGACATTCTCGTTAATCCATAAAATACATGCCCCTACAATATATCATAACGGTTTTTTCATCTTAATCAATTCATTTAAGTGGTCTTTTTTAAGCGTTTATATTACAATATCTAAAAATTCGTGAAATTCACGAGTATTTTTAATAACATTGAAAAATGTAGTAAATGAGCTTATTATGAAGTGATAAGTTAGAAAGAACCGTATATGAATACACAAACGTAAAATGCGCAGTTGGTAATCATTAAACATACATTATGGCTGCGTTCCCGAGTTTTATTTTTGAAAGAAGAGAAAAGAAGTGGGAAGAAAACAAAATAAATTCATGTTCCTAAGTTTTTTTTTACGAGAGAAGAGAAAATAAGATGAGAGAAAATTTGGCTAAACTTCTCTCCAAAACTTTCTTTCCAAAATTGGGATGATTTGGAGTGAAGTTATATTTAGAAGCTTTTAATAAATGTAATTACTTAAATAACCTAATATAAAACATAACTTTTGAATATAATAAAGGGTATAATTGTAAAATCATCGGTTAATCTTCTTTTCTCTCTTAACTCAAGAACATAACATAAAAAATTAAATTTTATTTATCTCCTCTTATTTTCTGCCCATTTTTAACTCTCCTCTTTTTTTCTGCCCATTTTTAACTCTTCTCTTCTTTCCTTTCATCTCAAAAACTTGGGAACAGAGTGTATATGAAACACAAACGTCAAAAACTCCCAAAACATAAAATAAACGTCTTCAATCCTTTATTCTACGAATGCGATGTACGTGTACATGTAGATGTGATCATAATTTGTGTAACACTTCTTTGTAGACCACGTTGGTGGTGGTATTAGTGACTTTTCCTTCTTCATCGTGGATTATCTTCAATCCTTTTTTGCTCCTAACTTAAGAGACAGCTACATATAGTTGGCCATGTCTAAAAACATGTCGTGGCAAATACAAACCGACTTGCCCAAGTGATTCACCCTGAATTTTGTTGATTGTCATCGCGAAAGAGACGAACACGGGGAACTGCTTCCTTACAATCTATAACGGCAAACGTTTATCAGAAGGTGATATTTTCATACGTGCGATAAGCACTCGTTTACAAAATGGTTTTTGTTGATTATAGTGTCTTCAATGCAACTTTTCATCAATTGATCCACACGAAGTCGTGAGTAGTTGCACAAACCATTGGGTTGATCAATGTTTCGTAAAAACATGATCAGAACACCCACTTTCAATTGCGTATTGTATCATAATCACGTGAATTTCTAAAGAAAATATTCATTAAGGAGTTAGGTGCAAAAATAAATTAACAAACATCAATAATTGCAAATAGGTTTCATTATTTTATGAACGGAATAATAAGTAATATGTGAATGAAACGATAAATAATTTGGTTTAAAACTATTAAAATAATAAACGTGCATTTATCGTTTTATCCAACTGGTAGATAGTCTTGAAAATGCAAGGTATGCAGTCAACGTCAAACACTCAAGTAACCCATGCTCATTCCATGAACACCTAAAAGTTAAAAAAAATAAAAGTCGAAGTAAAAGGAAGTTGTTGATAAGAGTATATGTAAATAAAAAACGTATAAAACATGTCATTTATATGGTTGTACATGCCTGTTGAACATTGATCATAGACCTTGAAGTACTTCTTTGTAGACAACGTTTGTAGTACTTTTCGAGATATTACCATCTTGATCGCAAATGACAACCTTTAAACCTCGTTTGTTGTTGACCCATGAAACGACAACGTATAGTGGTCCAAAAACTGGACGTAAGAGATATAAACCAACATTTGAAAGTGATTGACCGTGGTTCTTATTTATTCTAATAGCAAATGAAACAGATACGGGATATTTTTTCCACAGGATCTTTAGTGGTAAACGTTTATCACACGGAGTAATTTTCAATCTCAATATGATCACCGTCTTTCTAAAGTGTGTTTTGTTTATTATCTTTTCCTCAATTGAAGTTCTTACTAATCTGACAACTTGAAGTATTGTTCCATTACATAATCTGTTGAACTCATAAATATTTCTTAATAACATTATCGGGACACCTACTTTTAATATAATTTTTTGGTTTAGAACACGGAGAATTTCAACCCACTGATAAATTATGGAGAGAAAACAGATTCATTTATAATAGCACTACTTTCAGTTTTATTAATGTTGTCGCAACTTAGATAAACCATTTCTTCACCTTGAAATATCTTTAGCAAATGATCATTTATGGTGTCCACAACATCATCCGTGGGAGTAAGTATGGCCTTTTCTTGAAAGTATGTTGGATCATTTATGTGACTCAATGTTTGGATAAGTAAAACTAATAATAGATGTTATTAGATCATCAGTCTCATTGATTAGAAAATAATAGGGTATATCTATCGCAACTTCTCCACTATTTGCTTCTCCAAGCTTTCCGTCTCTGACTTTTAATATCCATTTAGCAAATTCACGGATGAATTTTAAATTAATTTATTGACCCGTGAATATCACAAGTGTATAAAAGATAAACTTAATAAACAAAAATGTATATGAAATACGCATTATTGGTGCTCAATCGGCTTGGCGTGTTATTTCGTAGAATAAGTTTAATAATAGGTCGTCACAAACCAAGTTCTTCATATCAATGTAACACTTGAAATATAATACACAGAATTTGAATACTAAACTATAAAAGGTCCAAATAGAAAAATATATCTAGTAACTGCATTTAACAAAATTGATGTATATATCTGTTGATGTAAATGATGTAGATATATTCAGTATAGTTCTTAGAATCGGATATAGTGTTATAGAATAAGGGAGTGAATGACTTGGATTCAACAGGCTTTTCTTTTTGTTTCAGCTTCAAAAAGGTAATGCATGGGTTTGTCATGGCATTACATTTGTAGCTTGTAAGATTTTGTGATTATATATAAATTCTCCATTCACAAAATAAATAAATAAATAAATAAATAAAAAATAAAAATTGTTGTATGTTTAGCAGCTCTAGTGAGTTGGGTGATTTTGTTTTGAAGAGAGATAATCCACCAACTTGTGTCATTTTCTGTCCTTTAAACACTTTGACCCGCGTCCTTGGAACACTTTGACTCGTTTCCTGCAAAATTCAATGTCACATAGCCATATAGCACAATTAGTACCTACATACACATAGTCGCCACACTTGATGGCTAAATGCCAAGCTTGCACTAAAATCCCATTTCATAATTAGGTTATATTATTACTTGTATAGCTTTATTATGTAATTTCGACCTGTTTATTTTGAAATGGGTCGGTTTCGTTGATCTTCCATCTCTAACGGATCAAAAGTAAAAAAGCTGAAAAGTAAATTGGTCAACTGGATACAAAGCACCAAAGTGCATTGTTACACGAAACCACTAAGAGCACTCACATTCATAACTTAATAACACCAATAACACCGTCCACGTCAGCGCCACATCAGCTTTAACATTTAACATTAACATCCCCAAAAAACACCCACAACCATAACATCCCAATAACATCAATAACACCTATAACATTTCATATTTTCAATTTCAACCCCTAAACTAAAACAAACACTTCATTTATTAAAACACATATCACATTTAACATTAAAACACCAAGTACATTAAACGTTAAATAAGAATTACATTAAAAATTAAAGATACAACTACTAAAACTACTAAAATTTAAAAAAACGTTAAACACGAATTAAATAAAACTACTAAAACTTAAAAAAACGAGTCATCTGAGTCCCAACCATCAGAACTGGTTGGCGGAGAATAAAACTCCCCATTAAAGTATCGACTCTCCATTATGTCGAAGAAGTTGTCTTGGAGGTACTGAGCTTCACGTGCTTCTTGCTCACGGCGAGCAGCCTCTTCACGTGCTTGCACTTCCATAATCTCCCTAACGTTTTCTTCATCTTGTTCCAGTTGCCGGAGGGAAGCCTCACTTAACCCGCTGGGGTGGTTTTGAAAATCCACCTGTGGACTGTTCACAGGTGAACTTGGAACAATTGCGAGGTACGGGATGTTTTCAAAACCCACCGGAAAGACATTTTCTGGTGGTGTAGAGTAAACATCAGGTTCTGGTAGAGTTGGAAAGCTGGTTTCCGGCAACTTTTCTGGGCTGGGGAATTGCTGAGAAAAATCTTTGCGAGACATTTTTTGTGTGCGTAAGTTGTGTGTTAAACAACTCTGGTAGAGTTGTATATATAGGCAGTTTTGATTTTGAAATTGAATAAATCCCGCTCATATTTGATTTTTAAATTTCAAATTTGAATTTGAATTTATCCCACCCAGAATTGACCAGTATAATTTAAATTTGAATTTGAATAGGTTGAGGGGGTGTAAGTGAAAATTTATTTGAAATGGTGTAGGGGGGTGAAATGATTTTTTTTAATATGTAACGCGCGTTATCCCTGTAACGCCCAGGGACTAACGGCGTGATAATGTTGCACTTTCAAGAGTAATAACGCAATAACGCCGTTATTGTGGGGATTAACGCCGTTTTGGCGTTAACAATGGGAGTGCTCTAAATGAGTTTACTACAAACTTATATCTTATCATTGTCAATCCAACTTTAAAGTATATTTTCCCTCAAATATCCATACAGCTTATATCTTGTAGTGAGAATAGATAAATCGTTTTGTAAAACTTTCCTCTAAATATCGTGTAGGTTCTTCCAGATTGCAACCTTATCTTAAAGTATCTCCAAAAACTTATTTTTATTGTGCCACCAGATTGCAAACTTTTTTTTATTGTGCCAACAGATTGTCTGAAAAAAAGCGCTTCCTGGTAATAGTAAAAAAGGCTTGTATAAACGGTATGTATTTTTATTTTTTTAGTAATGGGGAGTGTTTTGTGTGAAAGGTTATATCGACTATCAGTAGTACGGGAACATTAGCAAAAACGAAGTTACAAGTCCATAAGCTAAAAAAAATTAAAAATCAAAAGACGATCATAAAACTTAACATATACTAGCTAGTAATTCATTGAAGAATGAATGATTTAACTGAACAGACCTTCAAATGGGACGACCAGTGTACCAGCATCCATTCTCTCACGATCCGTGGCATCTCTGTAAGCTAAGGGAAAAAAACTTAAATTAACATATATAGTGATTGCCGTTAAAAAAAATACTAATTCTTTGTTTATTTGTTGTAAAAAAAATGAAGATATGCATTATGTGATCCAAATCGATAAGTCTTGTATCGGGCTTATTCTGGACGAACCAAAGACAAATTAGAGAAAGGTATCAAGATGAATGTTTAGTTAA
Organism: Chrysanthemum seticuspe; assembly: GCA_019973895.1. Taxonomy (NCBI): domain Eukaryota; kingdom Viridiplantae; phylum Streptophyta; class Magnoliopsida; order Asterales; family Asteraceae; genus Chrysanthemum; species Chrysanthemum seticuspe. The sequence goes on from BPTQ01000004.1 coordinate 231,048,362, forward strand.
GAACGGAAAAGAGTGCAAGGTATCAAGATGAATGTTATGGATATAATTAAACAAGATAAGATTGCTTTATTCTAAACAAGTTTTGAAATATAATCATGATTGATTGATATCAAATTCAAAAACACATAATTCAACAGATTTGGCGCCAAAAGTGGTTGCACTTGTAACCGTCAAGCTAAATGTTAAATTGCTTCCGATTATGATCTAGAGGTTTCATTACTACTGGTTGAGTTTCAGGAATTTGATTTGGTCAAATATGCAAAACTAGGCTGTAAAACACTAGTTTATTTTTCATTCATTCCCCTATTAGAGCATCAATTAGAGTATTTTGAACTGTAATTCAGTGGTAGGTAGAAAATGTCGGACAAAAAGCGCTTCCTGGTAATAGTAAAAAAGGCTTGTATAAGCGGTATGTATTTTTATTATTTTTATTTTATTTATTTATTTTTTTAATGAATATGGAGTGTTTTGTGTGAAAAGTCATATCAACGATCAATAGTATGGGAACAATAGCAAAAGCTCATAGTTACAAGTCCATAAGCTTAAACAAATCTAACAATCGAAAGACAATCATAAAAATTAACATATACTAGCTAGTAATTCATTGAAGAATGAATTATTTAAATTGAAAAGACCTTCAAATGGGACGACCCGTGTACCAGCAACCATTCTCTCACGATATGTAGTTCTCTCACGATCTGTAGCATCTCTGTTAGCTAAGGGGAAAAAAACTTATATTAGCATACATAGTGATTGTCGTTAAAAAAAATAAAATAAAATAAAAAAATAACTAATTGTTTGTTTGTTTGTTGTAAAAAGGATGAAGTAACTCATTATCTGATCCAAACCGATAAGTCTTGTATTGGCTTATTCAGGGCCGCAAAAAGACAAATTAGAGAAAGAGAGGTGTTTAATTAAGAACGGAAAAGAGTGTAAGGTATCAAGATGAATTATGGATATAATTAAGCAAGACAAGATTACTTTATTCTAAACAAGTTTTGAAACATAATCATGATTGATTGATATCAAATTCAAAAAACACATAAATCAAAAGATTTGGCGCCAAAGTGGTTGCACTTGTAACCGTCAAGTTAAGTGTTAAATTGTTTCCGATTATGATCTATAGGTTTCATTACTACTGGTTGAGTTTGTGGATTTTGATTGGGTCAAATGTGCAAAACTAGGCTGTAATCGATGGCCTTGTATTGGGCATATTCTGGGCGAACCAAATGCGCGTTTCTTCAGCGGTGTTGGGGCTAATCGATGGCCTTCCATCCCCTCTTATTATTAGTGGATGTGAAAACCAAGATCCGGACTCAACTAAGGTATAAGCAATATTGATTGAATGATTGCACAGTGGAATAATAACGACACAATCAACATTACTAATAAGGTTTTCTTTATTGAATATAAAGAAACTAATACTACTACTACTACTACAAGACGCTCTATGCGTTTTCTTAGACTCTCATTAGGAGATGTCTTCTATGAAAATAAATGAAAAGATGAGTGAGTAACCCTAGCCGCTATCCCTCTTTATATAAAAGAGGGAGGTTACAAACCCTAGCTTACTAGAAAAGCTAACTATTACATATTAGGTCCTCATTGTTTCTTCTTTCTTCATTCTTGCTCGTGGTTTCTTAATCATCAAATCTATAATTCCCAACAATCTTCCCCTATTTGATATTACAAAACAACCTGTATAAGAAACAATGCTAAAACATGTCATCACAAATAATAAGCTGCACATCATGAATCTTCTTCCCCTTTTTGTAATCATCTAATAGGGGTCTTGTGCAACTCGTAGACGCTTCCCCTCAAGTGATGCATGTAGATAGTAAGTATATAAACCATAAGCTTCCCCTTAAAATTCATCTCATTTTTTTTTTTTTTTTTAACAAAGCATAACAGCAGAGAAGGCAAATCAGCAGCAGCATCAAAATAGTCTACCAGTAGAAACACCAAAGTATGCGTCTTATATCTTATACTATCCACGTGACTTCAGACTCAGATGATGCACTAGCAAATGTGAGCATTAAGCACATTTTCTATAGATCTCGCCCCTTCACTAACACTGAGCACTACAATGTAACTCCTTAAAGTGATAGCAAATGCGAGCATTAAGTACTGTTTGTAGATCTCACCCCTTCACTAGAATCATCAAGTCTTTGTCACACCATTAATGTACGAACAAGTTACCTCAAAAGTGTCCATGCTCACTTTGAGATATGATAAGACACGCACGTGATCAACCAGTAGGAACTCCAAAACTATCAGCAGAAACAGATCAGCAGAAACCAATACCTTCAGCAGAAACCAATACCTTAAGCAGAAACGAATCAAAATATGCAGCCAGTAGAAACATCAAATCAAGCCGAAAGTATGTTAATTACTAGGGTTCATCGTTGAATAAAACTTCAACTCACCAAGACTAGTAAAAAAAATAGAAGACCAACAGTAATAACCACGACCATCAGCAGATACACGCTCAAAAAATAAACCAAACAGTATCCCATGAAATCAGTACTGACACGCTGCAACCCATCACAAACAGTACATATGCGCCTCATATTAGGTACTGATGTCAGCCAATGAGAATACTATCATCCCTTACGAGAGCAGTACAAGACGTGGCACCCAATAAATGCGCCTACCCATGAGAACCAATCAATTATAATCCCACTGCAACTGTGGGGACTAGCGGCAGGAATTAACCAATGCAACACGGTGGGTCCCGCGTGTGATCTTCCAAGCAACACATACTTGATAATAAACCAGTACACAAAAGCCAAGGAGACTAGTATTGCTGCTGTCTCACATGGTCACGTGACCATCAATTAAATAAAAAATGACGTGACCAATCAAATCAGTTTAGACCAATATAACATCAGCAGGAACTAGTAACATACCCACGACAATCAGTAGAAATGAAACACGGGACCCACGAGTAACCAAGACAGTCAATCAATGAAGTATGCACCTCATTGGAATCAATAATAATAGCAGCAGTACACACCATCCCCCAATAGCCGATTAAACAAAATAAATCCATAGGTAGCCCCACGTGAACCCTCACATGTATCCGAACAGAATTCCATTTACAACAAACAATGCAAATTGAAAACGTATCCCTACCATCCGAATATCTTGCACCAACCATCAATAATATTAAACGAATAAAATGATATCAAATAAGAACTTTGATGGTACCTTAGTGATGAGAAAATGTCCAATCAACAGTAAACTATTTTTGATCAACCGCATCTACAAATTCAAATAATCACCATCATTCGTTGTCCGGTACAACATCATATCTGCTTCCTTTTTGCTGCCTCTTTTCAAAACTGCTGCAATAAAAGAATTAGGGTATAAACCCTAATTAGAGAAAAACCTTATAAACCCTAGATCGAGAGCCACGAGGCTCTGATACCAATTGTGAAAACCAAGATCCGGACTCAACTAAGGTATAAGCAATATTGATTGAATGATTGCACAGTGGAATAATAACGACACAATCAACATTACTAATAAGGTTTTCTTTATTGAATATAAAGAAACTAATACTACTACTACTACTACAAGACGCTCTATGCGTTTTCTTAGACTCTCATTAGGAGATGTCTTCTATGAAAATAAATGAAAAGATGAGTGAGTAACCCTAGCCGCCATCCCTCTTTATATAAAAGAGGGAGGTTACAAACCCTAGCTTACTAGAAAAGCTAACTATTACATATTAGGTCCTCATTGTTTCTTCTTTCTTCATTCTTGCTCGTGGTTTTGTAATCATCAAATCTATAATTCCCAACAATCTTCCCCTATTTGATATTACAAAACAACCTATATAAGAAACAATGCTAAAACATGTCATCACAAATAATAAGCTGCACATCATCACAAATAATAGCCATTACTACTGGAGTAGCCAGATGTTTAAGTCCGAAAACTATGGTACATTGATAACCATCTGATTTATGAGCAAATCAGCAACTATATAAACGGATTTGATGTGTCTTTACCTGTAGCCGTTTGCTCAGGACTAGTCAATTCTTAGAATTGGTGAATTGATAACCAAATATGGATTCAGTTGCCTTTACCACAAGCCATATACTTGTGGGCTAGCCAATTCTTGGATTCCAACAAGGAATATACCATGGTGAATTGATGACCATACAACTCTCAGCAATTAAGCATGGGTGGTTGCAGACCCTATGATTTTGAGCAAATCATTACAGCTATCAACAAATTTGATGTGTCTTTACCAAAGCTGTACCCTTTGGACTAGCCAACTCTTTGATATACACAAGGTATATCTGGTGAGTTAAAAACCATCAACAAAATACAACAAACCTGCAAGAGAAAGTTTTTTTCTTTTTTTTTTTTTTTTTTTTTTTTTTTTTTTTTTTAACTAAGAAAAACAAACAAAACAAAGAAAAATCCTCCCCTGAGGCATATGCCTCCCCTGAGGCCTATGCCTCCCCTTAATCTTTGCAGTTAAGGGTTAAGCATTCCAATATTGACCACTAGGTGTTGAAACCTTGGTCCATCAAAAGCTTTTGTTAACAGATCTGTCACATTATCATCTGTATGAAATTTTGCCACATTTATCAAATGTTTTTCATATGCATCTCTTATAAAGTGGTGCCTGATTTCAATATGTTTGGTTCTACTGTGAAAAACTGGATTTTTGACAATGCATATGGTACTTTGATTATCAATAAAAAGAGTTGTGTTCATGAAGTTATACCCATAATCCAGCAGTTGGTTTTGAATCCAAAGGACCTGTCCACAGCAATTTGCAGCAGCAACATACTCTGCTTCAGTAGTTGAGATAGCCACAATGGTTTGTTTCTTTCACTGCCAAGAAATCAATCTCGTTCAAAGGAATTGACAGCCTCCAGTTGTGGATCTCCTATCCAGATTTGCACCAGCATAATCACTATCACTATATGCTTTCAACTTAAAAGGAGACTCTTTTGGGTACCAAAGGCCTAAATGAGGTTGGCCTTTGAGGTACTTAAAGATCTTCTTGACTGCATTGAGATGGGAAGTAAGTGGAGTGACTTGATGTCGAGAGCAAACACTTACAGCAAAGGTAATATCAGGCCTTGAAGCTGTTAGATACATTAATGAACCAATCATAGATCTGTATAAATGAACATTCACAGGAAGATTTGGTTCATTGTTGGCTTTTGTTTTTGGAGCTTCATAAGGTGTTGTGGCAGTTCTGACACCTTCCATACCAAATTTCTTCAAAATGTCCCTCACATATTTATCTTGACTGATAAATATCCCATCTTGTTTCTGCTGAACTTGGAGACCCAAAAAGAAAGTAAGCTCCCCCATAGCACTCATCTGAAATTCTCCCTTCATCAGATCCTCAAATTCCCTACACCAAGCTTCTTTAGTGGATCCAAAAATGATGTCATCCACATACACTTGCACAAGTATGATGTCTGTCGAGTTCTTCTTCAGAAAAAGAGTCTTATCAATGGCACCTCTTCTGTAGCCATGCTTCAGTAGAAATGATGAAAGCCTAGCATACCATGCCCTTGGTGCCTGATGAAGTCCATAGAGAGCTTTAACGACTTTGTAAACATGATTAGGATGATCTGGGTCTTCAAATCCTTTAGGTTGTGTGACATAAACTTCCTCTTCTATCTCACCATACAGAAAAGCACCTTTAACATCCATCTGATACAGCATGAAGCCCATGTAGGATGCATAGGCCAAGAAAATTTGAATAGCCTCTACTCTAGCAACAGGAGCAAACACTTCATCATAATCAATCCCTTCCTCTTGCCTGAAACCTTGAGTTACTAATCTTGCTTTGTTTTTAATAACCACACCCCTTGCATCTCTTTTGTTCTTCAGAATCCATTTAGTTCCAATAGCATATTTGCCATCTGGTAATGGTACCAAGATCCAAACTTGTTGGTTTTAAAATTGTCGCATTTCGTCTTGCATTGCCTCAATCCAACTTGAGTCTTCAAGAGCTTGAGTGACACTGGTTGGTTCTACTTGAGAAAGAAAACACGCAAACAGACAATGCTTGAAGTCTGTGTGATTGTCTCTTTGCTGATTTGAGACATAAGAGAGAAAAGCAACCTGTCCAAATTTAGGACTAGAGATAGCCCTTCGAGTTCTAACAGGAGCTAGAATGTCACCAATAATATTGGATTGAGGGTGAGTTATGTTGATTCTTTTAGTAGCAGTGGGGTTGACTTCAATGGTAGGTTCAAGATTAGACACAGTTGGTACAAAAGTTGTGTCATAGGAAGGTGAGGTGAAAATGCCAGATTTGGGTTGATGATTTCCAAGATCTGAAGGTCTTGGAAAGCGAGTATATGGTTCACCAAAGTCTGTGGACACTCTAGTAGGAATAGGAGTAGTAACAGTCGAGCTTTCAGCAGATTTGATGACGATGGGAGAGTCTGCATCAGTGTCAGCAGAAATATGGTTTCCACTGACAGCCTCATTAGCAAGCTCCCCATTCACCTTCTCAGCTTCGAGCTTAGCTGCAAACTCTTGAGTCTGAAGCCTAGCAAGGTCCTCAACATAGTGTGATTCATCTTCACTCTCAGCAGAAGTATCTCTAGAATTGTTACCTGCAACATTGTTAGGGGAGAAAGAAGGCACAAGTATAGGTTGTTCATCATCTTCAAACTCACTTCCAGAGTCAGCATCCAAGGTACCTGCATTGTTAGTGGGAGATTCTTGAGAGCCTGCACTTTGGTTAGCCATATGTCTAGTATACCCCAGATAATCAGTTAGGTAGTCAAGGTCAAAAGACCACACATGACCCTGTCCTTGAACATTGGGCTTATCTTCCAGGTATCTCAGGTTCAAAGTCTCCTCTATCTTCTTGGCAGATAAGTTGTATACTCTGTAAGCCTTGCTATTAGCTGAATAACCCACAATATAACCATCATCAGCTTTCTCATCAAACTTCCCCAACGGATCACTGGTGTTTAGAATGGTCACTTGACAACCAAAAGGTTTGAGGTAATGAATGACTGGAATCTTCCCAAAAAGAAGTTCATATGGTGTTTTGAGGTGAGGTCTAGTAATGGAGACCCTGTTAAGCACATAGCAAGCTGTGCCAACAGCTTCAGTCCAGAACATAGTGGGCAATTTAGAGTCTGCAACCATTGATCTTGCAGCCTCTATCAAGGTCCTATTCTTTCTTTCAGCTACCCCATTTTGTTGCGGGGTTCTTGGATTGCTATAGTCCATCTTTATCCCTTTAGACCTACAGAGTTCTATAATAATAGCATTCTTGAACTCTGTCCCATTATCACACCTAATTCCCTTAACCTTCTTGTTCAACGAGGGTGATGAAGTCTTTCAGCACTGGAGTTGTTTCATCTTTAGTCCTTAGAAAGAACACCCAACAAAATCTGCTATAGCCATCAGTGATAACCAAACAAAAGTACTTGTGATCAATGCTTCTGACTTGAGTTGGACCAAATAGATCCATATGTAACAGCTGAAGAGGCTCAGAGATAATGCTCACTGCAGTGACAGCTTTGTAGGAGGCTCTGTGTTGCTTCCCTTTGTTGCATGCAACACAATTATGATCATTGGAGAAAACTTTGGAGGGTAGACCTTCAACAAGACCCCTTTTAGAGAGTGTGTTTATGGTCTTGAAATTCACATGAGCCATTCTCCTATGGCATTTGTTAGACTCATCCAATGATGCTTTAGCCAGCAAACAAGTGAGGTCACCTTCAGGATGAACTTCATTGAGGTTGAATGTGTATAGATTGTGAGTTCGAGGAACTCTCAGTAGAATTGAAGTATCTTCTGGAAGCTTGAACTCTTTAGAAAGCACAAGACATTCATCTTCAGAGAAGAGTACCTTGTTCTTGGTGTCACAAATTTGTGAGACTGAGAACAAGTTGAAGTTCTGAAGTTCCCTAACATAGTACACATTCTCAAAGTTCAGTAGGGGAGTCTTGATGGTGCCTTTCCCAGTAATTCTACCATCACTTCCACCAAAGGTCACATTGCCTCCTTCTTCAATAGGAACAAAATTGTGCATCATATCTCTATTTCCAGACATACTTCTTGAACAACCACTATCAACAATACCAATATCTTTATGCTTAAGAGGATGATCCTACAGAAACAAACATATATACAAAAGAATGTTAGTATACAGAGGAGGCTCAAGTCATTGCTGACTTGAACCTGCCTTGTGGATCATTAGATTTAGGTCTGGCAAAAGAGTAAGATCCACCATTGTTCTTGGGTTTCCATTGAAATTTGGGTCCCTTATTATTCCAAGAACAACCTGCTGAGGACTTGACAGCAGTGCCCCAACATCCTTTCCCATTATTCATAGAGTCAACATATGCAGGCCAATAACCATGTTTAAAGTATGGGCTAGTAGGTTGCACATATGGTCTATCAGCTGATCTCCTCCAAGGAGAGTCAGTGTAAGTAGCTTGTGGGACATAAGGTGGAATATTCTTAACATTGGTCCAGACTGGTCTAGGTTTCTGCTGAGTAGCACATACACCTAATCTTTGCTCATAGAAATCACAATCCTTAATTAAATGAAATTTACTTCCACACACAAAACATGTCTTCCTTTTGAAAGATTGATTCAACAAAGAAGATGTTCTATTACAAGTAGAAGTACTTAAACCAGAAACATTAAAGGAATTGTTTTTAACAGACATATTATGCAAAGATTTAAAAGACAAGTCTTCAGAGGAAACAGGCTTGGAAGTTGATTCCTCAGCAGCTATCCTAGAAGGCTTGTAGATAGACTTGGGTGCAGGCTTGGGTGTAGGCTCAGGTGAGGGCTTGGGAAGGTATGACTTATCACTTGAATCACAGCTGAAAGTAGACCCTTGATCCGATGAATTGTCACTGTCAGAGAAAGAGACAAAGTCATAAGATGAAGCATCGGTGTCAGGCAAGTCTTTTGACTTTTTGCCATACAGATGGTGTGATCCATCAAAGTCAACAGTAATGGACAGGTCAGTGGGCATGAATTCACCTCTAATAGGTCCAGGGACAGCATGTAAATCACCTTCCTTTTTAAAATGTGCTAAGCCTGCAGGTGTAGATTTACGCCCATCTTGCCTAGCTTCCAATCCTACATACTTTTGAAAACCTAAACCTATTCCAGAGTTTACTGACTGTCTACAATAGAGTTCTCTAGCTAGATTGTCACCTGATATCAACCATTGTTTATGTCTAGCTATTTCCTCATCAAGTTTCTCTTTAAGCTCTAGATTCTCAGTAATAGTATCAGCTTTTTCCTTTTCAGTGCGCTTAAAGTTAATATTTGCAATATCTAGATCAAATTGTAGCACCTTAATCTTTTCTTCATAAGCTATCTGATTCTTTTGAAACCAAACCTTTTGTCTTTCTAATGTTTTTAACGAAAGTTTATAAGCTTCATTATCAACATAGCATTCATTGTATTTAGGTTTCATAGTATCATAAGCTTCTTTAAGTTCATTGTATCTTTCACTACAACCAAATATACAATTGTGTAACTGAGAAAGTCCCATCAAGGCAAACTGATCATGCCTATCTTCTGATGTACACCTTGCCAGCAATCCAAGTTTCTCAGTATCAGCAGCTTCCTCATTCACAGGTTCATGTGCAGCCTAGTTGACCTGTTCATCCAAGGTGACCAGAGCTGCTGAAGTTCTAGCTTCCTTCTGATTCTGCTGATAGGAATTGTAGTTAGCTCCCTCTCCACTCTTCCTATCTTTGCATTCCCTTGAGAAATGACCCATCTGGTGACAAGAGAAACACTTGACCTTTCTCCTGTCAAAGCGGGCTGGATCCTTTCCCTTGAAGCCAAACTTTCTTCCTGCCTTCTCCTCAAACCTCTTTATATCTACTGAAAGCATGGCCACCTGCCATTTCAGTTTCATCTCCTCCATTTCAAGTGGGTCCACCTGATCAAAGTCTTTATAAACAAGATGCTGCTGAGTATCATAATCAGCAACAAATGAATGAAGCACATCCTCCAATACACTACCAGTTTTAGCTTGAGGGTAGGATGGAGTGGGACGATTGTAAGATGATGATGGTAAGTAAGATGGACTTGGAGCATGCATCATCATGTTGGAGTGAGATGTCCCAACAAAAGCTGTATGACCAGAAGAGGATGCACGGTAGGGAGATCTGACATCAGGTTCAAGAGATTTGAGTTTGTTGTACAGCTCATCAAAAGTGAGCATGTCCAACCCACCTTTAGCCTTAAGAGCTATACTGACATGTAACCATGATGGAGGCAAAGATCGTAGGAACTTTGAGTTGCAATCATCATTGTCAGGTTTTGCATTCAGCTGGTTTAGCTGACTTAAAATCTTGTGAAACCTGACGTATCCCTTGTGGATACCTTCTTCTTCAGAGATATTGAACTCTTGGAAGTGTTGTCTCAGCATGGACTTCCTCATTCTCCTGGACTCTTCATTTCCACCAAACCTTGCTTTAAGAGCTATCCATATATCCTTAGCATCAACCATGTGGTGAAAATCACCCAAGTGATCTTCAGGAATAGCTTGAAGAAGGATGGTTCTTACTTTGTGCTCTCTTTGCACAGCTAGAATCTCTTCAGCGGTTTTGGGAGGAGCAATGGTAAACTTACCATCAAGATCTGGGATAGTCTTCTTCAGACTGTTTCCATTCTTCACAATCTCCCAGAGATTCCAATCAATATTGGAGATCCAGTTCTGCATCTTCATGGTCCACAGATCATACTCTTCCTTTTTCAGATAAGGAAACTTGCCATTACTGTTGGAGAGACTAAGTTGCTGCATAGAGGTGGTGTTTTTTATGTTGTTGTTGGTGACTTCTGATTCATCATCAGTTCCAGGCATGGTGAATATGTTTTTGGTTGTATGGGGGTGAGGTAAATATGGTTCTCAGTATCGTAGAGACTCTCCCGAGGCTCTGATACCACTTGTTGAACACAGACAGACCTTGACAGATCTTGAGCACTCGTGGATCGTTAGTGTTGCCTATGTAATCATAAGCAAA
>BPTQ01000004.1:231070906-231272591 GCA_019973895.1 Chrysanthemum seticuspe
CTTTTTGTAATGCTTGAATCTATTATTACTAAAAATCTTAATAACTTAAAACAATCCTATTAGAAAATATACTCACACACTTAGATCGACTCCACATAATTTTTTTAAAAACTATATATTTATGCTGCTATGCAACCACACATCAGAATTGTAGTTATTCGAAAACGATTCTCTAATGCTACAAATACAGTTTGTTGAAAGAAACTTATGGGTCGTCGGAACTTTGCAGAAAACTAGACATCGCTGCCGCTAGGCGCGGGTACTCGTCTAGTATATATATATATATATATATATATATATATATATATATATATATATATATATATATATATATATATATATATATATATATATATATATATATATATATATATATATATATATATATATATATATATATATATATACACTAGACGAGTACCCGCGCCTAGCGGCAACGGTGTCTAGTTTCGACAAAATTTTAGCGGCGATTAAGGAATCCAATTTGAATGATTATATTTAAATCCCGCCTTTGAAGATTGAAGATTGAAGAAATCAGCCATACTTTCCAAAGTTATCAAGTTTGACATGGTATGAGAGATTCTATACTTTCCAAAGATATAACATCGCATTTAAGTTAAGATTACAGCATATCATTCAATGGTATGAGATTTCACATATTCCACTTTTCCACTTTTCACTTTTCCAATTATTGACTATTTGACCATTTTCTCTTTTTATGTAGTATATATATATGTAGGGGGCATTTATTTTGAGAACCCTGTTAAGTGCGAGAACTGCGAGAACCCTTTATGTACTCTTAAATTTGCATATTGTGCAACATAGCATTTTTGAATTATTAAACTTTTTTTATTTAATCCAAAAGGGTATAATAGTAAAATTCAATTTTATATTATTTTTGATTTTTTAAAATAAATAAATCCTATTTTTTAAAAACATTTAATTTTCGGTTTTTTTTGTTTTTTTTTTTTGTTTTTTTCTGATTCTGAACATGCATGTTTTAAAACTGATTTAACATATGTGTTTTTATGAATAAATTTTTTTATTTTGGTTTTTGGAATAGTTTTTTCGACATACATGTGTTTCATAGTCAAGTGCATACATGTTTTCTAGATAAGTAAGTTTATATGAAACCAAGAACATACATGTTAAATACAAAATCCAATATCGATTGATATACAATTAAATACCAAAATATAGGTGCCAAAATAGATGTGCCGTATCAGTAATTAACAAGTGAAACAGGACGCGCGGCTGACCCATTGATCCCTTTGAATAGATGTACTTTAGAAATGGTCAATATTTAAAAGTATGTCCAAGTAAGTACTATTGTAAGTATTGTCTGAAGGTTTCGAAAGTAACACTATTTCTGTGCCTATACTTGATAATTGATTAATGTGTTACTGTGATTAGATAAGCAATAATGTCATCATACAATTTAAATTTTTGAATAAACCGATTTAGGGAATTTGTATGTAAACACATGATAATTGTAATTTTGTTGAATTAGTTAGGGCATCATTGTGTAAACATATGATAATTTCAAGTATTTTTGAATTATTGTACATTTTAGGGCATCAATGTGTAAATAAATCATAATTTGTTGAATCATATGACATAGTAAGGCATCAATGAGTATGATTAGTGCATTGCTAGACACATTAAAGCACGAGTGTATATGTTTAGTGCATACATTTGTATTTTTAGTGCATCCTTGGACACACCTTAGGAATTTGTTTGTATGTTTAGTGCATCATAATCATACATATTAAGGCATCATTGTGTATGTTTAGTGTATTCTTTTGTTTGTTTAGTGCATCATTAATCATAGTAAGGCATCCATTTGTATGTTTAGTGTGTCGTTGTAAATACTCAGGGCATATGTTTGTATGTTTAGTACACCACTGGTCATAGTAGGGCATCCATTTGTATGTTTAGTGCATCGTTGAAAATATTTGGGATATATTTGTATGTTTAATGCATCGATGAACACCCTAGGGCATCAGTGAGTATGATTAGTGTAGTGCATCGTCAGACGTATTAAGGCATCAATGTGTATTTTAGTGCATCATTGGTCACAATACTTCATATTAAGCTCTAGGCTAACACATCCATTGATTTGTTTTGTTAGAGTTTATCTCGATTATGTTGGATATTGGAATCTACTTTGAAGTTTTCACTTAACTTTACTTAAGGGCCTCATACTGATTTATCTCCTTATTAGAAACTTTCTTGGATTCTTGATGCCTGGACCTCTGTGAATTTTGGTCAGTTCAACTTTACTTATTAGTGTAAATAGTTCAGTTGGTTATAAGTGTTTCATACTTTCATTAGCTACTATTAGGGGAAATGAGGGATACAACGTGGACTTTATTTAGTATTGGTTTCAATGTGTTTGTTTAGGTATTTAGGAGTATGTAGGTAGAACTTATTTGAGTAGCTTATTAGCTTATTTGAATGTTTGGTTCATACATGTCGAGTGCATTTTTTTTTCTGCTTTCTGGAAAAGATTCAAACTTTATGGTTTCAAGGAGGATCAGGGGCGTGAAGTTATACACGATATGTTTTTTTTAGAAGTTGTGTGGTTTGCTGGTTTAATAAATACCATTTCATGAGAAAAAGTCTGGAATTGATAATTATTTTCATGTACTGAATGTTTGGTAATTTCTAGTTTTATCTAGACACCAATTTTTTAGTTGTCTGATACACAGGGACAAGTGCGTGGGAGACCTGAGATTGCAGCATATCAAAGGGAGCAATATTTACAAAGACTACAACTGCAGAAACAAGGTTATAGTACTCTCCTTCGGATGCCTCTTGTTTTTGGAGGAAATAAGCAATTCTCAGCACATAACCCTCTTCTGCAGTAGGTATGTCTGTCTTTCTTCCTAATTTATGCATTTAAGTATTACCTGTATGTGTTTTCAGATTTAATCCTTCTATTTCGTTGATATGTACTTGAATCATATTTGCAGTTCAATTCTCAAAGTCCAACCATGCCACATAAAGGTGGGTTTGGGTGGAGCACCTCCAACTAGTCCTAACATTGTCGCATCTGCACAATAGCAACAACTACTTATGTCGACTGGTTCTAAAAATACTGGTACGATCACTAGTACATTCTTATTTTATAGTGTGGGCATCTCAGATGTTTTATATCTGATGATGCAACTGATGATTCTGTACAAAATGTCGGCCTCAGCAAGAATGCTGTCAATGAGTAGGATCCAAAGGTCTTACATGTTTAGTGCATTAGGTTACAAAATTAACGCATACACTCTTGTTTTTCTGTTGGTTCTGGTTCACAAACCGCAAGGATGATTTCTGATGATGCAGCTGATGAGATGGATCAACAACAAAGTCTATCTGATGATGCAGCTGTTGATTCTGTACAAAATGTCGGCCTCAGCAAGAATGATACCAATGAGGAAGATACAAAGGTCTCATATGTTTAGTGCATCAAGTTACAAAATTAAGGCATCGAATCTAGTTTTTATGTTGATTCTGGCTCACAAACTACAAGGACGATTTATGTAATTTACTTAAATACTATTCTGGTTTTTAAGTCTATGTTCTGAAAAATGTTGACTTACAATTTTTACGCTCTTTAGGTTCAATGCTGGCCTCAACGGTTAATCTAGGGGAGACAAGTGGCCGAGAACAATTGACAACAACTGATCCAACAACAGCTTCTGATGGTGGAATTTCAAATCGTGAAGATGGCATTAGAATTATGTCTTAGCCCAAAGGCGCTCCTGATGTTCGGGTACTTCCCATTAGGATATCTACACTGCCACCTGGACTTGCATCTTCTGAACCAACACGTAGTTCTGTGAGTGTAGTATATCTAGTTCTAGCAAGAGCTCAGCATATTGATTATAGTAATGTGAATGGGAGTCGCTCTCGTAGTGCTGAAAACAGATCACCAGAAGCTCTCCTAAGCTGAATTTACTATAGACTGTATTAGGGTGTTAATTTAGCATAATATTGGCGAATTTCTCATCTTCACCAGAAAGATTGTATATAGCACAGTGAATACAATAGGGCATCAATGTGTTGCAGTAGGGCATCAGTGTGTTGCCATAGCGAGAAAACACAGTTTTAGTTTCATTTAGTAACCACATCAATTTGAGATGGTATGTTATAAGCTAGAAAGATATGCCCCAGATGTACCAAAAGAAAACATACAATGATTCATGTGTTGTTTTTCTTAAACATTTTCATGTTTTGTTTGCGTTAATGCCATTGCCATTGACAATGTCCGTTGAATTTGCTTACTAGTGTTTTGAAATGTTATATGTCAAAGAATCTCCCAATTGACATGCATCAGTTTAAACATTTTCAATCAATTTTCATCACTTCATGAATATCATTTACATGTGATCAAATATGTTGAGTAACTAGAATCAACTCATCAATTGTGAAACAACAACCTGCACATAATTAACTTGTAACAAATACAATAATTGTATATGTTGAAATAAAAGTGCATTTATTTGAAGATGGTGAGTCCACAATGAGAATTAATGGTGCATCAAGTTAATTATCATCTTCAAATAAATTGAATAATATTTACCAACATACGTAGTACGAACAACAATGAGTTTTTTCACCAAATTTTTTCATCAAATCAAATAATGACATTGCAAATACCTTAAAATATAAGTCCGAAAATATTATCATCAAATTATAAGAACTAGTAACAAATTTGTATCAGTGAGCTTAGTACAATACCTGATATCTACCAAGAACATGAACCACAACCATCAAATTAGCCGCGATAATGAGCCAAGATGGTTTTTGTAGCGCAACTAAAACATTACAGTAACGTCTTGTCCAAACGCCCAATATCCAATGATAGCTAGGGGAAAGTAACATATGGCATTGACAAAATAAGCTCCCATAGTGCCTTTTCACATTGCTATTCTTGACGGTTTTCCAGGTCTGGAAGGGGCTGTGGCTTGGATTTCAAGTGCAACTGCATGTCCTGCATATGCAAATGAAATATGTCACAATGCATTGAATATTTGGAATATTGAATCAGCCCCACCTGTTTTCTTGTAAGCATAACTTACGTCCGGTTGTTTTCCTTTGCTTAGGCAACCGGCCCAAGCAAACGTTGAATAACTGCCGAATGAAAACAGAAAATCAGATTTGTTCATACAAAATAATAAAATTCTTAGCTATAACAATTCCCATTTACCACATTGACATAACAGCAGTACCAATGACACACCCGATATAGAATTAAAATCTGGAAGTTGTGAGAGAGAAAAAAATGTGTGGAACCAAATATGATGATCCAATAAGAGTTTCTTAGCCTATTACTTGATCCTCGGGGATCTTTTTCTTAATAATAAGTGTATCATATATTAGTACCATAACCTATTACTTGATTCAAAGTTTTTATGCTTAATAATAACATACGTTTAGGTCAACTAATATAAGTGAATTATAATGTATAATTTAGGGCATCCATTTATTAACAGCGAGTGCATAACTGTTATATATGTCAATGCATATCAATATCAACATAATCCTAGAAAAAAAATCCATAAAAATGTTATGTTGAATCATTAAACAAGTCAATGTTGAAAATTTGGTGCATCACAGTATAAAAAAATTGGTCATTTATAAATCCCGTTCCATTAATAAAAATTACCAAAACAGTGTAAAAATCAGTGCATCATAGTTATGAAATTTCATTTAGGTATTTTATCAAACACCTTGTGTGCAGTTTTTTGTAAACATGTTTCTAAAGTCTTTTTTTCTCAAATTTACTTCAAATAACTAACCTATACAGTGTATCATGTCACAAAACATTGAACAATAATTCGTGCAAACAGACACCAAAAAACACATCTATAATGTTTCTATTTGCATTTAAATAGCAAAACTAATAGAATTGTAATCAAAATCAGTTAAATAACTTACTTTGATCTTCAATTTGAGAAATTATGACGAAAGGATTAAGTGAATCTGATAATAAACCATATATATTGTGTTGATTTTGATGGATACAATCAGTAAGGTGGAAGAAGAAGAAAATGATGGAAAGTTTGAGAGGAGCGCAGAAAAAGTGACAAAGGAAGAGAAAAAAATGAAAAGAAATACATTTTATATATGATCTGATAAAATGTTTAGAAATGACCTTCGAAAATATAAAAGATTATAAAGTGGTCCATATAGTTAGTAGCAAAATAAAAGGAGGGGAAGAGGGATGATCTAACGGATGAGATCAATTCTCTCACTTTTCTCTTGAGATCAACTTTTTAAATGATCCAATCTCTCTTTCTCTCTCTCTATATATAGATCAACTTTTTAAATGATCCAATCTCTCTCTCTCTCTCTCTCTCTATATATATATATATATATATATATATATATATATATATATATATATATATATATTACACACACACAGAGAGAGAGAGAGAGAGAGAGAGAGAGAGAAAGATTGGATTATTTAAAAAGTTGATCTCAAGAGAAAAGTGATCTCAACCGTTAAATCACCCCCTCTTCCCTTCTCTTTTTTCACACCAAACTACAGGGACCTTATTGTATTTTCATTCATTCTTTAAGGCACGGTTTAGTAAATCCACACCTTTCATATATAATGCATAATTTTTTTCATTTTTTCTTTTTGTTCTTCTGATGTTTTCAATCTAGGTGTAAGATTTCTATCATGTTTGAATATTTATAATCGCTAACTAAAACATTAACGGGCAGTGTACACGCTCAAATGTAGCTAGTGAATGGTAAGTATGGGTCGTTTGCAAGGAGTGAGTGAACTAAAGTAACCTAAAAGTATTCTAATTATCTGTCCTAACTGCTAAAGGGGTTTTTTTTTGTTACAACCACCCTTAGCGGAATTATTTGCCGCTGGAAATTCTTGTTGCCGCCACCTGTTTCGTTGCTTCTCTGTCGCCTCCCTTATCGAAAATAGTTACAACCACCCTTACTAGATTTATGTATAAAGTGTTTGCATTTTGTAATTAGTTTGTGAGTATTTCATTTTATGTAGATGTATTTTTGTAATTTGTTGTAATAAAGTCTATGTGGATTTATTTTTTAATTTTTTCGTAATAAAGTATATATAGATTTAATTTTATTTTGTTGTGTAAATTAGTTTATATGTGAATTTGAGAATTAGTCTTAGCCTTCGCTTTGGTAGATATAAAGGTTTTGGAAACATTGATAGTGTTACAATGAATAATGGCATTGTCGGTAGACTTTAAAATTTACAGATCTGAGCAGGAATAAAGCGCTTAGTTTGTAAAATTTTGAAATTTTTGAAAAAGTGGAAATTTTTTATATTCATAAGAAGCCAAACTTAAAACCGGGTATCATAAAAATTTGAAACTTGATCATGTCATGCTTATCGTTGTAAGTGCAAACGGTCCTTTCATTGTTTCCTCACACACATTTCTTCTCATTCTCTTCAACATAAGCCTAAATTAAACCACCAACTTCATATATAAAGTCTCATATCTTCCTCATTTCTTCTCATCTTCACATCATCTTTGCCAATCTTGGCTTAAAACCTTCTTTCTTCATTTCCATTCATCCTTACCCACTTCTTCACTTTATAAATTCATATAATCCTCCTTATCATCCCATATCACAAAGATTTTAGAAACTTGTCTTGATTGCAGATGTATAGTCTCAATTCTTTTGTATCATACTTTAGAGAACTTATATCTAAGTTATGCATGTCTTGTTCACCAATAGTGTCTTGCTATATACATCTATCATCATTATTATATATATATGTGCACGTGTCTACTAACTTTGTTTTGTAGCATTCCTTCATTGCTCGATTCTTTGGTAGCTCAAACAAGGAGGAGCATACACCAAAGAGGAGCATTTTCAAATGTCAAACTTCCTGTAGATGCTTCTCTGCAAGTAGATGACCACATCCCTTGCTCTCCTTTGCATGGGTGGATCGTACCACCCATTGAACGGACATGTTGTAGGCTAAAATTGATAATCAAAATTTTAGCATCTGTTTGCAGCGTAAACACCAACTAAACCCACTTGTATAAAATCACAATTATAATTAAACATATATTACTATAATCAACACATTTAAGGTAAACCACTACAAGCTGATAAGGATTTAAAACGTACGCTTTTAGGGGGTCATTTAAGCCCTTAATCGACCACTTTTATATCCGTTACTGCTTAATTTCGTTCTTTTTCACTTTTTAGGTCTCTTGGAAGCACAATGCTGGAATGAAGCATTTCTGGACGAAAAGGAGCAAATACATGAAGAAGATGGCAAAGTCAAGATTGAAGCCACTCAAGCTGCTCAAACAAAACCTGACGGCGTCACACCTTAATTCTGGAAGGCATCACTCACAAAATCTACTCCAGACGCCCAAGATCATCTCAACTGACGCCATCACAAGCTGATCAAGACTATCACAACATGCACGCGAAGTAGCTGATACTGTTTTGGCCATAACTTTTACATACGAACTCGGATTTAGGTGATTCAAAAGCCCATGCGACCGGAATGAGAAAATCTACAGTTAGGTGAAAAAAATTCTTCGTGACACCGTCACTTTGTCAAGCTGACTCCGTCACCTTTTGCCAACAGAAAATCTGCCTATAAATAGAACATTATTACTTCACTTTTTGTAAGCCCCAAACCCTAATTCCAATTCTAGGGTTTAGGTAGGTGTTTTTCAGCAACTTAGAGGGTTTCAATCACTCTATAAACATCGCGTAATGGTTTATTTGTTAATTCAATCCTATGTTATGTCTTCAATTATCATTACTGTTGCTTGCTCTTCATTAATTATGCTTGGCTAATTCACCTAGTATTTGCTTATGATTGTATGAAACTTGTATATAATTAATTAGATCTTATTTATTTCTTAGTAATGCTTGTGTCTATCTTCATCATTAAGGTGTGACAATTTCAATGAGTCTAATTGGTTTAGTTTATAATTCTTGCATCCTACTGTCTCTTGTTTAATTGGTAGACGCTAGAGTAAGGAAATCTGGTTTCTTCTTTCATTGTTACGAGCTTGAACGTCCTAAATAGCAAAAAGCCATAGGAGTGCACCTAGGCCATCGTTGTGCTTATTGCGTGAGTTTTGATTTATGCCAATAGGGTATTCGGGGGAGATGCTATTGCACTTGCCGATCCCGTGTATTCTATAGGTGAGTTACAATTCATAGAACTAGGGACTAGGTACCGCCCTACGACTAACCGGAATACAACGCACTAATTAGATGGGGATGTGACAATTCAGTAGGTAGAATTAGATAGGTAGCAAGGAGTAATACATCATAAGTAGATACGCTTCACGTTCTTGGTTGATCCCTAATTTAGTGAGTAGCTTTTGGGTTAGTTGACTAGCAACTAATTCCGCCCTCCCTTTCAAAACCGAGATTTTAATTCATAAAATATAATAATATAAAAATAATCATCCCTCACCGTTAGACTTAAATCGACATACACTTCAGCCTAACGACACTATTCCCCTAGAGAATGATATCAATCCTCGAGGCTTACCCCATACTACACTACAACAATTAGGTTCACTGCCTAGGAGGTTGAAAAACTTGCTCGAAGAAAAAGAAGTTTCTTTTGACCCCGAACGCGCTTTCCGTGCGCATCAAGTTTTTGGCGCCGCTGCCCGGGAACAGTTATTGCTTAGGCTTGATTTCTATCTCATTTAGGTCTACTCACAAGATTCCTATAAAGTGAGATTTTTTTCTTTTTATAAGCTTCCTTGTAGTCTATCCCCTTCTTTGTGCCTTTGTTCGTAAAACTTGTCCATTGACTCTTCCGTTCACCATTATGGAGAACGCGAATCCTTTATATCCGCGATTAGTTTTTTTTCATGAAAAAATATAAGGCGGATTATTCAAGATGGTGGGAAGAAGTAAAGAGAACGGGATCTTATATAAATATATTTGAGTACCTTGAGAAAAGAGACCAAGTTCATAAAAAGTTTAAGGATTTCACCTTAGGAGTTCCATCAAGCCCAAATACCTCATCTAGTGAAACCTATGCATCGTATGAGCCTTCACCTAGGATAGACTCTCGTGAACAACCTCCATGTTTAGAAACTATTTTTAGTGAGGCCCTTAGGAAAACTGACCAAATGTGTCAAAATATTGTGGAAAGCAACCAAACATTAAACCATAAGTTAGATCAATTACTAGGTTTGGTTTCATCACTACTCAAGGAAACAATTCAGGAGGATTTAGAAAAACATGAGAACATTGAACAAAAAGGCTTAGTTTTTAAGATCAATGACTTTGAATCTCAAGAAAATAAACCCTCTAGGCAAACATAGTGATCAATTTATTGAGGAAGATTCCTATGAATCGGACTTAGAATTTGAAATGGCTAGAGAAGGATTTGAGATACTTAGGAACATGTTTGTGTTAAATTCAACCAAACCACATGACGAGTATATAGGTGATCTAGATGTAATTGAGGATGAGGTGAAATGTCTAGACCCACAAGGTATCCCAAAAGTCCCACCATCATTTAAGGCACACACACCGCCCGTGACTTACTCGGAAGTAGTAGAAGAGACTTTAGGAATCCCGATGGAGGTAGAACCTTTGAACCAAAAGCAACTAGAGGATATAGGTTTGAATACTTGTAGTCTCAACCTTACTCTTAGTTCTAGGGAATTTCCTAGTGTTGATGAACCGAAACCTCAATCTTTACACAATTTTCCATCTTTAGATATACATCTAGGAGACAAAAGAGGAACCGACCCACCCATCAACCCATTTAGTCCGGGGAGTTTTAGGATGAAGGAAGCCATTCACACACCCCTTCTCCTCACGTGGCAAATTTCCACCCTAAGGGTGTATATCGCTACTATCACCTGCACTTAAGCTTAAGTGTAGGGAAAACTTCCCCTTTATCCGTTAAATAAGGGTAGAGTCAAGCTCGTGACTCGAACAAAAACAAGCGCTTCTTGGGAGGCAACCCATGTTTATTTGTTTGAATGTTTGTATTTCAATTTTTGTGTGTTTTATATCTTTTTCATTGTTGTTTATTCTCATGTTAGACTTTGTGAAAATGCTTTATTTTGTCTTTAACCTCGTCTTAATTACATTTAAAGGTATTTTACAAAAAGATAAGTGTAGGTAAGATCACATACGTTTCTAAGAATATGAACATGAGAATTACAACTAGTGAAATTGATATATATGTGTGTTTGTTAGCGTCAAATGCTTGTATCGAGTCATAATGGATGTTTTGCAGGAATGTTTCTAGGTTTTAAAGATGTAGTTTTTCCAGAAAAATGCAGCAGACCAGTTTTTGTCAGGACAACCTGACGGAGTCAGGATTAAAGCCTAACGACGTCAGGATAAGCAGAAACAGTTTATCATTTTTTTTCGTTTTCTGTGCTACTTACAAATTTTTGGAAATTCCCAGGTCTTAATTTACTAGAAAAACTACAAACATCCATTCCACAAGCATTATATCTTATTTGCTTTGTTTCTAAGTCTGGAATTACATCTTGTTGTGATTTTTCTTTGTTCGGTTTGAGCTTTGGGTTGTCATTTTCTTATGAGTGTGCAAGTTATTTTGAACAACAAGAAGAAACACATTGGATGAAGCTTATTACTTATGCGTTCTTCTTGGAAGAGGATTTAACCGCAACTTCATACATATCCTACCGAGCTAATCAGGGGAGTACTAGTTTCTTTTCCTTACTTACCTTTCTTTATCATAACTTTGATGCTTTCGGGGAACATTGGGGACAATGTTCAGTTTAAGTGTAGGGAGGGAGAATAAAACGGGAACTTAGAAACTATTCTTATCCTTGATTATTTGTCTTGTCCTTGGTAATTTGTGTAATAAACTATGAGAAATATTTGTTAGGGCAATTTTAGCACCAAATTAAAATTTTTTTATGACATGTACGAGCTAAACTTTAGTCTTAATAAAGTGTGTCATGGATAGGAGTTATATGACTAGCACAAAACCGTTTACCATTCAAATTCCACCACAAAAATGTGAAGTTCGCCCCTAGATCTTTAGGAATAAAAGCATTCACCTTTAATGCTTAGAGAGTGTACCGGTAGTATAATAGATTCTAGAACTTGTTTTGTGATGCATTCCGAGATTGCTAGTGAGACTACACTTGTGTAGTTAGGAATAACTAAGTGATAAGAGGCATTAGGATAACCCTTTTTTGAAACCTGTATTATAATTACTTCTTCCACATCGGTCGAGTAATTACCCCACACCCTTGCGATGTACTCATGTTTAGTACACGATACCCCTAGTTAACCCCTCAAAGCCTATCCTTTTTGTGGTTCTCGTGATGTTTCGGTTTTTCGAAATATCAATGAAGAGCATTGTTTACAATCCACCCCCAATTGTACACCCAAATCGCCTTAGCCTACCTTGTATGCACTCATCTTTAGTGCATTATTGTTATCATTACTAAACCCTTAGTTCAAATATCTAGTTACTTGCATGGTTGCTAAGTCGAGTCATATCTTTTGTAAATATTTTTGGGACGATTGGGACTCATGGGTAAAAGTAATATTTTATGGAGTAACGGTAAAGAACGATAAATTCAAATTCCCTTTGTCCACGTAATTAAATACTTCAAGTGTTTTGATCTTTTCAAATCGGGTCAATTAGTGTTAGAGAAATAAAAACTCAAGTGTAGGGATGCTCCTATAACTCTCTTATATTTTGATGTTATCATAGAGGATGGTAGAGTAAAAAGGTATAAAAAAATCGAAAAAAGAGTGTCAAAAAAAAAAAAAAAAATAAATGAAGAAAAAACATACGGGCTGCCTTTCTACATCTATCTTTATGTTTATGTTTTGAAATTTATGTTTCTTTTGTTTCAAGTTATCTAGTTTAGTGAGTCGAGTCTTGGATTATCAACGCCACGCTTTACATGCCACCACTAAATATCCCCTATCCAACAAAAACCTTTGTTTCCATACCGTAAGTCTAACGTTACAACCCTTGTGAAGACCTCTTAGATAGTTGTTCCTAGGTGCTTACGCCAAAGCGGTGGAGGTTTGATCTAGTCTCAAGCTTATGGTAATCTATGTACTATGCCAGGTAATGAGTGTTTATCTTCTATTTCCATTTATTATATTTCATATAAACCCGAGAGATGAGAGAATCCAAACACCACTTGTGAGGTGCTAGTTTATAATTTTCGTGCTTATTATGACTATTGCAGTGCTTTTACTTGTTATGAACTATTTTTAAACCAATGCTTCATGCCCCCAAACTTTTAAATTGATTGGCCAAAAGCACATTTGCTTGGGGACAAGCAAATACCAAGTGTAGGGGATATTTGATAAGGATTTAAAACGTATGCTTTTAGGGGGTCATTTAAGCCCTTAATCGACCACTTTTATATCCGTTACTGATTAATTTCGTTCCTTTTCACTTTTTAGCTCTCTTGGAAGCAAAATGCTGGAATGAAGCATTTTTGGACGAAAAGGAGCAAATACATGAAGAAAATGGCAAAGTCAAGATCGAAGCCACTCAAGCTGCTCAAACAAAACCTAACGGCGTCCCAATCAAAGGGCGACGCCGTCCCTCTATAAAGACTAGATCAAAAAGTGTACGCGACGGCTCAGTGGAATTTTTGGTCCTAAAGCCTGACGGCGTCACGCCTTAATTCTGGAAGGCGTCACTCACAAAATCTACTCCAGAAGCCCAAGGTCAAAGACTCAGAAGACGTCGCCACTAAAGACTGACGGCGTCACTCATCTCAACTGACGCCATTACAAGCTGATTAAGACTATCACAACATGCGCGCGAAGTAGCTGATACTGTTTTGGCCATAACTTTTGCATAGGAACTCAAATTTAGGTGATTCAAAAGCCCACGCGACCGGAACGAGAAAATATATAGTTTGGTGAAAAAATCTTCGTGTCGCCTTCACTTTGTCAAGCTGACGCGGTCACCTTTTGCCGACAGAAAATTTGCCTATAAATAGAACATTATTACTTCACTTTTTGTAAGCCCCAAACCCTAAGTCCGATTCTAGGGTTTAGGTAGGTGTTTTTCCCACAACTTAGAGGGTTTCAATCACTCCATAAATATCGTGTAATGGTTTGTTTGTTAATTCAATCCTATGTTATGTCTTTAATTATCATTATTGTTACTTGCTCTTCATTAATTATGCTTGGCTAATTCACCTAGTATTTGCTTATGATTGTATGAAACTTGTATATAATTAATTAGATCTTGTTAATACAAATAAGCCGTAAAAACGTTTATTTATATTTTACGATCTTCTAATGTTTTGTCGATAACAAACGTAAAATCATTTTAACGAAACAAATAAAATACGTAAATAGTTTGAACTAATAGTTTCTAACACACTTACGTTCTCACATAAAACACTAAAGCAAGTATAAGTGATTTTATGATTTAGTATTACAACAACTAGTGTTTACATATTTAGGTAAAATATACACATAACTAGTATGTAGTATATTGGGTAATATAAATGGGTAGAAACTTAAGTATCATAACCCATTGACCAAATACATTGAATGTAGTTGGGTACAACCCAAAGTCCGTGGAGCTTGGCCCATAACCCATTGCATTACATTATGCTTATATCATATATGGATAATATCCATAACCCATGGTATTGACCCATACCCATGTGACTAAGTGCATTGCACTTATAAGATACATTGTATCTAGTAAAATACCCATGGATCAACCCATAACCAATGACCCATGATCCATAACCAAAATACCCATGGGTAAAGAGGAGCGTCCCACGGATCCCTAGGTTTACACTAGACAGATCCCTTGTGGGAGGGATCCGTGGGATCCGGGGAATAGTAGACATTTTCCTCTATAAATAGTGAGCCATTTCTTCATTGTTTCTCACCCTTTTCTAACATACTTTCTCCATGAATTTAAAACTCTCTAACCCCAGATCCAAATGATATATGTTTGTAGTTTTGTTTTTGTGTGATTCTCTAGGTTCCTCTTAAAGGCAAGATCACCACCTTTGAAGTCAAGCAAGCTCAAGTCCATGAGTTGCTATGCTTCCTCATCATCAAGACTACTGAAGTCTTCTTGTTGATGGTTCTTTTCTTTCTTCTAAGAAGTGTTGTATTGAAGACATTAGTGAAAGATGTCTCAAGTGTCAAGACGAAGAAATTAGTGAAAAGTGTCGATCGTCCGTATTGTAGGCATTAGTGAAGGGTGCCTAGAAGCCAAGAAACAAAACATTAGTGAAGGGTGTCTTGAAGATCTAGTTAAAGGCATTATTGAAAGGTGCCTAAGATGTACATTCGATATGGTGTGTTTCGATGTACAAGATAGATTAGCATTAGATCCAAGGATATTGATATCCTTGATGATGTTGTAACAAGGAGTTGGTCTCCTTTGGGATTAGTTGTTGGTGTAGTGTTGGGTGGTAGTTCCTCCATTGTAATGGAACTCGGTACTTGGCCTAGTACCGGATAAAGGGTAGGCGACGTTGTGGTAGGTGTGGTTCACCTTGGTGTGAAAGAACCCGGTGGTTAGCCTAGTACTGGAAAAAGAGTAGGTAACGTTGTGAAGGTTTCTCCACCATAAGGAGTCGGTGTTGTGTAGTGATTACGAACTCTCGAGTAGGTGACTCGGGGAGTGGAGTAGGGCAAGGAAGGTGTCCTTGTAGCCGAACCACTATAAATACTCGCGTTGTGGTTTTGTGCTTCTTACTCTTTATCTTTTCATTACTTAGTTATAATTCTATATGCTTGTTTATCAATATCCAACACACATTCAAATAGATTGACATAAGTCGATCTAAATAGATTAAAATGACTTTTAATTGGCAAAACTGTTCAACCCCCCCTTCTAGTTTTCCACAATTAGCATCAGAGCCAGGTTACCAAGTTTCTTGAAGTATATTGTACTTTAAAGACTTGATACGATCCATGGTTAATTGAAAACTACAAAGAAGGTTTTTCATAAAAACAAACACCATGTCTTTTAAAACTCTTTGTTTGGATGTTGATTAGATGACAACATTTTTCTCATTATTTATTTTTATTTAAATGCACTAATCCTCTTTGTCATGTTGATTAGTCAAAGCTCATACCTACCAAGCCATAGGAATCGCTTGGTAACAAGAATACCTTCCCTAAGAAGGTATGTTAAGCACAAAGGAGCCGGAATTGTCTTCTGACATTTGTTGTGTCATTTGTAAAGACATTGCTAAGTGCATTAGAGGTATGACTTTCTACTTATCTCTAAATGACATTAGCTTGATAAGTATGTTTTCCTAGGTATTTATTTGATTATCTTTTGTGCTTATACTCGTTTTACATATAGCTTCATTAGGAAGCTTTTCTTGCATACGTGTTTCCTTTTCGTCTAAAGTCGAGGATTATATAATTTGTGTTTTATTTCATTTAATCCTAAAATTATATCTTTCTAATAATAAAACAAAAACACAAATATCAAAAATTCCTCCTTCCCCATAAAAACTCCCACCGTCATCCACTCCATCAAATCCTCACTTTTTCAAATCTTCCAATTTCAAAAACTTTCCTCTCATTCAAAACTTCATCTTCTTGTCCATTTCATCTCATCCGAAACCAAGAAGGTTCGCCATCAACATGGTTTACATCGCCCTCGTGCTCATCGCCTTAACACTCATCGCTCTTGTGTTCCCTATGATGAAGTTCTCATACGGAGACATATACTTTGTGTTGTTAATCTACATTGGGATCATTCTAAGCATTGAAATGAAATATTATTAATAGTCTAGTTTATCCAGGTTATTATTATCATAATGTGTTTATCATTTCTTTTGATTTATATGTTCGTATTCTCTCATGATACATTAGAAGTCATGTATGCATGCAAAAAGAAAATGTAGGCTAAAACACATATCTTGATATAAAATTGTAAAACCTATGTTTTTATCAAATCTGTTTCTGATAGTACAGACCCACGGATCCCGGAAAGTATACTAGCCAGATCTCTTATAAAAGGGAACCGTCCTTCTGGATAACAGATTTTCATGCAAAATAAAAACCACTTTCTTCCTAAAAGAAATGTTTTACTAGAATGTCAAACATTGAGTTAGTTAAAAGTCAAACATTGTTAATGAACATCTTGTAAAAACGTAATCATTGTTTACGTCACATCCTATTAACTTGTCTTTCCTATAGGTTTCGCTATGTCGCATGAATATGAGTTTGATTTTTCACTCACTAGCGTCTACACTCCTAACATCTCCCTTGAGCCCAACACACCTGGCAATCATGTCCGTGGGTTCAATAATCTCGAAAACCGTCACTTCCAAGAAGGACGTATTGTAGACACCTCTCTACAATTCGAAGAAGGTATCAATACCTCCTTTTGAGCCATAGGATTGGAATGTCTTCTCAAAATTAACGGGAAAATATGTCCAAGGTTTGTATTGGAATTCTTTCATCAAGTCGAACTCGTTCGTAACGAGGATCGCTCTCTATCTCTTTGGTTTTGGATCAAAAACCAAAAGTTTGTTTTAACCCTTGGTCAATTTGCTCATATCCTCCAGATTCCAAATCATGGACAATGTGCCTTCACCGAAGATTGGTCTCTTGATTCTCTCTTCAACTTTCGTGAAGAAAATAGTCCATATTGTTTACACATACCCTCCCCGGAGGATTTGAATCGCATAATATGCAAACCTCGACCATATTACTCCGATCCAAACATTATCTTTACACCGGACATTCGAGAAGAGTACAAACCTCTTGCACTCATTCTACATGAAAATGTTTGGAGTCTTAGGGGAAATTGGTAAATCCTTCCCGCTTGTTGTGCTCACATAATGTATTCTTTGCTAACAAAACAACCATACAATCTCGCCTACTTCTTCGCAAGGCGAATTGTAAATCTTCAAGGCTCTAAGAATAAACTCATCCCTTATGGAATGTTCTTGACGCGCCTCTATCATAACGTCATGCATTTTCATCCTCAATTTCAAAGTCCGTTGTATGTACTTGTGAACAAGATGATGGAACCGCTAAACATATCTCTCATGAAGACTTTCTTCATTCTTGATTCCACCAACACTCATCAACCATTTGATGATCCTTCTAGCGAAAACGCTCAAGGAACTTAGTAGTCTTTCAAATTGGATCAATCCTTTTGTACTCATGCTTTATCAATGTAATCCAATTTTCTTCATAAAATAAAACATCTTACATTTGATATCTTAGTAATAGAACCTCTTTAACTAACCTTAAAATATAATGCATTGTCAAAATCATTGCATACCTTTAGTAAAGGTTCTGCTTAGCAGATAGACGGATCCCAAAAGTTGTGCTAGACGGATCCCTACTCTTAGGGAACCGTGGGATCCGACAAACAGAAAATGCAATTGCAAACATTGTATTTCAAACATGTCCTTAGAACACCTCACACTAAGCTAGACATAGTGTCCTAAGGCAAATTAAGTCCTCATCAAGTTAAGTAGATCCTTCCTACTCACACATAACTCACCTAGATCACAATCAAGACACTTGTAGATCTATCATTTCACTTAAACCCATTACTCTTCCGCTCTCAAGCTCACATATCATTTTTCACAAGATCCCTCACATCTAGCCTTGGAAATCTTTCAATTATGGCTAAATTGATCATAATCATCCTTACCTCAAAATTGATCAAATTCTTATTTTTCCATCTTAAGTCTTTAGGATATTCCCCAAAACATTATCCTAAGTCACTATATGATCTCTAGGATCATTTAGCTCCATTTGACACTTTCAAAATCCTTAGTGTCATCTTTGTTCATTCATTGGTACTCATGAAAGTTCCAATTTCTTCCATAAAAGGCAATCATTCGCTACTTCACTCATTACCCTCAAGTAATTAAGCACCTCTTCATTTAAGACACTTAGATAAACTGAAACACTCAATAAGAAATAGGCATTAAGCCTTACAAACATCATTGCTATCTTTTCTTAGTTGCTTTGAAGGGAACCGTGGGATCCATATGACAGATTTATGTGAATTCTAGCTAAAACAATCATTTCAAGCTCATCTTGCTAAATTAAACACTCCATCTCATCTTAAATGAGTTCCTAGATCAGTACAACTCTTAAGTTGACCCTTGTGCATGTTAATCATAACATTCCAATGAATCTTAGTGGCTTAAGTCATGAATGCACTTGCCAAAACCCTTGCCTTATAAACCACATTGTTAGGACTCCTAAAGTCATCATCTTCACTCTCATTTTCAGCACTTAGAAATCTTTACAAACCTCTTGAAATCATATCATCATGAGGAAAACTCCAAGTAGCAACTTATCCACCAAAGAACCACCCAAGAAAATTGCTCGTGTTGTACACGAAATCTATTCAACCGAATCATCTCCGGTCAAGTCCACAAATGCAAGGATCTCTCCTCCACCAACTCAACCAATCAAACCAATCCCTAAAAGGATAGTACTCACAAAACTACCTATGCCAAACACCACCATACCTTCTAGGCCAAACAATCCCATCTCCACTAAACCATCACTATTGGTTCCTAGAGCTATTTCATTCACAACTCCATTCTCATCACCACACCTCTACAACTTAGAGGACTTGCCTCCTAGGACATCTCATCCTCCTCCACCAACAACATTCTCCTCATTAGGAGGAATAATGGTACATAATCAAGGTGTTGAGTGTACATTAGCTTCGGCTTCCTTTTCGCCGTCACCATCATATAATCCCATTTGGATTATGAGAAATTATCAAAGTC
This sequence comes from Chrysanthemum seticuspe, assembly GCA_019973895.1. Classification (NCBI taxonomy): domain Eukaryota; kingdom Viridiplantae; phylum Streptophyta; class Magnoliopsida; order Asterales; family Asteraceae; genus Chrysanthemum; species Chrysanthemum seticuspe. The sequence continues at coordinate 231,090,640 of BPTQ01000004.1, forward strand.
AACCACCCGACCATATGGAAGTTGACACTTCTCTACCACCACCATCATTATCGGTCGAGCCATCTTCAAATGCGCCTCCACCAATCCCTCCGTCGTTTGAGGCTCCGCAACCCACTTTACTTGACCCTTTACACCAAGCAATTTCTTTTCTTCCACCACCACTACCTAGCCATGACAAAGATTGCTATCATTGTCAACATGTTGAAAGTTTAATACATGAAGTACGGGAAGATCAACGTTTCATGTTTTATCATCTCCTCGAATGTTTCGACGAGATTAAACCTAAAAAAACTTGAGCTAGAGGATTTTAGTAGTGTCCTAGTATCAAGCATTACTTAGATAAGTCTAGTAATTCCAAGTCATGTAACGACAATTTTCTTAGTTTTTAGAGTCATGTATATCATACCTATAGTTTTATTAAATGAAATTACATGCTACTTGCTATATTTCTGAGTATATGATTATGTTGTATAAAACCTATCTCATTTTGATGATAACATTATTTGTTATATCATCATTGTTGAAATTAATCATCAGCCAGACGGATCCCTTTAATTTGCCTAGACGGATCCCTACAAGGAGGGAACCGTGGGATCCGTGAGACAGAAAACTACATTTCTACAAACTTGAGTATTATTTGCAGGAAATTATGCATTATAGTTGTTTTCTAACCTTTGTTTTGTAGTTATTCAATTTACACATGAAGACTTTGACACCCTAAAGCTAGGGGGAGCTTTTTGTCAAAGCAATACATTGCAAAATTACTTGCAATATTAGGATCACTTTTCATGACCTCCCCATTGCAAAATTGCAATCTTCTAGGGGGAGCTTCTTCGTCACAAGGACGAAACAATTTCCAAACAAAATTGCAATTCGTTAGCTTGTTAGTTTATATTTACTTGACGCCCTCACAAAGGGATGGACTCGTCAAAGGGGAGTTAAGACGAGAACCATTCCTGTCACTTGCTCTATTTATTTTTTTTACATGTTTTTCTTAAAACAATGTGTTAGTTTCTTTTCGACGCTCTTTTTGTTTCGACAAAAAGGGGGAGAAGAGAGTAAAAACTCCAATTTGAACTTTTACGAATTTTAGTTTTTCCTTAAAATAATTTTATGTTTTGTCATCAACAAAAAGGGGGAGATTGTTAATACAAATAAGCCGTAAAAACGTTTATTTATATTTTACAATCTTCTAATGTTTTGTCGATAACAAACGTAAAATCATTTTAACAAAACAAATAAAATACGTGAATAGTTTGAACTAATAGTTTCTAACACACTTACGTTCTCACATAAGACACTAAAAGAAGTATAAGTGATTTTATGATTTAGTATTACATATGTACAACAACTAGTGTTTACATATTTAGGTAAAATATACACATAACTAGTATGTAGTATATTGGGTAATATAAATGGGTAGAAACTTAAGTATCATAACCCATTGACCAAATACATTGAATGTAGTTGGGTACAACCCAAAGTCCATGGAGCTTGGCCCATAACCCATTGCATGACATTATGCTTATATCATATATGGATAATATCCATAACCCATGGTATTGACCCATACCCATGTGACTAAGTGCATTGAACATATAAGATACATTGTATCTAGTAAAAGACCCATGGATCAACCCATGACCCATAACCAAAATACCCATGGGTAAAGAGGAGCGTCCCACGGATCCCTAGCTTTACGCTAGACGGATCCCTTGTGGGAGGGATCCGTGGGATCCGGGGAACAGTAGACATTTTCCTCTATAAATAGTGAGTCATTTCTTCATTGTTTCTCACCCTCTTCTAACATACTTTCTCCATGAGTTTAAAACTCTCTAACCCCAGATCTAAGTGATCTATGTTTGTAGTTTTGTTTTTGTGTGATTCTCTAGGTTCCTCTTAAAAGTGAGATCACCACCTTTGAAGTCAAGCAAGCTCAAGTCCATGAGTTGCTATGCTTCCCCATCATCAAGACTACTGAAGTCTTCTTATTGATGGTTCTTTTCTTTCTTCTAAGAAGTGTAGTGTTGAAGACATTAGTGAAAGATGTCTCAAGTGTCAAGACGAAGACATTAGTGAAAAGTGTCGATCGTCCGTAATGTAGGCATTAGTGAAGGGTGCCTAGAAGCCAAGTCACAAGACATTAGTGAAGGGTGTCTTGAAGATCTAGTTAAAGGCATTATTGAAAGGTGCCTAAGATATACATTCGATATGGTGTGTTTCGATGTACAAGATAGATTAGCATTAGATCCAAGGATATTGATATCCTTGATGATGTTGTAACAAGGAGTTGGTCTCCTTTGGGATTAGTCGTTGGTGTAGTGTTGGGTGTTAGGTCCTCCATTGTAATGGAACTCGGTACTTAGCCTAGTACCGGATAAAGGGTAGGTGACTTTGTGGTAGGTGTGGTTCACCTTGGTGTGAAAGAACCCGGTGGTTAGCCTAGTACCGGAAAAAGAGTAGGCAACGTTGTGAAGGTTTCTCCACCATAAGGAGTCGGTGTTGTGTAGTGATTACGAACTCTCAAGTAGGTGACTCGGGGAGTGGAGTAGGGCAAGGAAGGTGTCCTTGTAGCCGAACCACTATAAATACTCGCGTTGTGGTTTTGTGCTTCTTACTCTTTATCTTTTCATTACTTAGTTAGAATTCTATATGCTTGTTTATCAAAATCCAGGACACATCCAAATAGATTAACATAAGTCGATCTAAATAGATTAAAATAAGTTTTAATTGGCAAAACTATTCAACCCCCCTTCTAGTTTTCCACAGATCTTATTGATTTCTTAGTGATGCTTGTGTCTATCTTCATCATTAGGTTGTGACAACTTCAATGAGTCTAACTGGTTTAGTTTATAATTCTTGCATCCTACTGTCTCTTGTTTAATTGGTAGACGCTAGAGTAAGGAAAACTGGCTTCTTCTTTAATTGTTGCGAGCTTGAACGTCCTAAATAGCAAAACGCCATAAGAGTGCACCTAGGACATCGTTGTGTTTATTGCGTGAGTTGTGCTTTATGCCAATAGGGTATTCGGGGGAGATGCTATTGCACTTGTCGATCCCGTGTATTCTATAGGTGAGTTACAATTCATAGAACTAGGGATTAGGCACCGCCCTATGACTAACCGGAATACGACGCACCAATTAGATGGGGATGTGACAATTCAGTAGGTAGAATTAGATAACTACCAAGGAGTAATACATCATAAGTAGATACGCTTCACGTTCTTGGTTGATCCCTAATTTAGTGAGTAGCTTTTGGGTTAGTTGACTAGCAACTAATTCCGCCCTCCCTTTCAAAACCGAGATTTTAATTCATAAAATATAAAAATATAAAAACAATCATCCCTCACCTTTAGACTTAAATCGACATACACTTCAGCCTAATGACACTATTCCCCTAGAGAACGATATCAATCCCCGAGGATTACCCCATACTACACTACAACGATTAGGTTCACTGCCTAAGAGGTTGAAAAACTTGCTCGAAGAAAAGGAAGTTTCCTTTGACCCCGAACGCGCTTTCCGCGCGCATTACAAGCCACTTTTAAAATGAAATAAAACTAAGTGTCCCAACCTGTCTAGGACAGCCATAGAACCTCCTTCCTGGGTTCCTGTGGTTCCAGGATGTTCGAAGGACAGCCCATTGATAACATCAAATAGTCCTGAATATTAAGTGTCAATTTTCCCCGATCATGCTCATATTTTATATCATTTATATGGATTTATGCTTGTTTTCCTCTATATTTTACTTTCAGGTAAATTACGAGCATTGGAGCTAATGAGACGCAAATTTGGAGATTTTATTGAAGATATATGATAGTATGCCCATTTTGAAGTAATTACGGCGTAACTCTTCTCTCACATTACGCCATAACAAAAGCGTGGCTCAGAAGACCAACTAAACTGAAGATTACGTCGTGAATCCATCTTAGGATTACGCCGTAACTAATTAGGTCAAATGATGTTCCACGCCACTGCAAGATACGCCGTAACTCTTTACATGATTACGGCGTAATCATGATTTATTGAAGATACGGCGTAACTCATTCCATGTGTTACGCCATAACCAGCTTTTCCAGAGCAAATTACGAAGATATTGATGTTACGGCGTAAATCTCAACTTAAGTTACGCCGTAACTAGATCTGGCCTATAAATACCGCCCTAAATTCTGCATTTCTTATCATTCACTCCACATACAAAAGCATAGAACGTGGGTAGGAGGCTGAAGGCAGATCTTGAGGAGCATACAGAGCCATCTCCAAGGGAAAAATCACTCCCTAACGATAAGCATTAGTGATTTATTATTTCTTTTACTTTCAATTCATGTATTTCATTATGTTAAACATTGAATCGATTGTTCCAGCTAATATGATCGGCTAAGCACCTCTGGTGCTAGCCTAGTTGTGATTCCTTAATTGTTATGTTTATGTTTACATTGCTTCAATATAATTGTTTCTAGTGTATGCATACATAGTTTGTTGGTAGCTACCCTTGTTTCGGTAGTTTTGAATGGCGGTAGTGTCTGGTTGCCTAGGAGAATTGACCAACTGACCCTAAGTAGGTAGACTGAGTGGGAAGGGTAAGAATTGATCAACCGACGACCCTTCTTCGCTTGTGCGATTTGACAAACTGATCACCTACCGTTTGGATGAACTTAAGAAGTTAGGGATGAGTGTCTAAGATGCTAGCGCTCGGGCACTCATTGTTATGAATCTTGCATGTAGCGGAACTTAATGACTTGGCTTAGGGGACTAAAAACAACTGGACTTTCAAGGGTAGTAGCTTGATCTCCGGTGGAAACCTTTGTTGATAGGTTAGGACGAACTGACCAAATGCTGTCCTAGCGACCTAAACCCCCGCTTGAAGCAATTGGAAGTAATTAAACGTGAACTTAACATGATAGGATGAGTAACTAGGTTAGCACACTGTTAGGAATCATCCTAACACGAAAATGTGACAACATATTCGGTATTAAAATAGTTTTATTGTAAGGCACAAACACATGGACTGAAACCGTCATTTATGTAAAGTCATGTGTTTGGTGTCCTATATAAGCCCTCCTAGACTTCACTAGGAGGGTGATGCTTAGTGTGTAAACCTTATCATTTTCATTATTCAATAATACACCTAGTTATCCCTTCTCTCTCTAACCAAGGATGTCATTTACTATCATCATCCCCGACCTCCCGAATCACATAATCAACTAATCTACTTTCTCCTCTATTGATCACAACCTCTGCCTTTATTTGCTTACTTCTATTTTCTTGTCTTTAGTTATTAATTAATCACTTCAATCTTAAAACCAATTAAAATCTGTGACACCTAGACTTAACTAGAATCCGCTCACATAGCTCTTGGGATGACCTCGGTTTTACCGATTACTACACTACACACGATCGGGTACACTGCCCGTTAGTGCATAAGGTAGACCATAGGTAAACGAGACATTTATAAATATTATAACCTGGTCAGTAAAACCTGCATCAAGTTTTTGGCGCCGCTGCCGGGGAGTTATATTAGGGTTTTTATTAAGTCTATTCTTAATTTTCTTTCTTTTTCATAATGTCAGGATTCAAGACCAGAAGCTCCAGGCCATTTTTGGCTACCCCGTTCGACGATCCGGAAAAACAATTTCGGACGAAAAAAGTTTACTCACCAATTCCTATTCATAATATTTTCTCATTTTACGAACCTGACCAATCTGATGCAGAACCTGAAGTTATTGATGAAGTTAATATCGAAGGAATAACAATGAAGCATTATATGGAGCAACCCAATGTGAACTGTAAAAGAGCCTTCACACAAGATTCTAGTATGGAAAAATTCTCCATTCCGGACCAATTTATCCGGGAATTACATGAGCTGCAGTTTTATGGGGACGAGAATGAGGATGTGAAAAATTATGTGGAAGAAGTGCTTTACTTGTCATCCCTTTTTAGCATCCGGAATATCCCTAGCTATTCGGTTACAGCAAAAAAATTTCCTATGACTCTTACAAGGACTGTAACAAGATGGTATAATAGACTCCCTGCCGAGTGCAAGGGAAAGTGGGATCAATTAAGAAGAGAATTCGTTCAACAGTTTTGCCCTCCTTCAAAGAGGCTAAACTTCTCGGTAAAATCCATCAGTTCGTTCAAGAGAGTGAAGAAACATTGTATCAAGCATGGGAAAGATACAATAAGCTACTTTGTCGCTGCCCTACTCACGACCTGAACAAGCACCAAATTGTCTATGTCTTCTATAGAGGGATTAATGCAAAGACCCGTGAACTCCTCGATTCTCCTAGACCTATTCGACGGATATCTTAACATTGCTATAAATGGTACATGGAGACTGGATATGGACCAAAAGATAATTTCGATCACAAGGTGATGAAAACATTAACCAAAAGGGAAAATGACTACGGTGCAATTTTTGAAAAGCGGAGACTGGAAAGGGCTAGTGAAAGTGAAGCTTGTAGGGTAGAAAAAGTAAAGAGTGTATTTGGAGCCAAGATTAAAAACAGTTTGGAAAAGATGATTCTTGACCACATTGAAGAATCAAAGGAACGTGACGTGAGGATTGAAAAAATGATGAGAAAATTTGTAGAAAACACGGTATCTTCTCTTAAGATTCATGAAGACCGGATCAAGGGTTTGGAAAAGAATGTGGACTCATGCTCGAAAGCCATTACGGATTACCTTGTTGTACGGGAAGAAAAAATTGTCAATTCGGTTGAAACAGTTTCTGAGGAGTAAACTACCTTCTCTGAGAAGGTCAAACGGAGAATTAACAAAGAGAAACTCTTACTCCTTGATATTGGAGCTCTCCCGGTAAACATCCCTCTAATCAATTCCATTAGAACTAATCCAAACAATATTTTGCAGGAATTAAATAATGATCTTGATGAGATGGTCCAACTTAACGAGAGATGTTCAGCAGTTCTAAGAAATGAACTGCCACAAAAAGAAAAAGATCCCGGCTGTTTCACTCTCCCTTGCTTGATCAGGAATCTCAACATGTGTAACACTTTGGCTGATCTTGGAGTAAGCATAAGCATAATGCCTCGTTCAATGTTCCTATGCATGGGAATCGGAGATCTTAAACCAGCAAAAATGAAAATAGAAATGGCCTATCGATCCATGCAATCACCTTTGGGAATCGTAGAAAACGTATTGGTGAAAATCAACAAGTTCCTCTTCCTAGTAGATTTTGTTATTTTGGATATTCCCAAAGATAACAGGATACCTATCATTCTAGGTAGACCAATGCTGGCTACTGCCCATACAAAAGTGGATGTCTTTGCTCAAAAAATGACTCTTGAAGCTAATGGGGAAATTGCTACTTTCAGATCTAATGAACATATGTCCATCCCTCAAAAGGTTTGCGCAATTGACCCTATAGGCGATTTTAGTGATGCGTTGGAAGAGTTTCTCAGTGATCCCCCAAAGACCCCTGCAAATCCTAGTGAGATGGCTTCGGGAAAAGATTTTGATGTGTTTGTCAACTTTGAAGAAGAAGATGGTTTGGGAATCAGTGCCAACGATTTCTCTAGTGACATCGACATGGTCCATTGGCACATCAATTTTGAAGAGACTTTTTCACAATCTGACCTACCTAAGTTTTACGAGATGGGAACTCGAATCCATCACAGGAACCCCTATAACCTAAAAATTTCATGCAAGATTGGGTTCATTGACTTCCATCCCTTCATCGACATAAATTCCCCAGTAAACATCATATCGAAGGAGTGCTACAACCAAGTTATGGTAAAAGAACTAGAATATAAAGGGAACAATTTCCTGGGGATTGCAACAAAAATTCATATCTTTATTGGAACACATTCATTTTTGGTCGATTTTGTAGTCTTGGATGACACTAGCGAGTTCGTGGAGGATGGGCTCACCGGGGTAATTTTCGGGAAACCCTTTCAAGAACTGTCTAGGCTAGATAAGAATGAGAAGGTAGGGCTAGTATGGTTAAAGATTGGTGAAGATAAAAAAGTTTTTAAAATGCTAAGAACTGTTAAGAACTTTAAAAATTGGACTAAGAAGCAGTTAAGCCATGCTCGGCCACTGCTTGACATTAGTGACGAAGATAAGGCCAAAGGAATTGACCACCCATACCAAAAGATCAAATTTTTTTATTTAGGATATTTAGAACTAGGCGCGGGCTATAAGCGGGATGGGAATCTTATCAGTCAGATTCAACGTGGAGATTGCTATATCCACGAAATGAAAAACAAGCATTTCTAGCCCATGGCCTTGAGTCTAACTTAAAGACTCGTAAATAAAGAAAAGTGATCTTTCGGGAGATAACCCGAATTATCCCTTTTTATTTGTTTTATTTCCATTTCTGTTAGGTTTTGTGTTTTTAACCATTTTTGCAGGAAATCGGAGACAGTTGCTGCAACATGCTGAAAGGGGACCTGATCTGTCCACAGTTATGGCGTAACTCATTCTTATGGTTACGCCGTAACACATCTCTTGCAGTAGTTCTTCCCAGAGCATTACCAATTACGGCGTAATCCCATGCAATGGTTACATCGTAGCTACACTCCAGTAGCGTCTGCCAGGTTTTGCAATAATTACGGCGTAACTCCTTCTAGGAGTTACGACGTAACTATCCTCTATATTAATTCTTTCTTTTTAAACACAATAACCTTGTATTAGTTTTTAAATGAACTTTTTGGGTATGTTCCCTGTAAGCCCTCATGAGACTACACTCGTCCACTTGGGACACCAAGTGGTTTAAAAGGCTTGTTGCATACGCTAAATGCAACCGTGATTCCTACGAAAGTAATTTAGGTTTCTTTTTGTTTTTTATTTTTCTTTTTCTTTTTTTTTAGAATTATGCTTGTTGGTAGTGTGATTTTAGGGATTGAAGTTTGTTCGTGGATGCTTAAGCGAAGACGCGATTCTTTTTGTGGGCTTTCTTTCTTTTTTGGAGCAAATTTCAGGGAAGTTCTCGCTCTAATTCTACTTTCTCTTCACCTTTATTTAACGTTAAGTACAAAAGGGACTTTGTACATTTCAAGTTGGGGGACGGGAGTAGAATTATCTCTTGAACTTTATTTTGCTCTCGTTTTTCTAGTTTATTTTAAAAAATTATGCCATTTTTAAAACTTTGACATGTTTTTCTTAACCTAACTAGATTAGACCTTAGCCGAGCACATTATAACCCTTGATATTTTATGGTGAGATTAGCCTTATCCGTTTCCAAATATTTACTCTAATTCCACCAAATTATGAGTGTGTCGGTAGTTTGTAAACTTTAGAACTTGAACTTTACATCATTTCGAGACCATAGAAGATGTACTTTGAGTTAGCTTAATGTATTTGGATTACTAAGTTTAAGAAGACAATATTATAGGATTATCACCCAAAAAGCCTATCCTTGTGTGTCTATCGATTAGTCACCTTGACTTCTCGATCCTCATGTTAAACCCTTTTGTTGCACTCACCTTTAGTGCAAGATACCCCTAGATACACCCGTCTGAGCCATTCCTTTCATTTTGTTCACCCAATATATTGTTTTGATACACCCATACACCTTAGCCTACCCTGTAGTCTTTATTTGTGATTGGGAAGTCATTGTTTTCCTAAGTTCAAGGTTTAAGTGAAAAGGTTCGGGAATCATGCTTTCGTCGACGACATATTTTTGAAGATCATTGAAGACCCCCCAAATTCTCATATTGTTCATCTCAAGTGGGGGGATGCTATGTTTAGTTATGAAAAAAAAAATATTATAGTTGTTAGGATCGATTCTATGGTTGATTTGGTGAATCAGGAGGTCTTGGAAGATGGAAGAACACCATCTTCAAGTTAGAGAGAGAAACTAGAGAGAGAAGGGAAAATAGTGTGTGTTTTATTAAAGATGAAAGGTAAATTACACTAAGAGTCTCACCCTCCTAGGAAAGTCTAGGAGGGTATTTACACCTAAACACATACAACTATGGAAAATTGACATAACAAGCCCATGTGTTTAAGCTAACAAAGATAGAAAATGTAATCCCATCAATGTCGTTCCATTTACGAGTTAGGAGCGATTCCAACAATCTTCCCCCAATGGGACGACATAAGGGATTACTTACAACATTTACTACAAGTATAGAAAACAAATAAAGAAAGGTCTTCATAAGCTCTTCAAGTGCTGAGGATGATGAAAGTTTACGCTCTTTGTCTTCTTCTTGTACCTCGACTTGAGAACCGTTTTCTTCACTTGTAGGAAAATGATGTAATATGCATGAACTGGATTAACTTCCCCCCAAATCATGCTGCATGTCTTTAGCGGCTTCTCCGTACATTTGTTTTTGGCGAAGTTTCTGAATCAGCTTCCCCCCAAACTGACAACCGTCTTCAGCAGATTCGAAACTTTGATGTAGTAGACATTTCTTCTAACTTTTGAAGTTTTCAGTACGCAACGGAATTTGTAGATGAGCAGTAAACCACACAAGGTAAATCTGACTTTTTGCGGAAAATCCGTTCGGGGGTAACATGCAAGAAATCAGCAAGATCTTCTCACATATGTAGATGTTTCACACCAAACAATCTGCGAAAGACGAGATGAAACGACTTCCCCCTTAATGTTGCGGTCTATCGGAATAATAGTTACTTGTGAATATGCAATTACTCGATAAAATAACCGTGTATAAGGCATCATAACATCATATTTAGGTAACTTCACATACGATAACTCTGTGAAAGTGAGACGATAACACCAACTTGAGAAATTTGAACCACATATCATCTCATTTCTTCCCCCTGATTGAAGAAATCCATGAAAAGAGAGGGTTTTCGCAAAAGTCGTCAAAGAAACAAGGCCCTGTACACTCTCTTCCCCCCGATGTTTTCAATGAATCATAATCATACATGATAACATCAAATAGTCCTGAATATTAAGTGTCAATTTCCCCCGATAATGCTTGTAATTTATATCATTTATATGGATTTACGCTTGTTTTCCATTATTTTCCACTTTCAGGTAAATTACGAGCATTGGAGCTAAAGAGACGCGGAACTGGAGAAATATCAAAGATTTATCGTAGTATGCTGATTTTAAAGAAGTTACGGCGTAACTCATCTCTCACATTACGCCGTAACTAAAGCGTGACTCAGAAAACCAACTCATCAGAAGGTTACGGCGTAACTCTCCCCAAAGGCTATGACGTAACTATATTAGGTCAAATGAGGTTCCACGCTGCTGTTAACTACGCCGTAACTATTACACCAACTATGGCGTAACCAAGTTTATTGAAGACTACGGCGTAACCACTAATAAGGTTACGCCATAACTAGCAGATCTAGTGCAAATTACAAAGGAATTGATGGTTACGGCGTAACTCTTATATTAGTTACCCCGTTACCCAGATCTGGCCTATAAATACCCCACGAATTCCAGCATTTCTAATCATCCCATTCCACACACAACAACCAGAGAACGTGGGAAAAAGCCAAAGGCAGGTCTAGAGGAGCATACGGAGCTGTCTCCAAGGGAGAAATCAATACCCTACGATAAACATTAGCATTTTATCTTTTCTTTACTTTCGATTCATGTATTTCGTAACTTTGAATATTGAATTGATTTGTATGGTTAATATGAGCGGCTAAGCACCTCTTGGTGCTAGCCTAGTTATGATACATTTACATTACTTCCGTATAATTATTTCTAAGTGTATGCATGCATAGTTTATTGGTAGCTACCCTTGTTTCGGTAGTTTTGAATGGCGGTAGAGGCCAATTGCCTAGGAGATATGACCAACTGACCCTAGGTGAGCGGACTGAGATGGGAAGGGTAAGATATGACCAACTAACGACCCTTTCTACTTGTTCGATTTGACCAACTGATCACCTACCGTTTGAATGAACTTAAGAATTAGGGGGTGAGTGTTTAAGTTGCTAACGCCCGGGCACTCACTATTATAAATCTAGCATGTAGCGGTACTTAATGACTTGGTTTAGGGGACCAGGAACAACAAGACTTATGAGGGGACACCTGACTTCTCTTGTGGTGGCATCTTTGCTGATAGGTTAGGGCGAATTGACCAAATGCTGTCCTCTCGACTTTGACCCCACCTGAAGTAATTGGAAGTAAGTAGACATAGACATAACTAGCTAGGAGGAATAACTAGGTTAGCACCACTCTCCTCTATTGATTTATCCCTTGCCTTTATTTGCTTTTATCTGCTTTAGTAGTTTAATAATTAATTCCTTATCGAAATAATATTTAAAATCTGTGACACCTAGACTTAGTAATAATCCAACACACATAGCTCTTGGGACGACCTCAGCTTTACCGAATACTACACTACATGCGACCGGGTACACTGCCCGTTAGTGCATTAGGGTAGACCATAGGTATAACGAGACTTTATAAATATTAAAACCTGGTCAGTAAAACCTGCATCAATACACCACGTATGTTGATGATGAATTGGAGACAGCGAAACCATGTATGTCTAATTAATCCAACAATTGTGAAGTACCATAAATATCTCGTGAGAATCAACTGCTGATAAAACTTCTCTACTCGTGTATACTCTTCTCAACTAACTCTTTACTGACCCCATTATCATTCTGACGGCTTTTTGTAGTGACTACTGATGGAGAAAACTCAATATGACAAACTTGAGACTGAAGTAAAATAACTCAAACTTGTGACTTAAACTTGCACTATTGTCAGACGAAGAACCCTTTTTCTTACTACCATCGAAAAAAGGGTAAACTTAAAGTTTCTCAAATTATCCACAACTTAGTGTGACACTTGAGCACAACAACGTAACTCCTTAAAAGTGATAGTTATAAGCTGTGAGCACAACAACGTAACTCCTTACATCAGGTTCGACTAGACAACTCAAGTCTTTGTCATACGTAACGGTTAAAGCTCGAACAAGGATCTTGAAGAATCATGCATCCAACTAACCCAGATATCTTCAAATACTAAGTACACACGTCCGTGATATCCCACTTCAACCTCAAATAAATAATAGTGAATTTACGCCGTAGTCACATCTTATGGTTACATGCTCACAACTAGCCTTCATTAACGGTTTAAGTGAATTTGATAATGGTTTCCCGATCTTGTAAAAAATGTATCCCCGTGAAAAAAATTTAACACCAAAATACCACTCTTATTCGCCAAACGTTATACCAAAAATTAACACTTTGTATTTCAAAATACATTTGAATAATTAAAATTCAGCTCAATGTGTCATTTTTGATATAACCATTTTGAATCCAAGAAAAATATCAAGGATTAGTCCAAGCACCCAACATGACTGAAAAAATTCGTGGTCCTCCTTGTTTCAATATGTTCGGCCCAAGCAAAATCCAAACACCAGCCCAATACTTCGAAAAGTGCAATCCATAACCAAACCCTAAACAATATGGGTATAAAAGAAAATTAACTTTTAACCCTAATATCAATTTTATTAGTTGACCCAAGTGTAAAACACTTCCGCCCCCATCTCACATACATGCTCCACCAAATAAATTTGATATTTTAGTTATCCCTAATCTCACTCAAATCCGCCTCCCACCTATAAATTGTTGGATCGATATACTCTGACCAAACTAACTATGTAGCTTGTAAGGGTTTAGCAACCTTGGATAAATCCTAAATTACTAACAATGAAACACTGATATAACTCTATTGAGTAGGCGGAAACTACTTCAATAAAGCTAAGAAGAATAACTTTAAACTTCAACGATTATATTAAAACCAAACTTTGAACCTGCTTGTTATACAGATTCACTAACAAACCTAATCGCTAAATAACTCTAATATCTTACTTGCATGTAAGTTCTAAGTCGTATATGTCTAATTCCAATCTGAGGGTCCTTTTATAGGCATAAGGAGTTCCCTGGTCGGTTTACAATTACAATCCTTGTACGACAAGTAATACTAATTCTAATATAAGAATATTCTAGAATTACATAATAATCCTTGAATGATTTGCATATCAGTCCTTTAGCATATCAGTACTTTGACGCGAGTAGTACTTTGACTTTCATTAAGCAGTACTTTAAATTTCTTCAGTACTTTAGCTTTATATCCCAAAAATCCTCCCCTAACTTGAATTCTACTTGCTTGATTTCAAGTTCCTTTGTATCTTTAACTTTAACATCTTTGTCTTCAAGGAAAGATTGTGTCTTTATCTTTAGATTTGTCTTGTACTCTTTGTGCTTGTATTATCATCATTAAAGTAGTATTTATAAGCAATCCTTTTCAGTAATCATTATCATCAAACTTCATCTTTTCAGCTACTCAGCTAGATATGGCAAAATGTACATCAGAGCATAAAGTTTCAGACTATTCTCATCACTTCCAGGTGTGTAAACTCCTGTGAAAGGTGAATCATTGAAAATTTAATGGATTTTGATGTCTCTCTGCCAAAGCCATTAACTCTGGAGTAGCCAATGTTTAGGTGTGTAAAACCATGGTACATTGATAACCATATGATTTTTAGCAAATCACCAGCTATCAACGGATTTGTTAAGTCTTTACCTATAGCCGTTTGCTTTTGGACTTGTTAGTTCTTACACCCATGGTGAACTAATTACCATACAAATGGTTTTTCCACAGCCTTTACCACAAGCCATTTTTCTTGTGTGCTAGCTAACTCTTCACTATTGCAGATATGGTGAGTTGAAAACCATACAATTTTTAGTAAATTGTCAACTAAAAATGGATTTGATAATCACATCTGAGCCGTACCCTCATGATGAGTCAAAGTCTTTCTTGTTTATAAAACATGGTGAGTTGATTACCATCACGTGTTACTCTCAAAACAATTTGTTGCTGTTATCTTGTGCTTCAAAAAGTATTTTGCGCTTCACAAAAATTGCTTATTTATTTTTATTAAAAGACTTTTACTGGTTTTGAGCTGCAAGCAGTACTTTGAGAAAGTACTGTTTGTCCAGTAGTACTTTGAATAAAATACTGATTTTTCAAAAGATTTATATTATAAAAATCATACCAGTAATTATGCATCATCATCTGCTAACTCTGTCCATTTAATGAACAACTCAATCACAATAAGAGCTGTTTCATTCTCCTGCTCAACCTCCATACCATGATCTAGCATCCTGATCATAAGATCTCTTGTAAGTGGATATCTTCTTTCTGCTAGCATATGAATCAGGGTCCCATCTTCTAACTCCAAAACATGCACTCCTGATTCTTCAAAGAATCTTCAGCTTGTGATCTCCCAAACTTCTTGATTGTTCCAGAGCGCATCAGTACTTGTTTCTTCTGTCTCCCAAATAGTTATAAGATCTCCCAGCAAGACTAAACCAACTCCAGTTGATGGAATATGCTCAAAATAATCTTGCACTAGTTGATATAGATGAAACAGATCTTCTCTATCTATTATATGCAGTATATCCCATAATAGATTAAATACTCTAAAGCTTTCATCTTCTCTATAAAACATAAGATAGTCTCCTTCTTTTGATTCTACAACTTCAAATGTAGACATCTTATACTTCATTACTGCAACTTCTTTAGACTTAGGATGCTCAAAATCAACAACTCTTAGATAATTTCTTAGCTCATCAACTGTATATGTTCTCAATTTAACTTCTTTAATAGCTGTTCATCATCAGTTGTTCTCTTTCTCTTTAAACTTCTTTTCTTGCATCCTCATTATGCTTTTCATCATCAAAAGGAATAATACCTTCCAGTTCCTTTTGATAAGCTTCTCTAACAGCATCATATAAGTCTTTCATCTCTAAATATTTCAACTTGTGTAATCCAGTATATCCTCGACCCCTCAGATAAGCCATCATAGCATTCCTTTCTTTAACAATACTTTGTGGTCTTTTTGGTATACCAACTTGCTTCTCTGGTTTTTCGATTTCAGCATCTAATTCAGCTTGTAACTTTCTAGCAGCTTCTTCATTTTTAGCTACCTCAATAGCTCTTAATTCTGCCAAAGTAAGCTTTTTCTTTTTCTTTGATTCTACCAGTTTACCTTTTCCTTTATCCTTTGGATCTAACTCTTGAGTAGGTTGAGAAGATTGCAAGACTTGAGATTGTTCAGCTCCAGGAATACTAATACCTTTTGGTCTTGAGATGTTGAGAATTATCTGAGCAATTGTCTCATTATCACTAGCAGTATGTTCTACTTTAGAGGTACCAACTTCTTCTTCATGTAAGACTGTTGAAGGACCAACTTCTTCTTCAAAATTTAAGGTTCTTGGTGTTATAAGCTCTTGCCTAAAAGTTCCTTGCAGAGCAGTACCTTGATCACCAGCACTTTGAACATCAGCACCTTGTTCATCAGTACTTTGAATACTAGTACTTTGTACACCAGTTCCTTGAGACTCAGTACCTTGAGGCTCAGCATCGTCATAAGGTTCAACATCTTCATTCAAATTCTCTTGCTCCAAATTCCTCCCCAATTGGAATGAAGTATGCTTGTGAAGCTTCTTGCCCTTAGAAACCTTCTTAAATTTCTTTCTTTTCTTCTTTTGTGATTTTACCCACAACTTGTGATGCTGAACGAGTGGCCAGACAAATTGCTTCAATCTTTTAAACTTGTTGTTCAGCTTCAACAGTTGTGCAGCTTGAGCTTCATAATCCTTTTTCAATCTTAAGAGTTCCCTTGTCAAAGCATAAGTATCAAGAACTTTACCCTCAGTAGCCATAACTCCCTCATCTCCTCCAGATGTTTGAGACCCATATGTGGAAGTATAATCATTGGGAGATGATGGTGGGTTGACATCTAGTTCTGAATCATTACCTTGCAGAGATGTAGTACTTTTTATAGAATCAGTTCGTTGAGGAACTTCATGAGCTAGGGAAGGTGCAGTAGGAGAAGCAGTTCCTTCCTTTGAAACTGAAAGCGCATTATCTTCACTAGAAGCTGCTTCATCTCTAACAGCTTGTGCTACTTCCATCATGTGAGCAGTTAAAGGTGTATCCCTCCCAGAAAATTTATCACTCTTTTTAGCCATAAAAGTAAACACCTTTGGTGGAAGTACTATAGCAGGTAGCAAGCTCGAAGGTTTAGGGACATCCTTAAGCTGTTTGTTCAAAAATAATTGAACAAATCTAAGATACATCAGGAATGGTGAACCATTTGAGATATGAGATAGCATACCATCAAAAATTGTTAGGATTTAGAAAATCCAGTCGTTAAAGATTCGGTCACCTCAAGTATATGTATTCGTTAGAAAGCTTGTAGTCGTAGTCAAGTTATGTTAATAAGTAGTTAGTTAAGTAACACCATGGAGGATGGACGGGTCTTTACCCACTGTATGCCTGATCCACAGCCCGTTGGTGGCGTTTATTGTAAGACACTATAAATACCTTCTACCTCCCAAGGTAGAGGGTTGGAGCTTCAATACTATTTTTCTTTGTTTCACATAGTTCCCAACTCTCTTCCTTTTCTCTCTCTAGAACTTTCTCTCTCTAAAACTTGTAAACGGCCCATATGTTATTGGTTTGATGTATTTGTGAAATCCTATATCTTACAATTGGTATCAAGATCCATGGTTTGATCACTCATCTTTCATGCCCTTTGTTTTGGTGGATTTCATAAGGTTTTTGGGGTTATAAGTGTTTAGGAGAGTTTGAATCATTTGGTCAATTTCCAGTGTTAAAGTTTGAATTTTGATAGTACTTTTGTGTTTAGGATCATCATATGTGCTTAGGTTTCGAATTGGAAGGCTTGAATCATCGTGGTTGGGCTGTTTTTGATTGTTAAAGTGGTTGTTTTTGAATATTGTACTAAGCGAGTTGAGCCACGGTAAAACGTTTCTTCGAAGCGAGTTGCTTTGTCATTCGGAAGCGAGTTGATTTATTATTGGAAGCGAGTTGGTTTATGCGACTTGGCTATTAAGCGAGTTGATTCTTTAAGCGACTTGAGTTCTAAAGCGACTTGACTATTAAGCGAGTTGTATTGACAGCGAGTTGGTTTATGCGACTTGGTTGTTAAGCGAGTTGTCGATGTATGAGACTTGGCTATTTAGCGAGTTGACTCTTTAAGCGACTTGGGTTTTAAGCGAGTTGTTTCTTTAAGCGACTTGTCTTTGAAGCGAGTTGACTGTTTAGCGAGTTGATACCAAAGCGAGTTGACTGCTTAGCTACTTGTCTATTAAGACTTGTCACTTCTTCGTGCTACATTTTTACGGTTGTTCTTTTGGTTTAGTAAAATCCCGTGAAAGAATCAATTTCCCGGTTTAATCAAAGAATAGTAAAATCCCGTAGAACTTGTAATCATGTCTAACAACGTACCTACTATCGTTTCTACTGTAGCTGAGGACGTTCAAGCAGCTGGATCAGATACTCGTCCACCTATGCTTGACAGAACTGATTATGACTCATGGGCTCAACGAATTAGGTTGTACTTTTGGGAAAGGAAAATGGGGTCAACATTCTCAAATCAATTGATGAAGGACCTTATCAGATTGAGACTACAAGAGACATACTTGAAACTGCTGCGGATGGAACAATGATCTTAGGATTGGACAGACCAAAGACGTATGATGAGCTCAGTGATAAGGAGAAAAAGAGATACGATGCTGATATCAGGGCTTCAAACATTATACTTCAGGGTCTTCCAAAAGACATCTACAAGTTGATCAATCACAACACTGAAGCCAAGGCAGTTTGGGATAATGTCAAGATGCTTCTCTCAGGTTCTGAATTAACTAAGGAAGACAGAGAATCACAACTGTATGATGAATTTGAGCACTTTAAGATGAAACCTGAAAAAAGTATCTATGAATATTACGTGAGATTCCACAAGCTTGTGAATGACATGAGGAATATCAAAATGACCATGCCAAATATTCAGCTGAACTCAAAGTTTGTGAACAACATGAATCCCGAATGGCACAAATTTGTCACCTCTGTGAAGCTAACCAAAGGATTAAAGAATACTAACTATGAGCAATTGTATGCATTCGTGCTTCAGAATGAGAGACATGCTATGTTTGAACGAATGATTCTTGATCAGTTCAAATCCAAACAGGGAGAAGCAAGTTCGTCAAATGATTCAACAACATTCTACACCAATGTAGGGATTACTACCACAACTTCACAAGTCATACCTACTGGTAATGGTAATTACAAGCTCATTCCTGATCCAGCATACAAGCATCCAGACCCAAACACATTCGTGGAAAACTTCATCAATCAACAGTCACTCATGGTTAGTCAAAATCTGAATTCCACCTCACACACCAACAACAACCTCATAGCAGCATCTAATCCTCATAATCAAGCTACTATTAGAGATGGCAAGGAGGTAGTGCAAAATGTTCAAGGAAGAAGGAACGAACAAGGGATGGCTGGAGAAGGTTTTGGAAATATAGGAGCAGGTGGAGGGTATGCAGCTAATCAGAACCGTGAAAGGAATGCAAATCAAGGACAGGGTAAGCCAATCAAGTGCTACAACTGTGGTGGTGAAGGACATATTGCGAGGAACTGCACGTCTCCAAAACGCCCACAAAATGCTGAGTATTTTAAGGAGAAGATGTTGCTGGTACAAGCTCAGTATAATGTGGCAGTTTTGGATGAAGAGGAATTGCTGTTTCTTGCTGAGGGAAATGCCAAGACCTATGATGCTGATGTGGATGAACAGCCAGTGCAAGACATGGGTCAGAATCATCCTAATGCATTTCAAGTAGCTGATTGTGATGCATATGACTCAGATGTTGATGATGAACCAACTGCCCAAACCATCTTCATGGCTAGCATTTCACCAATGGTCTCTCCAGTGGTTTCATCACCACAGCAGGCTGGTCCTTCCAAAGAATCTATCATCTCTGAGGTATTAAAACTATACGATGAAGTTGATGAGCAAGAGATGCATTAAAAAGTACAATCACATGTAACTAATGAATCAGATATGGACAATATGGGTAATAGTAACACTGTCCCATATGATCAATATGTGATACAAAGTGAAAGTGAGATTGTACCAAGTGATGCATCCTCTGCAGTCAATGATGACCTTGTTTTTGATGAATACACTCCATGTGCCCCTGATGATTCTGTTATCTCTGAATTGCATACCTATAAAGAACAAGTTGCAATTTATGAACAACGTGCTAAGTTTGAGTTAACCACCCGTGAGCAGGAAATGGATGACCAAATGCGTACAATTATTAGAAAAAGTAATTTTAGAGAAGAAGTGTTAAAACAAGAATTAAACTCCTTACAAGAAAAGCTTTCTAAAACTGTTAAGCAAAAACAAGAACTCCAAGATAATGTTAAAGTGCTTAAACAAGAATTTAATGCTAAGGAATCAAAACTTTTGAATGACTTTTCCAATCTCAAAACTTTGAAAAACAAGCTTGAAAATAAGTTGTACGTACAAGGGAATACCATTCAGACTGCTCACATTATCACTAAGCATAGAGTTCTCAGCGATAAGCATAGCATTCCCCTCGTAAAGGAATCTAATCCTGAATATGGTAAAGTGGCTAGAGAAGCTCAGAAGGTAATATATGATGGTAAGGAAATCCTTAAGCCTAGGCAGAAACCTAGTTGCGCTGAGTGCACTATGGAAGATAGGCAATTAGATGAAGTCACTAGGGAAAAACTGAATATGAAGCTAAAAGATCCTGAGTATAAAAAGAAAAACATAACGTTCAAACCCCATGATTACACTGAAGAAAATTGGATTTCCCTAAACAGATTTAAGCCTCAAACACTATTAACCCCAGAACAAGTTTTTTGGAAAAAGGACATAGATATGCAAAAAGCTAATGCACTTATTAAAACAAACACTCCCCTTAGGAAAATGCCTCCAACAACTGTGTATCCTCCGAATACACCCATGCATTTAGTTCTGTTAGGATTTAGTAAATCCAGTACTTAAAGTGTCGATCACCTCAAGTATATATACTCGTTAGAAAGCTCGTAGTCGTAGTCATTTAGTGATAGTAATTAGATTACTTAGTAACACCGTGGAGGACGGACGGGTCTTTACCCACTGTATGCCTGATCTACAACCTAAAGTAGGCGTGCTATGCTTGTACCTATAAATACCCTTTTCCCTCCAAGGCAAAGGGTTGGAGCTTTCATAATTTATTTTTCTTTGTCTCACCAAGTTTCCCATCCTTTCCCACTTTCTCTCTCTAAACCTTATCTCCTACACATAACTTTGTGCTTATGATGTGTTTGTGATAAACCAAGATGCTACAAATGGTATCAAGAGCCATGGTTTGATCATCCATATCTCATGTTCTTGGTTTGATAGTTATTTTTGGGATAAGGTTTGGTTTTATGCGTAGCGTTGTGTATACGCGTGGTTGTTGCGTATAGGTTTTTGGGTAAGCTTAAAGCACTAAATTTTTCACTAAAAAACTCAAGATTCTTATGGGTTAAGGTTTATTGAGTGCTAAAATTTCAGTTTCTTGCAAAAAGGTTCAAACTTTACGAGTTTTTCTTGGTTTTTAAACGTGTTTGGATACGGGTATACTATCTTACGCGTACGGTGATAAGTGGTTTGGATCTTCAAGTCTTGTTATTTTGGTGTTTTTAAGGTTGTTTCATCATTATAATCTGGTTTTCTTAACGGTTTTGGTCATAAAAATCGCGTTTGGCATATTTTGTACTTTTTACGCATAAGAAAACCCTAATCTTACGCGTAAGGTGTTCTTCAAGTGATCTTCAAATCTGTTGGTTTACTCAGTGTTTTCTTGCTTGGATAAGCCTGAAAATACTTCGACTTTGGATATCTCTTACACTGTTTTAAGTGTAAAAGATTTTTTGGGTAAAACCCTAATTTTACGCATAAGCATAAAGCTTACGAGTAAAAAATCCTTACGCATAAGCCTCCTTCTACGCATAAGCTTGTCTTACGCCTAAGGAAAACTTACACATAAGGTTCTTACTTCTAAGCCTTGGTTTACGCCTAAACTTAAGCCTTTTATCCTAAAAGTCTACGCGTAAGCTCTGTCTACGCATAAGCCTGTGTATACGCAT
This sequence comes from Chrysanthemum seticuspe, assembly GCA_019973895.1. Lineage (NCBI taxonomy): Eukaryota > Viridiplantae > Streptophyta > Magnoliopsida > Asterales > Asteraceae > Chrysanthemum > Chrysanthemum seticuspe. The sequence goes on from BPTQ01000004.1 coordinate 231,112,561, forward strand.
AAGCTAGTGTTTACGCCTAAGCTGCTGTCTACGCGTAAGCTTGCTTTCTACGCATAAGTGTATAAGTTTTATGGTTTTTCTCTTGATTTTGTAAAATCCTGTGAAAGAATCTATTTCCCGGTTAAATCAAAGATTTGTAAAATCCCGTAGAATTTAAACATGTCTTCCGTTGCTGATGATGTGCAAGCTGCAGGATCTGATACTCGTCCTCCTATGCTTGATAGAACCGACTATGAGTCTTGGTCACAAAGAATCAGACTGTACTACTTAGGAAAGGAAAATGGGGTTAACATCCTTAAGTCAATTGACGAAGGACCATACCAAATTGAGACTACCAGAGACATTCTGGAAACTGCTGCTGATGGTTCTGTGACATTAGGACTGGATAGACCAAAGACATATGATGAGCTTTCTGATAAGGAGAAGAAGAGATACGATGCAGACATCAGAGCTTCAAACATTGTTCTCCAAGGTCTACCAAAAGACATCTACAAGCTGATTAATCACAACACTGAAGCAAAGGTAGTTTGGGTTAACTTTAAGATGCTTCTATCTGGTTCTGAACTGACTCAAGAAGATAGGGAGTCTAAGCTGTATGATGACTTTGAGAACTTTGAAATGATACCAAGGGAAGTGTGACTGAATATCATGTCAGATTTCACAAGCTGGTGAATGATATGAGGAATATCAAAATGACCATGCCGAATATTCAGCTAAATTCAAAGTTTGTAAACAACATGACTCCCGAATGGAACAAATTTGTCACAGCAGTCGAACTCAACAAAGGATTGAAGAACACCAATTATGAGCAACTGTATGCTTATTTGCTTCAAAATGAGAAACATGCAGCATTTGAGCGAATGATCATGGAAAAGTTCAAGACCAATGCTGGAGAAGCAAGCTCTTCAAATGATTCTACTGTATTCTTCACTAATGTAGGGATCACTACCAAAGCATCACAAGTCATATGTTGGGTTTTAGATTCCTTGGATTTGATGAGACAAAGTAAATAGAAGAATGAAACAAAGGGACTTAAAGTGACAAAGATGAAATCTACAAAAAGATGGAAGGACCTGCTCGCAAAATATGATTTAATGTTTAGTCCTTCGTAGTATCTTGTAAACCCTAATGCTCTACTATATAAAGAGACATGGGGTGTAGGTTTTTAAAATACAAGTCTTCCATAATGTAGTCATTAAAGGTGTGTGTGTGTATCTAGGCGTCAAGTCCTCTAAGTGGACGCCTAGGGTTTGTGTAGTTTAGCCTCAAGGATCTTTGATCCCTGTTACAAGTTTAGTGTAACCGTATTATACCGATCATATAATATTTGAGGCTTGGAGTGATTATAATGAAAAACCTTGTGTCAATAACTTTGATTTGTTTTATTCCGCTGCGTATCATGTTTATTGTCATTGTTATTGTTAACCCTAGAGGCTCAAAACGATCTCAAGGAGTCATAACAAACTCCACAATTGGTATCAGAGCTTGGGGAGCTCGTTACCTAGGGATTCGCAAGGTTTCTTGGCGAAAAAGATTGAAGAAAATCGGATTTATGCAGAATTCGCAACTTTCTGCAGCACTGTTTTGTAACGGCGATCACTTTTTCGTTAACCGTTGGATCGGGCTGAAATTTTTGGTGGAGCTTCTCTATATACTCATCTAACTTTCCACCGAAGGAATTGTCGATCTGAGTTTTTATGCCAAAGTTATTCGCTGTCTAAGTTGGCTGCTGAAGGAGGTATTAAATTCGAATTTTTGGGTTTTCATGCATATTCAACTTCTTGAATTTGTGTTAATTGTTCTAATTCTTGATGGAGGTTGTTTATAAATTGTGTGATGTTTATGATTCATGGATAAAAGCAGCTTTCCTAGTATTTTTACGCAACCACTTCTAGTGTTTTCTGCAACCACTGATAGTGTTTTCTGCAACCACTGATAGTGTTTTCTGCAACCACTGATAGTGTATTCTGCAACCACTGATAGTGTATTCTGTAACCACTGATAGTGTATTCTTGAAACCACTTCTAGTGTTTTTTCTGAAACCACTTCTAGTGTTTTTCTGAAACCACTCCTAGTGTTTTCTAGAAACCACTGCTAGTGTTATCTCAATTCCACTGCTGGTGTTTCTTGCGTTATTCGTTTCTGCTGATTAGGTTTTGGAATTGAGGGGAAGCTGTGCATGTTTTTGGTACGGAGAATTTTGACGATACACACACAGGAGATTGATTCACACACACAAGGTGTTTGGTTTTTGGTTATTTGTTCTTAAAGGATTTAAAAAGCTCGTATTTGGTTTATTGGACTAGTTGATTACGAAGACGGTTGAATATCACTAATTTGATGTTGTAGTTGAGTTTCACAGGTTTGTGTTCTTATCATATCTCAAAGTGGGTGTTACACTTTGGAGATAACTTGTTTGTGCTTAAAGGATGTTGACGAAGACTTGCAAAATCTAGTTTTCATAGGTCAAGGGGTGGATGGATGAAGACCTAGTTAACTATCACTTAAAGGAGTTACATTGTAGTGCTCAGTGTCTCATTGATGATGAGGATTTTGTCAAGAGATTGCGGTCTACTTATATGGTGTTAGTATAAGTTTGGAGTCACGTGGATAAACAAGACATAAGATACAAGTTTGGGTTATTTTACTTCTTCATCAAATTCGTTATACTTGGTTTTCTTCACTAGTAATCATTACATAGAGCTTACTGATTTGAAGGATAATTTTCATGCATCACTCAAGGGGAAGTTTTTATTGCTTACATTCTCTATTTGTTGATAACAAAAAGGGGAAGAAATATTGGAGTGGCGTAGCATGGATTAAGGGGAAGACAAGATTTGTTTCATTCATGGAGATGTTTACATCTCAACTTCTGCTACTTCGTCTAGGGAAGTTCGTACACGACTTTGTTTGTTTTGTCATCATCAAATAGGGGAAGATTGTTGGGTTTTAGATTCCTTGGATTTGATGAGACAAAGTAAATAGAAGAATGAAACAAAGGGACTTAAAGTGACAAAGATGAAATCTACAAAAAGATGGAAGGACCTGCTCGCAAATTATGATTTAATGTTTAGTCCTTCGTAGTATCTTGTAAACCCTAATGCTCTACTATATAAAGAGACATGGGGTGTAGGTTTTTAAAATACAAGTCTTCCATAATGTAGTCATTAAAGGTGTGTGTGTGTATCTAGGCGTCAAGTCCTCTAAGTGGACGCCTAGGGTTTGTGTAGTTTAGCCTCAAGGATCTTTGATCCCTGTTACAAGTTTAGTGTAACCGTATTATACCGATCATATAATATTTGAGGCTTGGAGTGATTATAATGAAAAACCTTGTGTCAATAACTTTGATTTGTTTTATTCCGCTGCGTATCATGTTTATTGTCATTGTTATTGTTAACCCTAGAGGCTCAAAACGATCTCAAGGAGTCATAACAAACTCCACATCATACCTACTGAAAATGGTAACCACAAGCTCGTTCCTGATCCAGGGTATAAGCCACCTGATTCTGACGCAATCATGGAACACTTCATCAATCAACTGGCTCTTATTGTTAAACAAAACTTGACCCTCACTCCACATACTAACAGTCTTCACACTAACAATGAAATCAGAACTGCATCCAATCTACACAATCATGCTATTGTCAGAGATGGAAAGGTTATGGTGCAACCAGTTCAAGGAAGATAGTATGAACAGGGAAGAGGTGGAGTAGGTGGAGGGTATGTGGCTAATCAGAATCGTGGAAGGAATGCAAATCAAGGACAAGCAAAGCCAATCAAGTGCTACAACTGTGGTGGTGATGGACACATTGCGAGGAACCGCACATCTCCAAAACGCCCTCAAAATGCAGAGTATTTTAGGGACAAGATGCTGCTAGTACAAGCTCAGGATAATGGAGTTGTTTTGGATGAAGAGGAATTGGTGTTTCTTGCTGAGGGAAATGCCAAGACTTATGATGCTGATGTGGACAAACAACCTATGCATGGTGCTGCTCAGAACAATCCCAACGCCTTTCAAGTTGCAGACTATGATGCATTTGACTCGGACGTTGATGATGAACCATATGCACAGACCATCACAGACCATCTTCATGGCTAATATCTCTCCAATGGTCTCTTCACCTCAACATGCCAGTTCTTCCAAGGAATCCATCATATCAGAGGTATTGAAACTATATGATGTGGTTGATAAGCAAAAGATTTACCATGAAGTACAATCTACTGAAGTCATTGAATCAGATATTGAAAATATGGGAAATAGCAATGTTGTCCCATATGAACAATATGTGAAGCAAGATGACAGTCTTATTGTACCAAGTGATGAATCTTCTGCAATTAACAATGAATGCATGTCGGATGAATACACTGCATTTGTGCCTGATGATTCCTTGACCACTGAACTCAATACCTATAAGGATCAAGTTGCCATATATGAATAGCGTGCTAAGTTTGAATTGACCTCACGTGAGCAGGAGATGGATATCCAAATGCGTACACTTATCAGAAAAAGCAATTTTAGGGAAGAAATATTAAAACAAGAGTTAAATTCCTTACAAGAAAAGCTTAACAAAACTGCTAAGCAAAAACAGGAACTTCAAGAAAATGTGAAAGTGCTTAAGCAGTAATTCAATGCTAAGGAATCAAAACTTTTAACTGAATTTTCCAACCTAAAAACTTTGAAAAACAAAATTGAAAACAAGTTGTATATACAAGGAAACACCCTTCAGACTGCTCACATGGTCACTAAGCATAGAGTCTTAAGCGATAAGCATAGTATCCCCATTGTAGAGGAACCCAATCCTGAGTACGGTAAAATAGCAAGAGCTGCTCAAAAGGTTGTCTATGATGGTGATGAGATCCTCAAGCCTAGACAAAAACCTTCATGCATTGAGTGCACTGAGGAAGATAGAAAATTAGAAGATGCCACTAAGAAACAATTGAATGAGAAGATTAAAGATCCCTGGTGCATTAAATATAACATCTCTTTTAAGTCTCATGATTACACTAAGGAAAATTGGATTTCCTTGAACAAGTTTAAGCCTCAAACCCTATTAACGCCTGAACAAGTGTTCTGGAAAAAGGATATGGATAAACAAAAAGCAGATAACCTTGTTGAAAAGAACCCGCCTGTAGGAAATTGTCCCAAGCAACTGTGTATCCTCCAAATACACCAATGCATTTAGTGCCTAGAACACTTCCCACTAAGAGCAAGACCTTAATCAGCCTTTATGTAGTTTACCAACTATTTGTTGATTTTGAGAAAACGTGCAAAAAGAGAATCACACCTACTGGGATAAATGAAGGGGAAAGAGGTTTTGAGCAAACTAAAGAATGCTATTTAACTGAAGTCATGCCTTTCTTTAAACAATTAAAAGGTCAATTTGAGAGTCTTAAAAAGGGGATTGACACAGAGATTAAAGAAATGGAAAAGGAATTTGATGCAATGATAGTTGAGGTCAATAATTATGAACGGGAACTTAAATATAATGAAATTGAAAGGAAGAATCTGCATATCTTAAATGAGAACTTGATTTCTCAATGTGTTGCTCAAGATGTGTTGGGTTTTAGGTTCCTTGGATCAAGAATTACTCTAAGTACTGGAACCACGGACAGGCTTGATATAACCACGGACAGAAGAATGTAACCACGGATGAAGACAAACCGCGGCTAGTAGAAGAATGTAACCACTGATATTGATATGTAATCACTGCTAGTCTTGTATAGTCGGTTTGATATTATGTATTAGATAAATATGGAAAAGATATTTATCTTGTAGGTTACGTATTGTATAATGTATAGGACTCCTTAGCCTATAAAAGGAGATCCTAGGTTAGGTTAGATATACGTATGTTTTATATCTAAGGTCGATACACTTCAAGGTTGCAAAACCCTAATACTGTAAGAGTATTCGTATTATCAATAATATTGAGGTGTTGAATGTTTATTGTTCCTCTTCTTAAGATTAAGTGTTAAATTCCGCGTAATACTTAATAAGTTTTCGTTACAAATCAGTTTCTATATTAGATCATTTTCTCAACTGGGATCAACAAGTGGTATCAGAGCTTGTGATCTAGAAACTGTAACCAAGAAGAAGTCTGTTAAGCTTTATTCAAGTAAGTCACATGGTGACTGCTTCTAGTCTGTAACCAAGAAGAAACTGAAACTCACATGGTGACTGCTTCAAAGGTACCCATGCTCAAGCATGGTGAGTATCAAATCTAGAGAATGCGAATGAGGCAATACATTCATATGATTGATTATGCTCTCTGGGATGTCGTTGAAAAGGGTGACAAAGAGATAGCTATTGTTAGTGAACCTAATAAAGCTAAAAGGAAAATGGAGATCAAAGCTCACAGTATTCTCTCTATGGGAATGCCTAATGAGTTTGCCTTGGATTTTGATCAATATGAGTCTGCTAAAGATTTATTGGATGCTCTTGAATTAAGGTTTGCTGGTAATGAAGCTACTAAGAAGTCAAGGATGAATATGCTCAAGCATCAATTTGAAACCTTCACTGCTCTTAGTGGAGAAAAACTTGATGGAACATATAATAGACTTCAAAAACTTATCAGTCAACTGAAGTCAGTGAATTACAAGTTTCTTCAAGAAGATATTAATTTGAAGTTCATTAGGAGTTTATCATCTGAATGGGCTATTCATACAATTGTGTGGAGAAATAAGGAGGATTTTCCTAACATGACTCTAGACAATCTCTTCAACAACTTGAAGGTTTATAAGTCTGAGAATAACTTTGCTAACACATCTTCTGCTAATCAAAACATTGCTTTTGTATCCACTAATTACAAAAGCCCACAAGATGTATCCACTGCTGCCTATGGTATAACCACGGCTATTGCAAACAATACCACTGTTAGTGATAATGTCAGTGATGATGCAATCTGTGCTTTTCTGGCTGATTTAACTACCAGTGTTACTGTGCTGAATCAAGATCTGGATCAAATTGATCCTGATGATCTTGATGAGATTAATCTTCAATGGCAAATGGCAATGTTGACTCTCCAAGCAAGAAAGTTTCTGAGGAGGACTGGAAGACAGGTTAAATATGATGGTCAAAGGAGAGATGGATTCGACAAAAGCAAGATGGAGTGCTTTAACTGCAAGAAGAAAGGTCACTTTGCTAGGGAATGTCGAGCTCCTAAAAGAATTGAAGGCATTAAGAAGACAACAGAAGAGCCTGTTGCTTCTTCAGCTTTGGTTGCTCAGGATGGGATTGGTGATTATGATTGGAGTGATCAGATTGAAGAAGGTCCAAATGCAGCTTTTCTTGCTAGTGAAGCTTCTAAAGAGCATAAATTTGCTCTAATGGCCTATGCTTCATCTTTTGGTTCAGATTATGAGGTATCTAATGATTCTAAAACATCTACTTGTTCTTTTAAATCATGTTATGATAACTTAGAATCTCAAAAAGCTATCACTGAGAGTATGAGGAAAGAAGTAGAAAGATTGACTCTAGATAACTTAGGTTATAGAGTTGGTCTAGAGGGTGTGGAAGAGAAGCTAAAATACTGTATTAAATGTGAGTTTGAGTATGTAGAAAAGATCAATATACTAGGTGGTGAAATTGATCTTAAAGATAGAGAGATTAAAATGCTTAAAGATAAACTAGCAGAGGTAGAGAGTGTAAAACAAAAAGCCCTAGATGAAAAAGAAAAACATGTTGTTAGGGTTGCCAAAACACAATATGCTTCTGATCTAGTAAATAAGCCAATAGGTCAAAAACTGTTCAAAGATGGTTCTGGTCTTGGATACAATAATATGCCACCACCCTCTTTGATGAAACATGCACCACCTGCTAAAGAACTGTCATTTAGTAGTGAATTCAGTTTTAACAAACCTGTAGAAGAGATAAATAAGACTGAAACACCTAAGATAAGTTCTGATAAGTCATCTGATGCTCCCATAATAGAAGATTGGGAATCAGACTCTGAGGAAGATAGAACTGAATCAACTAAGTCTGAAGAGATAGAGAAAGTTAAGAAAGTTGATTCTCAGCAAGTCAACCTTGTACCTAGATTTGGAGCTAAAGTTACCAAGAAAGTAGTAGAGTACAGGGGAATACCTAGGGAACAGATGAAACAATATAAACCTAGGGGTAATCAAAGAAGCTTAAATGGTCTAATTTCTAACAGATTAGGTAATGAGTTTCAATGTGTCAAGAAAGCTTGTTATAACTGTGGTAGTTTTGAGCACTTACAGAGAAATTGTCATAAAAACAGACCACCAGTTTGGAATCATTGGAGGAGGGAAAATCATCAAAACTTTTCAAGGAAAACAAACCCTCATCCTAACAGTAACTTGATTCCTAGGGCAGTGTTAATGAGGAATGAGAAAACAAAATCAATTGTCACTGCTGCACCTAAATGGGTTCCAACCACTGCTAAGTAAAATGTAAACACGGCTAAGAAGAGTCAAACCACTGATAAGCAAAACGTCACCAATGAATCAATACAAGTTTTAAAAATTCCAAAGGTGATAACTGACACAGTGGTTGGAAATCATTTTTATGCTGTTAAGGCCTCAGCTAGTTGGCAATGGAAGCCTAAGACCAAGGTTTTACCACATGTCAATTGTGCATCAATGGACCTAAATAAATTTGAATATTTTGATGCACAAGGCAGACCCAAGGCAGTATTGGCTTGGGTCCACAAAAGGAACTAATTTGTGTAATTTAATGTGCAGGGCAATCTTCAAACTAAGCTAAAAGATAAAGGAGTTTTTGATAGTGGTTGCTCTGGGCACATGACTTGGGATGGAAGCAATCTGGAAGATTTTGAAGCTTTTGATGGAGGATATGTGGCATTTGGCAATGATCCAAAGGGAGGAAAGATACTTGGCAGAGGAACAATCAGAACAGGGAATTTAGACTTTGAAAAAGTCTATTTGGTACAGGGACTTAAGTGCAATTTATTCAGTGTTTCTCAAATGTGTGATAAGAAAAACTGGGTACTTTTTGGGGAAACTGAGTGTGTGGTGTTGTCTCCTAAGTTTAAGATGCTTGATGAGAAGTTTATACAACTTAGGGTACCTAGGAAGGAAAATATATATTGTTTTGATCTTAAAGATGTTCTTCCTAATAGGTCCTTATGTTTGTTTGCTAAAGCATCTGTAGATGAGTCTATATTGTGGCATAGAAGGCTAGGTCATCTCAATTACAAAACAATCAATAAACTGGTAAAAGGAAACTTAGTGAGAGGGTTACCTTCAAAGGTTTTTGAGTGTAAGGAACTGTGTGTGGCCTGTCAAAAAGGTAAAAAACATAGAGCTTCTTGTAAGACCAAAACTGTAAACACCATCACACAACCACTGTTTATGCTTCATATGGACTTATTTGGACCTACCTTTGTTAGAAGTCTGAACCATAAGCAGTATTGCCTAGTTATCACTGATGATTATAGTAGATTTTCTTGGGTATACTTTTTGGCTGCTAAGAGTGAGACTAGTGAGATTCTCAAGAGTTTCATTACTAAGATAGAAAATCTAGTAAACCATAAGGTCAAGGTAATCAGATGTGATAATGGAACTGAGTTTAAGAATGATGTGATGAATCAGTTCTGTGTAGCTAAAGGTATTGAAAGACAGTTTAGTGTTGCTAGAACACCACAACAGAATGGTGTAGCTGAAAGGAAAAACAGAACACTAATTGAGGCTGCTAGCACCATGTTGTCAGAGTCTAAGATACCAACTACCTTTTGGGCTGAAGCTGTAGGAATTGCATGTTATGTGCAAAACAGAAGTAAGGTAGTGAAGCCTCATAACAAGACCCCCTATGAGCTGTTACATGATAGGAAGCCAATGATTGCATTCCTAAAACCTTTTGGGTGTCCTGTTACCATCTTGAATACCATAGACTACCTAGGCAAGTTTCACGAAAAAGCAGATGATGGATACTTTTTAGGCTATTCTACTAATAGCAAAGCCTTTAGAGTATACAATAGGAGGACTCGAATTGTTGAAGAGAACCTACATGTTCAATTCAGTGAAAAGACTCCTAGTGTTGAGACCAAAGGACCAGATTGGCTGTTTAACATTGATATGCTAACCAAATCTATGAATTATGAGCCTATCATTGCAGAAACTTCCACTAATGTTAATGCAGGTACACAAAAGCATTCTGAGGCAGATACATCTTCCAAGGAAGCTGATTCTCCAAAGGAGTTCTATTTGGTTGAAAAGTGGAAAGCTGGTTCTGTTCCTTCCATCATTCACAAGCAAGGTCCCACTGATGATGATGTACTGAATACTGGAGGCAATGTTGATCATCATCAAGATAAGGATGAGTTGTTGAAAGATAACTCAGTGTCGGTAGAAGAAATTGAAAAGAAGAAAAAGCAGTCTGCAAGCACTGCTAAGCCTACTGAAAGCACTGATAGGCCAACTGTAACCGCTGACAAGCCATCTTCTACCACTGATAGTCCAAGTGAAACCCCGGCTAAAAGTACTGGTGATAGTACTTTCTTTGGACCACATCCAAAGCCACTATTTGGTGATGAGGAGTATCCACATGATCCTAATATGCCTGGTTTGATTGAAATTGATACTCCTACTGATGATGAAGACATGGATGATTTCTTTAATGCTGATTTGTCAAACTTGGAAACAGTCATTCATGAGAGTCCAATCACCACTACAAGGATTCACAAGATTCATCCCAAGGAACAAATTCTTGGAAACTTGAATACTCCAGTTCAAACAAGAAGCAGGGTTAAGAACACTGAACTCTTTCCTGAACATGGGTTCTTTGCAAGATCTCTTCACAAAAGAAACAGTCATAAAGATCTGAAAAATTGCCTGTTTGCTTGTTTTCTGTCTCAAAAGGAGCCCAAGAGAGTGGAAGAAGCTTTATCAAAAGAAGGCTAGGTAGAATCAATGCAAGAAGAGCTTTTACAGTTTAAGCTTCAAGAGGTTTGGACATTGGTTGATCTTCCTAATGGTAAAAGGGCAATTGGGACTAAATGGGTGTTCAGAAACAAGAGGGATGAAAGAGGAATTGTTGTAAGAAACAAATCAAGGTTGGTTGCTCAAGGATACACACAAACTGAAGGTTTGGACTATGATGAAGTGTTTGCACCAGTTGCACGGATAGAGGCTATTAGATTGTTTTTGGCTTATGCTTCATTCAAGAATTTTGTTGTATATCAGATGGATGTTAAAAGTGCATTTTTGTATGACACTATTGATGAGGAGGTTTATGTTTGTCAACCTACTGGTTTTGAAGATCCTGATCATCCTGACAAGGTTTATAGGGTGAGAAAGGCTATGTATGGGTTGCATCAAGCTCCTAGGGCATGGTATGAGTGCCTGTCTACTTATTTGATGGACAATGGGTTTAAAAGAGGGTTGATTGATAAAACTTTGTTCATTAGAAAGCACAAAGATGATATTTTATTGGTTCAGGTTTATGTAGATGACATCATCTTTGGCTCTACAAACAAGGAGCTATGCAGAGATTTTGAGAAACTTATGCATGATAAGTTTCAGATGAGTTCTATGGGAGAACTCACTTTCTTTTTGGGACTACAGGTTCAACAAAGGACTGATGGTATCTTCATTAGTCAAGAAAAGTATGTAGCAGATGTGTTAAAGAAGTTTGGGTTTCAAGATGTAAAGAGTGCAAGTACACCAATGGAGACTCAAAAACCTCTGCTACCAGATGATGGAAGTCCCAAAGTAGATTTGAAGTTGTATAGATCCATGATTGGATCTTTGATGTATCTTACTGAATCTAGGCCAGATATTATGTTCTCAGTATGTGTGTGTGCAAGATTTCAAGTCACACCAAATACCTCACACATGAATGTTGTTAAGAGGATCTTTAGATATTTGAAAGGTCATCCTAAATTGGGCCTTTGGTACTCTAAGGATTCCCCTTTTGATTTGGTGGCCTACACAGATAGTGACTATGCTGAAGCTAGTTTGGATAGGAAGTCTACTACTTGAGGATGTTAGTTCTTGGGAAGCAGATTAATTTCTTGGCAGTGTAAAAAGCAAATTATTGTGGCTAATTCTACAACTGAAGCTGAATATGTGGCTACTGCTAGTTGCTGTGGTCAAGTTCTTTGGATTCAGAATCAATTGCTGGATTTTGGGTACAATTTTATGCATACTAAGATTTACATTGATAATAACAGTACAATTTGCATTATTAAAAATCCTGTTTTACATTCTGGAACTAAACATATTGAGATAAGGCATCACTTTATTAGAGATTGTAATGAGAAAAGGTTGATTCAAATGGTAAAAATCCATATTGATTTCAATGTTGCTGATCTTCTTACCAAAGCTTTTGATGTGGGGAGGTTTCAGTACCTTGTTGTTAGTATTGGAATGATTAATCTCTAAATTCTCAAATTGTTTTGTACCAGTTTGTATAAGTATTGGACTGTTATTATGTAATCTTAGTTTTGCTATTCTTGTTTCTAACCACTGATAGTTTTATACAACCCACTGCTTGTTGTTCTGTGTTACCACTAACCATTTTGCAGATAAAAGACAAGTCATTATAGAAGCTAAAGAAGTACTGAAGTTACATTGGTCATTCATTCATAGGAACAGTTTACAACTTACAGCTTACAATGAAACTTCAAGTGCAAATTAAAAGACTACTTCTATACATGATTTCCTAATACTATCCTCAGCTGTTGGATATGCATGATTGCTGGATATGCATTTGTGATATGCATGACCAGTATGATGAAGCAACTAAGGATCAAAATGGGAAGGATGGATTGATGCAAACGAAGATGATGAAGATGAATACAGTAGATGAAGCACAAAGGACATAGTCATATTATACTTGCATCTACTAGTTTCACCAAAAAGCATCATTCCATTTTCTTTTTTCCCTTCCCCCTTACGATGTGTGAAGAAGCACCACAACTTGGTGCAGGAAGACCAAGAACCACCTCTCTGTCTTTTGGGAGTGGTGGATTTCTTGTTCGTGGTCTTGGTTGGGGTTGGGATGATGAAGGTTGGGAGTTTGAAGTTATCTTCTTTGAGGAGTCATCAGAGTCCTCAGATGCATCACTTGGATTCACCACACTATCATCTTCAGATGATGGAAGAAATGGGGATTTTAATGGTCTTGGTTCTTGTGGAGGAAAGTAGAACTGCCATGGGTTACCATCTTCACTTGATGATGAAGATGATGATGAGGATGTTAGATTAAATACTTCTGGTTTATTCCAACTAGGGTTCCACATTGTGATTGCAGTTGATTGGAGACTTTGGAGCAATTAGGGTTTTGATATTGATTGGTGTGTGCGTTATGTAAGATTTGGGTTCTTTTTATAAGTGGATTTTAGGGTTATGGAAGTAAATAAGGGGCAGGTTAAATGTGGTTGAAGAGTTAATGAGTTTCTTGGTCGTTGGTCTGATATTAGTTCTAGAAGTTGACCATATTGACTTACCTGTTCAAACCACGGATAAGTCTTTTGGAACCACTTCTGGCTCTTACTAACCACTGACAACAATAACCTTATTCTCTGTGTTGGTTTTGTGTTTTTGTCTTGCAGGTATGAAGGATTTGTGTGCATAAGGAGCTGGTGTGTTAGCTGCTTGTGTTAGTTAAAAAAAATGTGTGTAATCCTTCATATTTTTGTGAGATCTTACTTAGTGTGACACATATTTACTTGCTATATCTCTTGGTCATTTGGAAGAAGTGATCCAATGTATCCGCTGATGGTATGTTTCAATCGCGGATAGTATTTCTGGAACCGCGGATAGCATGGTGCTTAGTTTTGGATATTACAGGGGCTGTTTGCTAACATTGGCAAACCTATATCACTCTCCCCAAATCACGGACGGATCATTTATTTGATTCTCAAACCACTTCCATATGGCTCTCAACCTTAACCCTAATCACTTTCTTTGCATAATTCACAAAACCCACTTCATACTCATCATTAATCACAATGGCTGAAAAGTATTCCACTTCACATAACCTAGTTGCCATCCTCACCAAGAATGCTCGATCTGAAGGGTTTCATCAAATGATCGATTTCCTAGTTCACAGTCCCATTCACTATGTTTTAACCGTTAAACCCACCATTCTTAAAGCCTACATACATCAATTCTTGAGGAATGCTACACTTGAAGAGGTTGATGGCGTGGAGGTGTTTAGTTCTGCTGTGGATGAGCATGCTATTTCTGTTACTGAGGAAATCATTAGGGAAGTTTTGAAGTTTGATGATGCTGACGGTGTTGATAATCTTTCAGATGTTGAGATTGTTGCTGGTTTAGAGAGATTAGGATATACACATAGGGGTGAAAAGGTACAATTCTTTAAGAGTTTGTTTTCACAACAATGGAAGTTTTTGATTCACACCTTGTTGATGTGTATGAGTAACAAGACCACAGGTTTTAATGACTTTCCTTCAAAAATTGCTATTGCTATTATTTGTTTATCTGATGGAAGGAAGTTTAATTGGTCTAGGATGATTTATGAGGGGTTAGTACAAAACGTTAGGAAGAAGGGTAAATACTATTTGTATCCTAGGTTTGTTCAACTAATTGTGGAACATCACATAGAGGAACCTGTTGAACATACTAGGGAGTATGAAGTACATCATATGCTTCCTAAAGTTTTTGCTCATATGAGGAATCAGCCACAGAATGTACAAATTAGAGATGTTCCTTTATTTCCTCACATGCTTACTTTGCGTGTTGATCCTGAGTTTGATGAAGGTCTTGTGTCTCAACCTATTGTCACTGTATCCACTGCTAGTACACCTCAATCCACTGATAGTCATACCCAAACCACTGTTACACCTATAGTATGGACTAGGAGACAGAAGGGCACTAAGCTACCTCAGGCTAGTGTTAGTGGTGTTGTTAATGAGGCTGTCACATGGAGTGGAGGTGACATGATTGGAAGGGCTTCCACTACTGATTCATGCTTAGATGCTGGTCAGGATAGTGGAAACATAAATAAGACCCAACCATTGGCAACTCCTAATGTGGAGAGTTCCTCGGAACTTAACACAGGTGGAGGAATCCCTAGCCAACTGGCTGCTACAGGGTGCATAGATGATCAGGCAAGGTCTGATGCTATGTTTACTATATCTAAGGATTCACCTCTCGGAGCAGTTAACACAGCTCGAAGTGATGAGGATAGATTGGAACATGAAACTGAATTGACGGATCCTGAGTTTGTACATGATGACTTTTCCAATGAACCACCTCTCGGACCAGTTAACACAGGTCGAAGTGGGGAGGATATTCTTGAACGTTTAAATGAATTGACGGCTAAGTGTGCTAAAATGGAGAATACAATTTCAGGTCTACAGAAGTCGACTGTGTTTCAGGGAAAGGATATTAGAAGATTGAAGCATAGAGTGTTGGTTTTGGAAAAGTAAGGAGACATGGGGTTGCTGTTTTGAAAGCTATGAGAAGAAAGACAAAGAAGGTGGACTCCTCTTCAGCTCTGAATATGGAGGATGTATCCAAATAGGGGAGGAGTGAAGGCATAAATTCAGGGGAGGCTGTTGATGGATCTATGGAAGAAGATAGTGGAGATCAAGAATTTTTGGTATCTGATAAAGATGGGAATGAGGTAGTTCTTGAAAATTTGAAGAATGTTGAAGTAGTGCAAAACACAACCACTGATAGTATGTCTGCAACCACGGTTAGTACTCTTGTAACCACTGCCGTAGTTTCAGACATGGCAATCATACCCACTACTGTTATACCCACTGCTATCATAACCACTTCCACTATTGTCACAACTCTCTCTGAATCACAACCTAAGTCTAAAGAAGTTGAGAAAGAAGATGCAAGTACCTTGATAAATCTAAGAAAAACCTCATATATATCTACACCTGTCATTGCACCTGTTCTATCTGTTCAGTCTACTGCAACCAAACCCAGAGTTAAAAGTTTAGTTATTGGTGAACCTTTAAAGAAGAAAGTGGTTCAATCTGATGTTGGGAAAGGTAAAGAGGTTGAAGTACCAGAGCTGAAGTTTAAAAATAAAGCAGAACAAGAAGCTTATGATGCAGAGTATGCTAAAAGTATTATAGCAGAGGATCAAGCAGCTTTAGTGAAAAGAAAGCAAGATGAAGAGGAAGCTAGTCAGAGATGGTTAGCTACATGGTATGAATCACAAAACTATCTTGAAGCTTCTGAATTAATAAGTGATGAGTATACTGCACAAGAATGGGCTTTGTTGGATGATGAGGAACAAGCTAGACTTTTGGGTATATTGGCAAGGAAGGTCAGTAAAGAAAAGAAGCAAGTTGTAAGAAAGAAACCTCCTTCAATTGCTCAGATGAGGAATGTATTGATGAAGATTATTAAGAATTCATGCATACATGTTTTTGATAATCTTAGTAGGTGTTCATTTGAAAGAATTTTTGAGATTTATGAGAGATGTATGAGAATTAATCATGATGATTTCTGTCCAATGAATTCTAAAAAGGAAGAAGAGTGGATTAAAAAGGATGAAGAGTGGATTCAAAGTAAAAGAAAGAGAAAATCTGAGGTTCAGGAGACATCTGATTCTAAAAGATTAAAAGTTGTTGAAGATGTAAATCAAATCATTTCTTATGAGTTTAAGCTTAAAGTTGGAAGTGAAGGGGTGTGGAAAATTCAAAGACTCAACAATGAAGTATTTGAGTATAATAAATTTTCACAGATGCTTCAGTATTTTGATAGAGATGATTTGATGAATCTTTGGATACTTTACAAGAATAAGTTTGGTGAAGTACATCCAAATGATTATCATGAGAGACTGGTTTATCATCATTTGAAGATTTTATTTGAACCTACTCATGGTGAACCTGAATGGCAAGGACTCTACAATGGTCATGTTACAAGATGGTTTTTATATCAAACTTGTGGAGTTCATGTTTTAACTGTTCTGGAAAGGTTATTCATATGCTTGTCGAAGGTGATTATCCTCAACTGAATAAGTATCCAGGAATTATTGCTCAGATGTTAAAGCCTGGTATTATCAAGATGTTGTTACCCTATGATGGTCAAGCTTACAATTTGTTGTTGAAGTATGAGAAAATTCTTAAATCTAGTAAGTGTTTGACTACATCCTCCAATTCAGATGTTTTGAGCTTAAAGGAAACTTGAGAATTCTGTTGGAATGTATCAAGTTTAGGGGAGGATTGTTGGGTTTTAGGTTCCTTGGATCAAGAATTACTCTAAGTACTGGAACCACGGACAGGCTTGATATAACCACGGACAGAAGGATGTAACCACGGATGAAGACAAACCGCGGCTAGTAGAAGAATGTAACCACTAATATTGATATGTAATCACTGCTAGTCTTGTATAGTCGGTTTGATATTATGTATTAGATAAATATGGAAAAGATATTTATCTTGTAGGTTACGTATTGTATAATGTATAGGACTCCTTAGCCTATAAAAGGAGATCCTAGGTTAGGTTAGATATACGTATGTTTTATATCTAAGGTCGATACACTTCAAGGTTGCAAAACCCTAATACTGTAAGAGTATTCGTATTATCAATAATATTGAGGTGTTGAATGTTTATTGTTCTTCTTCTTAAGATTAAGTGTTAAATTCCGCGTAATACTTAATAAGTTTTCATTACAAGTCAGTTTCTATATTAGATCGTTTGCTCAACTGGGATCAACAAGTGGGATCAGAGCCAGGTTTTGTCAAAAACTCAATTTCATTGCTACGAATTCTTCAATTTCATTGCTACAAATTCCGCGTGGTCTGTTTTACATTGCTACGAATTCTTCTATTACTGCATCTCAATTTCATGAATTATCTGTTGCTTTGAAAGTTTCCCATGATCGTGTCATTCAGCTTGAAACAACAAATTCAAAACTGCATGAGAAAATAGAACAGGATGATCATGATAACCTGGTCAAACATTTTTATAAATTAGAAGTTGAACATCTTGCTTTGCAATTAAAATATCAACATCTCAAAGAAAATGTTAAAACCTCAAATATCAAGACATCCTCTGATGCTCCTGAGTTTGATGCAGTTTTTGAAATTAGCAAACGTGATGAACAAATTCGAGCTCATTATAACACGATCTAAAGATTGAAAGCCCAAATTTCACAACTGAAAGGTTAAAAGAAGGATGTGACTGGTTCCCATATGCCTCCACCTTTAGATTCTCAGAATTTCCAACTTCAAAACATTATTGATAACTTGCAAAAGGAAAATGATTGTTTTAAAGCTGAAATTTCAAAGGTTAATGATCAAAACAAAGAGTTATGTGATTCATTTAAAGTTAATCATGATAAACAAATTGAAAAGATAACTTCTTTACTTAACGATATTGAGAATCTGAAGCGTGAGGTGAAAGGAAAGTTGCCAATCCCCAAGTGCAAATATTCTGTTCCTAAGGTTTCTGCTTGTGATAAGTATGCTATCGATATGTTATATATTCCCCCGCCCATTAGGAATAATGAACTTGCACATAAAGCATAACTCTCATACCTTAAGGATAGTTTGAAGGGTCTCCGTGAGATAGTTGAAGATGAAAGATTAGAAAAACCTTTTGATAGTACCATAACCTATGCCTGCATGGATGCCAAAAGATCTCAGGAACTCTTAGAGTATGTAATTGTCACAAGCTTGAAATCTAGCAATAGGCGAGATAGAATAGTTGCACCCAGTTCTATGCCTAAGGATAAGAATGTGACTTTTAATGTGCCTCACAAAACTTTAGATCCCAGCACTTCTAGACCACCAATGCAAGGTGCAGTATCACCAACTAATATTCATGTTGTTCCTTCTACAGGAGTAATCAGCAATACTAAGGTTAGCGGGTCAAAGCCTTCAGGCAATACAATGCGAAATAGGATCTTGCCAGCCAAAAGTGTTGAAGAGAAGAAAGTAGAAGAACACCTTAGGAAGAATAAGTTTGAGCTGAATAAAACGAATCGCGTTGATTCTAGTATTAGCTATAAGCATACTGTAATTAATTCGAATTCTGCTGCCTTTTGCAAAACATGTGATGAATGTTTGAATTCTAGTCTTAATCATGAATGTGTTGTGAATGAGGTGATAAATGTTGGTAATACTCCATTCAAAATTATAAAAAATGCTAAACAGGTTAAGGAGATCTGGAAGCCTAAAAGAAAAAGGGTTAGCAATTATTGGAAGCCTACAGGAAGAAAATTTAGTAATGTGGGTTATCAATGGAAACCTACTGGCCGGAAATTCAAATTGAATGAATCTTGTCCTAAGATGTCTAGATCTATGCCTTCTAAGAAATGGAAGCCTACTGGTAGAATCATACCTTTAAGAAGTGCTCACATTACAAATAGGTCCACTGCCACTACTAGTGTTGCATCCAATACTAATGAGGTCATATCTTCTATTTCTGATGTGGGTGCTCCAATACATTGCACTAACCAAATGGAACCCATTCTTACATGGGGATCCCAATTATCCAGTTATCCATTCTTGTCTGTGTTCAACTGCAGATCGTTCAAATCGTTATGTGATACCTGGACTCAGGCTGTTCCAAGCATATGACTGGAGATCGCTCGCGGGTCATGAACTTCGTGAGTAAATTCATCGGGACTGTTAGATTCGGGAACGACTATTTTGGTGCAATTATGGGTTATGGAGACTATGTTGTTGGCGATAGTGTAATCTCCAGGGTATATTATGTTGAAGGTCTTGGTCATAACTTGTTTTCTGTTGGTCAATTTTATGATTCCGATCTAGAAGTGGCTTTTAGAAAACATACTTGTTTCGTTAGAGAACTTGATGGTGTGGAACTGTTAAGAGGAACTCGTGGTTCAAATCTGTACATCATATCTATCGAAGACATGATGAAGTCGTCTCCAATCTGCTTGTTATCAAAGGCTTCGAAAACAAAAACATGGTTATGGCATCGTCGTCTCAATCACTTGAACTTCAGCACCATTAATAACCTTTCCAGAAAGGATCTTGTAAGAGGCTTACCCAGATTAAAGTATGAAAAAGATCATCTTTGTTCAGCATGCCAATTGGGAAAAAGCAAGAAATATGCCCACAAACCCAAACCGACAAACTCAGTAATGAAAGTTCTTCATACCCTTCATATGGATTTGTGCGGACCAATGAGAGTGCAAACGATAAATGGGAAGAAATATATTTTATTCGTTGTTGATGACTACTCTCGATTTACTTGGGTAAAGTTTTTGAGGACAAAGGATGAAACTCCAGATGTCATCATCAAACTTATCAAGAAGCTTCAGGTTCGACTTAACAATACTGTTAGAATTGTTCGAACAGAAAATGACACAGAGTTCGTTAACAAAGACTTAAGTCTATTTTATGAAAGTGTTGGAATTAGTCATCGAAGAAGTGTTCCACGAACTCCTCAACAGAACGGTGTTGTTGAAAGACGAAATCGAACTCTTGTGGAAGCCGCAAGAACAATGCTGATTTACTCAAAGGTTCCAATGTTTCTCTGGGTTGAAGCCATTGCCACTGCTTGCTACACCCAAAATCGTTCCCTTATACACACCTCTCATGGAAAAACTCCATACGAACTTGTCCATAAACGAGAACCTGATCTTTCCTACCTTCGTGTGTTTGGTGCTTTGTGCTATCCAACAAATGATGGTTAATATTTAGGTAAATTAAGAGCTAAAGCGGACATTGGAGTTTTTGTTGGTTATGTATCAAACAAGAAGGGTTACCGAATCTACAAAAAAAGAGCTCGAGATATCATGGAAACGATGCACGTCACGTTCGATGAGCTGTCCGGGCAAATGGCTCCTAGACAATCCAGTTCTGGACCCGCACCTCAATTACTATCAAATAGTCCCATCAGTTCCTCTCTTGTATAGAATCACTCCCCTACAGTTCCGTATGTACCTCCATCTGAAAAAGATTTGAAGAAACTGTTTGATCCGATGTTTGATGAATACTATGAACCTCATGAGAATCAATATTTTTCATCATCTACAGTGGTGGCTTCTGAACCAATCATCACAGTCAATCCATCTGTGTCTATGTCTCTATCTCCAGAAGCACCAGCTGCCGAACACTCATCATCTCCTCAATCATCGGTTATACATCATGGAATTGGTAATTTTGATGGAAATAACCCTTTTGCTACTCCCGAAGATGCTCCTTTTGAAAACATCTTTTCCCCTGAAACTACACCTGAACCATCTTCTTCAAGGGATCCAAACTCTGCTACTTCAGTCCCTCAACAACAACCACACGAGCACCTTAGAAAATGGACACATGACCATCCATTGGACAACATCATTGGGAATCCTTCTCGTCCTGTATCCACTCGAAAACAACTTGTAACAGATGCCTTATGGTGCTTCTTCAATTCTGCACTCTCTAAGATCGAACCGAAAGATGTTAAAACTGCAATATCCGAAGACAGCTGGTTCAATGCAATGCAAGAAGAAATTCATGAGTTCGATCGACTAGATGTATGGGAATTAGTACCCGTTCTAGACTGTGCAATGATCATTGCTCTCAAGTGGATCTTCAAAGTAAAGCTTGATGAGCACGGTGATGTTATGAAAAATAAGGCAAGGTTAGTGGCTAAAGGATATCGTCAAGAAGAAGGTATTGACTTTGAGGAATCTTTTGCTCCTGTTGCACATATCGAGGCTATCAGAATCTTCTTGGCTAATGCTGCTAGCAAAAACATGGTAGTTTATCAAATGGATGTGAAAACCGCCTTTCTTAATGGTGATCTGAAAGAGGTGGTTTACGTCAGCCAGCCAGAAGGTTTTGTGAATCCAGAGCATCCTACTCATGTCTATCGCTTGAAAAAGGCCCTTTACGGTTTGAAGCAAGCTCCTAGAGTATGGTATGATACGATATCGAAGTTTCTTCTATCTAATGGATTCAGCAAAGGAGCAGTTGATCCAACATTGTTCACCAGAAGGTCAGGAAAACACTTAATCCATGTCCAAATATATGTTGATGACATTATCTTTGCCTCGACCGACCCTAATGGAATGTGACCGATTTTCCAAGGAGATGGGCTCCAAATTTCAAATGTCAATGATGGGACAAATGTCATTTTTCTTGGGATTGCAAATTTCACAAAGTCCTGGAGGCATTTTTATAAATCAATCTAAATATGCAAATGAAATTTTAAAGAAATTTGGATTTATTACCAGTGACCCTGTTGACACTCCTATGGTGGAGCGTACAAAACTGGATGAGGACCACTTAGGAATCATGGTAGATCAAACGAAATATCGTAGTATGATTAGATCTCTGATGTACCTCACAGCCAGTAGACCAGACATTTTGTTCGCTGTATGCATGTGTGCTAGATACCAGGCTAAGCCTAGCGAAAATCACCTTGAAGCGGTTAAACGGGTCTTTCGGTAACTTCAAGGAACCATTCACATGGGACTTTGGTACTCGAAAGACACCGGTATGTCACTAACGGCCTATGCAGATGCTGACCATGCAGGATGTCAAGATACACATTGAAGTACGTCAGGAGGTGCTTAATTTTTGGGTGATAAGCTTGTTAGCTGGTCTTCAAAGAAACAAATGAGTACTTCCATATCCTCTACAGAGGCTGAATACATAGCTATGTCATCTTGTTGTGCTCAAATCTTATGGATGAGATCCCAATTATCTGACTATGGCTTTGTATTCAACAAAGTTCCTTTGTACTGTGATAATAAAAGTGCCATTGCTCTCTGCTGCAACAATGTCCAACACTCTAGAGCAAAGCACATCGACATTCGACATCACTTCATCAGGGAACAAGTTGAAAACGGTGTGGTTGAAATATACTTCGTGAGGACTGAATATCAGTTAGCAGACATCTTCACCAAAGCTCTTTCTCGAGAATGTTTTAAGTTTATTCTTCCACGACTAGGCTTAAAGAGCCTTCAACCAAAAACGCTCAAATGTCTTCAGGAGGAAGATGAGGAGTAAAGGTGTTCATCTCTATCTATTCTTTGTACATATATTCTCAAAAACCAAAATACAAAACCACTAAAAAGAAAACACAAAAATATAAAATTTTCAAAATCCATAAAAAATCTTGAAAAATTTCAAAAAATATTGTTTATTTATCATATTTATCATAGTTGTTACTCAAAGAATGGCACGTGTCTCTAGATGAAGTTCGAACCCATTAAAAAAAAACGAGATGGAGAAAAACGATGGTTTATTGTCATTTCAGGCAGTAACCCCGTTTTAAAAGAAAGAACAGAGCCATGCTTAATCTTAAATTTTTCATACATAATGCTCTGATTCTACAAACAAATGTTTGTCACCAAAAAGACAAATGTTTCTTTCCAAATATTTTTCCTTTTAATAATTCTTCTGAAAAATATTTGTCATCTAATGAAAACAAAACTGCTTAGAAAATACCTCGGACTCTATTTTTGAAAATCATCCGGGCTTATCAATTGTCAAAATCTCTATCTCTCAATCAACAACTTATGTCATTGATTAAGGGGGAGAATGATTTCATTTAAATCAAAAGGTTATTTGTCATACAATTGGTTCAGACCAAGGTTTATGTCATGTTTTCAAAAGATATTTAAGCATGTTTAATCTTTGGAGTTTAGAGTCTCAGATTTGATCCTTATCGGTTAAATGTTTTCATAAGCAAGTCAAAATTCTTCTCAAATGTTTTCAAAATTAATTTAAACCTATAGAGATCACAAATCTCAAAGGATTTGAAAATTATGATCGGGGAAGAATTTCTGATTTAAATTGGATATAAACTGATAATTTGATAAGTGGTTTAGAAATATAACAACAAGCTCTCCTCCCAGCATGTGCCAAATGATTTCAAATTTTCCACGCACATGTTAAGGGGGAACATCTATTTTAAACCAAAAAGGATTGAAACGTGATTGATATGTCTCAAAGTGCAGGTTCCTTCTAATATGTATCTCGATGCACATATTAAGGGGGAGAAATCCTATGATAACCCCATCCTTCCCCGACATGCTCTATCTACTTGAATTGATCGGGAAGTGATGACGATCATTTTTAGAAAATGTTAATCAAAACATTGGATCTTTCCTTCTCAATCTAAGATTTCAAAAGTCCTCTTGCCTCCATGTGTTACAATAATTTCAAATAGCCGAAGCACATGTTGAGGGGGAGCATTTCTAAAATATCAAAAACAATTAAGATACAAAATGCTTTGATGTTATATCACAAGTATCTTGATTGATTTCTCAATTGGTTTCAAGGCGGAAGAATAATACCAAAAGACCGACCAATTTTTCTTTATGCATGGTGATATAAGGATGATAAGGTTAGGTATTAGTTCCCATGATCCGCCAGAACCGGAGGGATCTACCCAGGGACAATTCACTAGATAGTGTAGAAGTCCTTAGATATGATGAAAAAAGGAGAAAAGTGAGAAATGGGAAAAGTGCGGACTGAGATAGAGCTAGAACTGGAATAAACCCAACAAGGCTCTATGTAATGACGTCTCGGTAAGCACTGAAGGGGTTGAAGAATGAAAAATAATTGAATGTGAAAAGGGTGAAAAGAAATAGCCCTCCAACAATTCAACCTTAGGGCAGAAATCGGGTTCAATACATATTCTACTGGTGGTTACTTAGGTAACACTGGTATTGAAGACAAGACATCATGGACCCAGTGATGCACTGCACTAAACTTCGCAAGCTACTTAAGTTCCTCTTAAAAGGACTTGTTTCATTCTCACAGGGATCCAACATAATCTATCGACTTTCTCTTAGAGGTTGTTGATATTGAAGAAGGAGACCCTCTCCCTAGTCTCTGGCATAGGAAACCAAATATGCACAATTGAGTCTAGAGCCAAGAGATCATTCACAATATCTCATTAGGACACAAAATTAATGAAGACTTGCTGTTCCACACAATGTGGAAAATAAGAATATATTAAGATTCCTACGCATTATCCTTGTGGTATTGCCAGAACATCCGAGTGATATGTTTTATATTCACGATGAAGATGGAAATCCTTCTAGAGCCAACATCAAACAAGCTCTTGGTAGGTGACATGTGAGATCTTGCAAAAGATCAAGCTTGTGACAACTGGATAGAAACGATGGGGCGATTCAATCTTGAATCAACCTTGGTCCAGGAAATGGATTGACGGATACCTTTGAAAAACCGGTCATTGTGCTTAAATGTTCTTTTCTACAGCACATCGACTGTGTATTGATGTTTCAAAATTAAAGGGTATTTATGATTGATAATTGATTTTCCATAAAACCTTCATTGTATTGCGAAACACTTTCTAATATGCAATACACGATTGTTTTCAAATCATTTTTCATCAATCAGTGAATCTTAATTCGATGGTTCACTCACTCCGTGTTGTCTTCTTTGAGATGTTCCGGTTTGAGAACAGCTAGAATAGCTGCAAAACCCTGTCAAGGAGATTCTTCGGAATCATACATGATCACAGGCAGTACTTGTACTGATCAACGGGGAACCGTGGGCCGTGTACCTCAATTCAACGAAAGTGAGCAAAGATACTTTCGTATGTTTTAGTGCTAACTGTTTTATGCAGGGACACCCTACGGTTGCAGCTGATCAGAAATGAGGAGTCAATTCATTGCTGCATGCTAACATATCTCTTTTACACCTAAATAAATCATGATAAGGGCATATCTTCATAAACTGGTTATGATATTGTTCAATCCATTCTTCTGCTACTCTGATAGAAATATCTTAATCAACAAATGCTTCCGCAACTCTGATAAGAAGATATCATGATCCAAAATGTGACCATGTCGGTCCCAAAGTCACAACATCACATAATGGCGATATATCAAAAGGGTGAGTCAGAGATTTGCTGTGGCTGATGATCTCAAAACTGGCTCAAAACTCAACATCACGTGGATCAGTTAAAGACCTCCACTTGAAGGAACAAAACATGCGGAACATGAAGAATTAAAGACTACAAGACAAAGAACAAAAGTGCTTAATCAAAGAAATCAAGAACAACGAAATGTGATATCAGTTTATAATCAATGTAAGTTGAGGTGACCTCCCTTAGGGGGATATTGCTAGGATTTAGTAAATCCAGTACTTAAAGTGTCGGTCACCTCAAGTATATATACTCGTTAGAAAGCTCGTAGTCGTAGTCATTCAGTGATAGTAATTAGATTACTTAGTAACACCGTGGAGGACGGGCGGGTCTTTACCCACTGTATGCCTGATCCACAGCCTAAAGTAGGCGTGCTATGCTTGTACCTATAAATACCCTTTGCCCTCCAAGGCAAAGGGTTGGAGCTTTCATAATTCATTTTTCTTTGTCTCACCAAGTTTCCCATCCTCTCCCACTTTCTCTCTCTCTAAACCTTATCTCCTACGCATAACTTTGTGCTTATGATGTGTTTGTGATAAACCAAGATGCTACAAGTTCCTAGATCTATTACCACTAAGAGCAAGACCTTAATCAGCCTAAATGTTGTTTATCAACTATTTGTTGATTTTGAGAAGACATGTCAGAAAAGGATCACACCTACTGGGATAACTAAAGGGGAAAGGGGTTTTGAGCAAACTAAAGAATGCTATTTAACTGAGGTCATACCTTTCTTTAAACAATTAAAAGGTCAATTTGAAAGTCTTCAAAAAGGAATAAACTCGGATATTAAAGAAATGGAAAAGGAATTTGATGCAATGATGGTTGAGGTCAATGACTATGAACGGGAACACAAATATAATGAAATTCAAAGGAAAAATCTGCATATCTTAAATGAGAACTTAGTATTGAGTTGTGTGGCTCAAGATGTGTTTTATACTGTTACTAAGCACTCTATTACTGCTTCTCAATTTCATGAATTATCTGTTGCTTTGAAAGTTTCCCATGATCGTGTCATTGAGCTTGAAACAGCAAATTCAAAAATGCATGATAAAATTGAACATGATGATCATGTAACTTGGTCAAACATTTTTCTAAATTGGAAGTTGAACATTTTGCTTTGCAATTAAAATATCAACATCTCAAAGAAAATGTTAAAACCTCAAATATCAAGACATCCTCAGATGCTCCTGAATTTGATGCAGTTTTTGAAATAAACAAACGTGATGAACAAATTCAAGCTCATTGTAACACGATCAGAAAATTGAGAGCCCAAATCTCATAATTGAAGGGCAAAAGAAATGGCTCCCGAATGCCTCCACCTTTAGATTCTCAATCTTCTCAAAATTTTCATCTTCAAAACCTTGTTAATGTTTTACAAAAGGAAAATGAGTGTTTTCTAGAAGAAAATAAAAAGGTTAAACTACACTTTAAAGAGTTATATGATTCAATGAAAGTCACTCGTGACAAAAACAATAAAAAAATAACTTCTTTACAAAAAGAAATTGAGAATCTGAAGAAACAGGAAAAAGGGAAAATGCCACTTGTTTTTAATGAGAATGTTTCATCAAATTCATCTTCAGACTCTAAATATACTGTGACTGTTAAATACATTCCTCCTCATCTTAGGAATAACGAACTTGTGTTTCATAACTATTTCGCTCACCTTAAGGATAGTCTAGAATGTCTCCGTGAGATTGTAGAAGAGGATTTAATAAATAAGCCACTTGATAGAGAAATTAGGTTTGCTTGCATTCAGGCCAAACGATCTCAAGAGCTGTTAGAATGTTAAAGAGGAACATGCCCTAAATCCTTATGTGAGAAAGATAAAGCTGTAATGCCTTGTTCTATGCCTAAAGTTAAGCATGTAAGGTTCAATGTGCCTTCAAGTAGTTCAGATCCCAGCACTTCTAAACCTGAAAAGCAAAAAGTAGCAATACCAACTAATGTTCCCATTCCCTCTACAGGAGTAAAAAGTGACACCAAAGCTAGCAGGTCAAAGCCTCAAGGCAACACAAAGAATGATAGGACCTTGCAAGCTAGGAATGTTCAGTGGAAGAAAGTAGAAGACCACCCTAGGAACTTTAAGTTTGAGTTGAATAAAACGAATCGTGTTGATTCTAGTATTAGCTATAAGCGTACTGTAATTAATTCGAATTCTGCTACTTTTGACAAAACATGTAATGATGAGTGCTTGATTTCTGTTACTAATCATGAATGTGGTGTGAATGGTTTGATTAATGCTGTTAAATACCCATTTAAAATTGTTAATGCCAAAATTCAAGCTAAGAAGGCTAGAAAGCAAAGGTAGAAGAAGGGTAGAAAACAGTGGAAACCCACATGAAGAAAACTCAGTAATGTAGGTTATCAGTGGATACCTACTGGACGCAAATTTAATCTTAATGAGTTATGCCCTAGATTATCTAGACCAATTCCCATTAGGAAATGGATGCCTACTGGTAGAATTATTCCTTTAAGAAGTGAACAAACTTTGAATAGGTCTAATTCACACACTAGCACAACATATGTCCCTAATGAATTCATTGCTTCTGCTTTTGATGTGGGTGTTCCAATCACTGTTACTAACCAAGTGGAACCCATTCTTGCATGGGGATCCCAATTATCCAGTTATCCATTCTTGTTTGTGTTCAACTGCAGATCGTTCAAATCGTTCTGTGGTACCTGGACTCAGGCTGTTCCAAGCATATGACTGGAGACCGGTCACGGCTCATGAACTTCGTGAGTAAATTCATTGGGACTGTTAGATTCGGGAATAATCATTTCGGTGCAATTATGGGTTATGGGGACTATGTTATTGGTGATAGTGTAATCTCAAGGGTATATTATGTTGAAGGTCTTGGTCATAACTTATTCTCTGTCGGTCAATTCTGTGATTCTGATCTAGAAGTGGCATTCAGAAAACGTACTTGTTTCGTTAGAGAACTTGATGGTGCAGAACTTTTAAGAGG
Source organism: Chrysanthemum seticuspe (assembly GCA_019973895.1). Classification (NCBI taxonomy): domain Eukaryota; kingdom Viridiplantae; phylum Streptophyta; class Magnoliopsida; order Asterales; family Asteraceae; genus Chrysanthemum; species Chrysanthemum seticuspe. The sequence continues at coordinate 231,141,303 of BPTQ01000004.1, forward strand.
AACATGTGGTTCAAACCTATACACCATCTCTATCGAAGATATGATGAAGTCTTCTCCAATTTTCTTGTTGTCAAAGGCTTCAAAAACAAAGTCATGGTTATGGCATCGTCGTCTCAATCACTTGAACTTCGGCACCATAAATGATCTTTCGAGAAAGGACTTAGTAATAGGCTTACCTAGACTAAAGTATGAAAAGGATCATCTTTGTTCAGCATGCCAATTGGGAAAAAGCAAGAAGTATGCCCACAAACCCAAACCTACAAACTCAGTTATGGAAGTTCTTCATACCATTCACATGGATTTATGTGGACCCATGAGAGTGCAGAATATTTACGGGAAGAAATATGTGTTAGTTGTGGTTGATGATTACTCTCGATTTACTTGGGTTAAGTTCTTAAGGACAAAGGATGAAACTCCATATATCATCATTAAACTCATCAAACAACTGCAGGTTCGAATTAACAAAACTGTCAGAATCATCCGAACAGACAATGGAACTGAGTTTGTTAATAAAGAACTTAGTGAGTTTTATGAAAGTGTTGGAATCAGTCATCAAAGAAGTGTTCCACGAACTCCTCAACAGAACGGTGTAGTTGAAAGATGAAATCGAACTCTTGTGGAAGCCGCAAGAACAATGCTGATTTACTCAAAGGTTCCAATGTTTCTCTGGGCTGAAGCCATTGCCACTGCATGCTACACTCAAAATCGATCCCTAATTCACACATCTCATGGAAAAACTCCATATGAACTTGTCCACAATCAAAAACCTAATCTTTCATTCCTTCGTGTGTTTGGTGCATTGTGTTATCCAACTAATGAGGGTCAAGACTTAGGTAAACTTAAAGCTAAAGCGGACATTGGAGTATTTCTAGGATATGAACCAAGCAGAAAAGGATACCGAATCTACAACAAAAGAACCCGAAATATCATGGAAACAATTTACATTACGTTCGATGAGCTGACCGGTCAAATGGCTCCAGGAAAACCCAGTTCTGGACCCGCATCACAACCTTCCTCAAGTAGTCCCATCAGTTCTACTCTTGTTTACAATCCCTCACCAGCAACTCCATATGTACCACCGTCAGAAGATGATTTGAAGAAATTATTTGATCCAATGTTTGATGAACACTATGAGCCAATTGCTAATGATCTATCAAATCCATCAACAGAGGCTGCTCCTATCCCTGTCAACGTAGATAACCCTTCAGTTTCTATGTCATTAAGTCAGAAGAGGCTGCTGTTGATCACTCTGTCTCATCAATAAATCCTCAATCATCGAGTGTACATCATGGAATTGTTTCTGGCACCTATGATGGAGATAATCCCTTTGCTACTCCTGAAGATGCTCCCTTTGAGAACATATTTGCTCCTGAACCATCATCAGAACCATCTTCATCAGGAGAAAATGACTCTGCTACTTCAGTTCCTCAACAACAACCACATGAACACCTTAGAAAATGGATACATGATCATCCACTGGACAACATCATTGGAAACCTTTCTCGTCCAGTATCCACTCGTAAACAACTTGCAACTGATGCCTTATGGTGCTTCTTCAACTCCGTACTCTCTAAGATCGAACCAAAAGACGTTAAAACTGCCATGAATGAAGACAGCTGGTTCAATGCCATGCAAGAAGAAATTCATGAGTTTGATCGACTAGATGTTTGGGAATTAGTACTTGCACCTGACTGTGCTATGATCATTGCTCTAAAGTGGATCTTCAAAGTAAAACTTGATGAGCATGGTGATGTGTTAAAGAACAAGGCTCGATTGGTTGCAAAAGGATACCGTCAAGAGGAAGGTATTGACTTTGAAGAATCATTTGCTCCAGTTGCACGCATCGAGGCAATCAGAATCTTCCTGGCTAATGCTGCAAGTAAGAATATGATAGTCTATCAGATGGATGTAAAGACGGCTTTTCTTAACGGAGATCTTAAAGAAGTCGTATACATCAGCCAACCGGAAGGTTTTGTGAATCCAGAGCATCCTACTCATGTCTATCGCTTGAAGAAGGCTCTTTACGGCTTGAAGCAAGCTCCAAGGGCATGGTATGATACACTATCAAATTTTATTCTATCTACTGGATTCAACAAAGGAGCAGTTGATCCGACATTGTTCACCAGAAAGTCAGGCAAACATTTAATTCACGTTCAAATATATGTTGATGATATTATTTTTACCTCGACTGACCCCAATGAATGTGACCGTTTTTCTAAGGAGATGAGCTCCAAATTTCAAATGTCAATGATGGGACAAATGTCATTTTTCTTGGGATTACAAATTTCACAAAGTCCCAGAGGCATTTTTATCAATCAATCTAAATATGCTAATGAAATTTTAAAGAAATTTGGATTTGACACTTGTGACACCGTTGACACTCCCATGGTGGAGCGTACCAAACTAGATGAGGACCACTCAGGGATCAGGGTAGATCAAACGATATATCGAAGTATGATTGGATCCCTGATGTACCTCACAGCCAGTAGACCTGATATTCTATTCGCTGTATGCATGTGTGCTAGATACCAGGTTAAGCCTACCAAAAAGCACCTTGAAGTGGTTAAACGGGTCTTTCAGTATCTCCAAGGAACCATCAACAAGGGACTTTGGTATCCGAAGGACACCGGTATGTCACTAACAGCCTATGCAGATGCTGACCATGCAGGATGTCAAGATACACGTCGAAGTACGTCTGGAGGTGCTCAGTTTTTGGGTGATAAGCTTGTGAGCTGGTCTTCAAAGAAACAAATGAGTACTTCTATATCATCTACAGAGGCTGAATACATAGCCATGTCATCTTGTTATGCTCAAATCCTATGGATGAGATCCCAATTATCTGACTATGGCTTCAACAAAATCCCTCTGTATTGTGATAAAAAAAGTGTCATTGCTCTCGCTTGCAACAACGTTCAACATTCAAGGGCAAAGCACATCGACATTCGACATCATTTCATTCGGGAACAAGTGGAAAAAGGTGTGGTATAACTCTATTTTGTGAGGACCGAATACCAGTTAGCAGACATCTTCACCAAAGGTCTTCCAAGAGAACGTTTTGAGTTTATCCTTTCACGATTTGGTCTAAAGAGTCTTCAACCAGAGACACTTAAACGCCTTCAAGAGGAAGACGAGGAGTAAATGGTTGTCTTCATCTATCTTTTGTATATATATATTTTTTTTTCAAAAAGAAAAATACAAAATTTCAAAACCCACAAAAGAAAATAGAAAAATATAAAATTTTCAAAATCCATAAAATTATAAAATCTTGAAAAATCCCTAAAATATTGATATTTGTTCATTTTTTTCTTAATTCGATATCATCTACGGACTTTGTGTTGACTTTCAAAGAATATCACGGGTTTTTAGATGTTCTTCGAATGTACATAAATTGCTTTAAAAAAAATGAGACGGAGAAAAATAGTGGTTTATTATCATTTCAGGCAGTAACCCGTTTTAAAAGGAAAGAACAGAGCCATGCTTAATCTTATTTTTCAAATCTCATGCTCTGATTCTTAAAATAAATGTTTGTCATCAAAAAGATAAATGTTTTTTTTCCAAATATTTTTCCGTCTAATGATTCTTCTGAAAAATATTAGTCATCTAATGTAAACAAAATTGCTTTGAAAATACCTCGGGCTCTATTTTTGAAAATCATCCGGGCTTATCTTTGTCAAACTCTCTAACACTCAATCAACAACTCATGTCATTGATTGAGGGGGAGAATTATTTCAATTCAATCAAAAAGGTTATTTTTCAAACAATTAGCACGTAAAAGAGCAAGGTCTACTTTTGGAAAATAAAAAAGAACAATGTTTTATATAATTGATTCAAGACCTTGGCTAATGTTATGTTTACAAAAGATATTTATGCATGATTGGTCAATGGAGTTCAAAGTCTCAAAATCTAATCCTTATCAGTTAAAATGTATTTCAAAAGCAAGTCACTATTCTCTTCAAAAGCTCTCAAAATTTAATTTAAATCAATAGAGATCACAACTCTCAAAGGATTTGAAAATTGTGATCGAGGGAGAATTTGTGATTTAAATTGGATTTAAACTGATAATTCAATAAATGGTTTTATACGTGATTAACAAGCTCTCCTCCCTGCATGTGCCAAACGATTTCAAATTTTCCATGCACATGTTAAGGGGGAGCATGTATATCAAACCACAAAGGATTGAAACGTGATTGATTTATCTCTAGGTGCAGGTTTTCCCTAATATGTGCTAAACAATTTCAAAATCAGATGCACATATTGAGGGGGAGCAAATTTTTGAAAACCACATTCTTTCCGAAAATATCTTTAACTGTATGTTAAACACTGATTTTGATCGGGAAAGTGATGTCGACATTTTTAGAAAATATTTATCAAAAAAGTGAATTCTTCCTCTTGCCTCCATGTGCCAAAATGATTTCAAACATATGATGCACATATTGAGGGAGAGCCGTTTTCTAAAATATCAAAAACGATTCAGGTACAAAATGCTTTGATAATATATCACAAGTACCTGGATTGTGTTTCAAATGGTTTTCAATTGGTTCCAATGGCTGATGAACAATACCAAATAGACCAACCAAATTTACTTTATGTATGGTGATATAAGGATGGTTAGGTTAGGTATTCGTTCCCACGATCCCGCCAGAGTCGGAGGGATCTACCCAGGGACAATCCAATAGATAGTGTAGAGTCCTTAGGTATGATGAAAAAAAGGAGTAAAGTGAGATATGGGAAGAGTGCAGACTTAGATAGAGCTAGAACTGGAATAAACCTAACAAGGTTCTAGTAATGAAGTCTCGGTAAGCACTGAAGGGGTTGAAGAATGAAAAAGAATTGAATGTGAAAAAGAGTGAAAAGAAATAGCCCTCCATTTATTCAACCTTAGGGCAGAAACCGGGTTCAATTCGGATGCTACTAGCTGTTACCTAGGTAACACCGGTATTGAAGACAAGACGTCAGGGACCCAGTGACACACTGCACTACATCTTCCCAAGCTACTCAAGTTCCTCTTAAAAGGACTTGTTTCATTCTCACAGGGGAACCTACATTATCTATCGACTTTCTCTTAGAGATGGTTGATATTGAAGAAGGAGACCCTCTCCCTAGTCTCCGGCATAGGAACCAAATGTGCACAATTGAGTCTAGAGCCACGAGATCATCAATAAATCTCATTAAGGACACAATCAACGAAGACTCTCTGTTTGACACAATGTGGAAAGAGAGAATATATTTTAAGAGTCCTACGCATTATCCTTGTGGTATTGCCAGAACATCTGAGTGATATGCAAACATATTCACAATGAAGATGGAAAGCCTTCTAGAGCTAACATCAAACAAGCTCTTGGTAGGTGGCATGTGAGATCTATCCAATAGATCAACCATGTGACAACTAAACAGAAACAATGGGGCGATTCATAATTTTGAATCAATCTTGGTTCAGGATATGGATTGGCGGATACCTTTGAAAACCGCTCGTTGTGCTTAAAATTCTTTTCTCTAGCACATCGACTGTGTATTAATATTTCAAAATTAAAAGGTGTTTATGATTGATAATTAATTTTCCTTAAAACCTTCGTTGTATTGCAAAAACATTTTATTTTGAGCAGTACACGATTGTTTCTCAAATCTATTTTCATCAATCAGTGAATCTCAAATTCGCTGGTTCACTCACTCCGTGTTGTCTTCTTTGAGACGTTCCGGTTTGAGAACGGCTAGAGCAGCTGCGAAACCCAGTCAAGGAGATTCTTCGGAATTATACCTGATCACAGGCAGTACTTGTACTGATCAACGGGGAACCGTGGGTCGTGTACCTCAATTCAGAGAAAGTGATAAAAGAAACTTTCATGAGCTTTATTGCTAACTGTTGTATGCAGGTACACCCAACGTTTGCAGCTGATCAGAATGGAGAGGTCAATCCATAGCCGAATGCTCACACATCACATTCATTTCAAAAGAAATCATGATTAGTGCATCAATGACTCTGATATTCTCACTCCATGCTTCTGCTACACTGCTACAAATATCATGAATCAACTAAAGCTTCCGCTACTCTGATGAGAAGAAATCATGATCCAAAATGTGAGCATGTCGGTCCAATGTCACAACATCACATAATTTCAACACTACAATGGAAGAGTCAGAGATTTATGCAAGCTGATGATCTTAAAGCTGGCTCAAAACTCATCGTCACGTGGATCAGTTAAAGACCTCCACTTGAATTATCCAAACAAGCAAAACATGAAGAATCAAAGACTACAAGCTATAGAGCAATGAACTTAAACAAGAATCCAAGAACAATCTTAATGTAATATCTGTTTGTATTATGTGTAATTTGAGGTGACCTCCCTTAGGGGGAGATTGTTAGGATTTAGAAAATCCTGCCGTTAAAGAGTCGGTCACCTCAAGTATATGTATTCATTAGAAAGCTTGTAGTCGTAGTCAAGTTATGGTAATAAGTAGTTAGTTAAGTAACACCGTGGAGGACGGACGGGTCTTTACCCACTGTATGCCTAATCCACAGCCCGTTGGTGGCGTTTATTGTAAGACACTATAAATACCCTCTACCTCCCAAGGTAGAGGGTTGGAGGCTCAATACCATTTTTCTTTGTTTCACATAGTTCCCAACTCTCTTCCCTTTCTCTCTCTAGAACTTTCTCTCTCTAAAACTTGTAAACGCCCCATATGTTATTGGTTTGATGTGTTTGTGAAATCCTATGTCTTACAAAAATCATTCTGGAAAAGTTAAAGTGTTGATTGGTAGCTAATCCCACTAATGCAGAGGCTATATTTGATCCAAATTGTTCCCATGAAGTACTCTTGGGACTTAAGCAATAAAGCAAAACATGAACTAGATACTTCCATTGAGGACTAAACAAGGGTTTCTTAAAAGTTGTTTCAGTGAGTGAACCTTCATACCCTATATCTCTAAGTGTATCCCAAAGTACTTGTTTGTCAAAATGAATAGCCCCTTCTTCATCATCAAACAATAAATCTTCCCTAATTGTGGCTTCACTAATTCTAACTATCTTTCCAGCAACCTTAGCCTGAATATATGATTCGTCATCTTGCATATGAGATCTAGCAGTAGCCCAAAATTCTTGATGTCAAGTTCGACCAAAAGAGCATAATTGATTGAAGATCCGAACAGGAAATCAACTATGTCATGAAAAGTGACATTAAACAGTGTCTTGTCCAAGTTAGCAACCATGTTATGCTTACTAACACTGTTACGATTAGCCATTGTGTTTTGGTATAAGAAAGAATGGTGCGTTGAAGGTGAATGTTGATGAGAGAAGAGAGATATGGATGGATAAGTATAAAGATGAGAGGGAAAATCGGAGGGTAGTTATTTATAGGTAAGATTTAAAAAATCAAAGCCCAATTAATAAAGTTACCGTTGTTTGAATTTTACCCCTTATTTTGACCGTTGGAACAATACGTTGACAAGACTGCAGTGCTTTCCACGTAAGCAGTACTTTCAGACCAGTACTTTCAGATAAAGTCTAAGCAGTACTTTCCATCCTTTTCTTCACTATGGAAAAAACATCAAAAAGCATTGTATTGCCTCCCTTTAAACAATGCATGAGACTAACTAACTAACTAATAAGTCCTCCCCTTAATTGTAGCTTAATAGTTAATCATACCAATACTCACCACTAAATGATTGAATCTTGAAACATCAAATCCCTTTGTGAGTAGATCAGCTACATTATCATCTGTGTGGACCTTGACAACATTAATGAGCCTATGCTTATAACAATCTCGAATAAAGTGATGCCTAATCTGAATGTGCTTGGTCTTGGAATGATAAACAGGATTCTTCACAATGCAAATTGTACTCTCATTGTTAATGTAGATAGGAGTATTCTTAAAATTAAATCCATAATCCAAGAGTTGATTTTGCATCTACAGTACTTGTCCACAACAGCTTGCAGCAGCAACATATTCTGCTTCAGTGGATGATGTTGCTGCAATGGTTTGTTTCTTACATTGCCATGAAACTAATCTTCTTCCAAGATATTGGAATCCTCTAGTGGTTGATCTTCTGTCATAATTATCACCTGCATAATCATTGTCTGAAAAAGCTTCCAAGTGAAAAGGTGAATCCTTAGGATACCACAACCCTAACTTAGGTTGTTGTTTGAGATAACTAAAAATTCTTTTGACTGCATTCATATGAGAGACCTTGGGTGAGACTTGATATCTTGCACATAAACAGACAGCAAACATGATATTAGGTCTAGATGCAGTTAATTACATAAGACAACCAATCATTGATCTGTAAAGCTTGACATCCATATCTTGTCCATCTTCATCCTTTTCTAATGAGTTTATAGCTTTTATGGGTGTGGTGACTGGCTTGATAGCATTGAAGTTAAACTTCTTAAGAATGTCAGTGACATACTTATCTTAACTAATGAAGATTCCAGCCTTTGATTGTTTAACTTGAAGCCCCAAAAAGAAAGTTAATTAACCCATGGAACTCATTTGAAATTCTTGTTGCATGAGCTGTTCAAATTCATTCACCATTGACTGTTTTGTAGCTCCAAATATAATATCATCCACATATACTTGAACAAGCATGATATCCTTTTTGTCTCTCTTGATAAACAAAGTCTTATCAATTGCTCCTCTTCTGTTGCCATGTTGAAATAGAAAAGTGGAGAGTCTCTCATACCAAGCTATAGGGGCTTGATGAAGGCTATACAGAGCCTTAATTACTTTGTAGACTTTGTTTGGATATGCAGGATCCTCAAAACCAGGAGGTTGTTTTACATAGACTTCCTCTGTGATTTTGCCATAAAGAAAGGCACTCTTGACATCCATTTAATAAACAGGAAAGCCCATATAAGATGCAAAAGCAAGGAATAATCTAATGGCTTTAATCCTTGCTACAAGAGCAAATACTTCATCATAGTCCACTCCTTCTTCTTGTCTATAGCCTTGTGCAACCAATTTGGCTTTGTTCTTGATGACATTGCCTCTTTCATCTCTTTTAACTCTGAAAACCCATCTTGTACCAATGACCTTCTTTCCATCTGGTAAATCACATAGTACCCAAACATCTTGAAGTTTGAATTGAAGAAGTTCTTCTTGCATGGCTTCAACCCAACTCTCTTTGGCTAAAGCTTGAGCTACATTCTTGGGTTCTTCTTGAGAGATAAAGCAGGTAAACAAGCATGTTTGTTGATCCTTATGATTCAGCATGTTTTGTTTATAAACAAAGCTAAGTAAAGCATTATGTAGCATAGAGAAACCTTTAGCTTTGGTTCTTGTGAGCACCCCTGATGTAGAAGGTCCAATGATTTGACTAGCAGGATGATCTTTATGAACTCTTAATGTAGGAGTTTGTGGAACTTCAAGATCATCACCCAAAATTTGTGAAATCAGGTTCTGCATTGGAATTTGAGAAAATACCTTCATCATCTAACTCATCATCAGTGTCTTCTAATCCAGGCATTTTAGGATAATTCAAATCATCAGAAGTACTGTCAATTGGCGCAACAGTACTTTGTTCAAAAGTACTGTGATCTAAAGAACTGTGAGAGTAATCTGTAGACTTACCCTTTTTGTTTGCTTCTTCATAAGCTCTTCTTTGATCATCCTCATAAGATTGTGCTATTGTTTCTTGAAAAAGCATCCTATGAAGCTCATCTTGGAGAGCCTGATCTTCAACAGACAAAGTGGATTTTGGTTCAACAGTACTTTTCTCCTTTTCAATTGTTATAGGTTCTTCATCAGGAACAACATCAGGTCTAATATTGATTCCATGAACAATGTACTGTAAATCTTCTTCTTTGTGAACAACTTGATTTTCTTCTCTGACAGGAACATAGTTCATAGAAGGAGTCAAAACATCAAGATCAAACATCCAATCAGGACCTTTACCTTTTTGATTTTCTTGATCTTCTAAAAATTCAACATGAAGACAATCTTGAACCTTTTTGCTACCTTGTTGTACACTCTAAATCCTTTGCTATTGGTACAGTAACCCAATAAGTATCCTTCATCAGACTTGCCATCAAATTTACCCAGAGTATCAATAGTATTGAGAATAGTCAGAGGGCATCCAAAAGGTTTCATAAAACTAATGTTGGGTTTGTTTCCCATAAGCAACTCATAAGGTGTCTTCATCTGAGGTTTAGTGACTGATACTCTATTTAACACATAGCAAGCAGTACTTACAGCTTCAGCCCAAAATTGAATAGGTAATAAAGAATTTGCAAGCATTGTTCTGGCTGTTTCTATCAATGTTTTTTTTCTTTCTTTCTGCCACACCATTTTGCTATGGAGTTCTAGCATTGATAAACTCCCTCTTAATCCCTTTCTTGGCACAAAATTCATCCATAAACTTGTTTTTGAATTCAGCCCCATTATCACATCTAATAAATCTTACTTTGAGTCTCAATTGATTTTCAAGGGCGATTATAAGATCATGTATAGCATCAAAGGTTTCATCTTTAAATCCCAAGAAAAAGACCCAACTAAATCTACTACAATCATCTGTTACAACTAAGCAGTACTTCTTCTTGTTTAAGCTTGCAACAGAAACAGGTCCAAACAGATTCATGTGCAACAACTCTAAAGGTTCTCTAATAGTTCTTTCCTCAATCTTCTTGCATGAAGCTTTGTGTTGTTTACCCTTCTTGCACGCCAAACATGAATGATCATTCCCATGTCCTAATCTTCTATGCCATAGGATCATTCCCTAATGGAGGTAGAATTACTGCAAGAAGAGTTGCATTTGTGTTGCCTTTAACCAGCTTGTTGATATTTTTGAAATTCACATGTCCTAATCTTCTATGCCATAGATGTGCTTCTTCAAGTGTTGCTTTTGCTACTAAACATGTTGCTCTTTCAGTAGAGTTAAGATTCTTCAAATCTAGACTGTACACATCATTGGTTCTTGGTACTCTCAGTGTTACCAAGTGATCATCAACAAGCTTGAACTCATGGGTAAGAATAAGACATTTTGTGTTAGTGAATAACACAGGGTGCTTCTTGTCACAAATCTGAGATACTGACAAAAGATTAAACTTGAGCTCCTTTACATAACGAACATTTTCAAAGTCTATGCTTCCTGCCTTGATGGTTCCTTTCCCAGTAATTCTACCTCCATTAGGATCATTCCCAAATACAACTCTTCCTCCAAAATATGATCTAAAATTTGACAGAATCTCTTTGTCTCCTGTCATGCTTCCAGAGCAACCACTATCAACAATTAAATGATCTTTAAACTCCTCTTCTGGGTTTCCCTGCACAAAGATGAAAGAGTTAGTTTCTTTTAGGAACCCAAGCCATTACTGACTTGTATTCCCCTTGTGGAGTGACATACTTAAATTCTTTAAGTATGTAATCTCCACTATTTTTGAAAGCATGACCAAGTATTGTCTTTTGTTCCAAAACATGTGTTGGTTTTTCAATGAAACTCTCTTTTTCAACAAAAATCTCCTTTTCTTTTTCAACAAAACTTGCTGAAAGTACTGTTTGTTCCCCATCAGTACTTTCTTTCTTAACCCAGTTGGTTTTAACTTTTTGTGTAGATTTCTTTGATCTAGGTACTCTATTTGAGGTGTAATGCCTTCTAGGTTGATAGTAATTGGATCTCCTAGGGCTTCCATTCAAAAAAGTGCTAGCAGTACCTTGATTGGGTGAAAACCTAGCAGTACGTTGAGAAGGTACTGCTTGAGAAACTTTTGACTTACCAGTACCTTGAAAAGTGCTTGAGGGTACTGGTGGTTTTGAAAAAGGTCTTTTCTGGTGAGGGTATTTATAGTCTTTTGAGAAATTACTGTGGTTAACCCTATGTGAGTGATTCCAAACTGGTTTATTTTCCCTTGGCTTTTGGTTGGTAGTTTTAGTCTTTGGGAATTGACTAAAATATTCTGAGTGAAAGTCACAATCCTTAATCAAATGATCACCACTATAACACACAAAGCATAATTTTTGACCCATATTTCCAAAATTTCTTCCTTTAGTTCTATGATCAAAACTATCCTGACTTTTTTGTGAATGATGAAAACTATCCTGACCAAAACTATCCTAAAAAGATTTAGCTGTATTTTGAAAAGTTTTTCTTGAAGGTACTGCTGAATGTTTAGCAGTACTTTGAGTTGAAGGTACTGCAGAAATCTTAACATTATCATCCTTAGGTTTCTCAACTGTTTCTTTTGGGGATTCAAAACTAGATGGACCTGAATTAGATTGACCAGTAAGCTTTTTACTAAACTCTAAATTGTCTACTCCAAAACAAGAAACATCTGTCCTAAGAGGTTGAAAACTACCAGTTGGTGGAGGAACTGCATTATAACCCTTGTCTTTCTTAAATTCAGGAGGTGTTTGACTAATTGATTCCTCATTACTAGATGTGTTCTCTTCTGAGCTAATGAGTTCATCATCACTAGTTGTTATCTTCTCTGAATCAATTTGTTCCTTATCACTAGGTGGGTTTTCTTCTATATCGCTAAACTCCATACCAAAACCTAGGCCAGTTTTAATGTGTGCTCTTTTTTGTTTTTCAACAAAACTAACATGTGAAAGACCAGATTCTTTCCTAGCATCAAATTTTTCTAACAATTCATCCCTTTCTTTAGTCATCTTTTCAAGTTCAGAAACCTAACATCCTAACTTCCATTCACTCAATTTTAATTGATAATCTTATTGCTCATATTTTTTTGCCCAAGCCATTTCATTATTTTCATGAGTTATTATTTTGGCTTCCATTGACTCTAAAGTTATTTGATAACCAGCTACCTCAGACCTAGCCCTTCTACAATTATCTCTTTCAGTCACATAATCTGTAAGCACTTTTTGATACAAATAATTACACTTAGGACATACCTCAGAGATAGTGGATGAACTTGGTGAAGTAGCTACCATGGCAAGCAGAACAGGTTCTTCTTCACTTTCCATGCTCCAATCAAAGCTTCCAAGGCCATCTCTTGATTCTAAAGCAGCAAATCCTGGTTCCTCATCAAAAGTTGTGCTCCAATCAAACTCTTCCATTGCAACCATAAAGTATGTTACTGGTTCATCATCAAATTTAGCACTCCAGTCAACCTCTGATAGATTTTCTTGAGCAACCAAAGCTTTTGGGTTTGTTTTAATAATAGGAATTTCCTTTAGTTCAAGTTTGGGTTTTTTAATCATTCTATTTGCCTGATATTTAGCAAACTTGCATTCTCTTGCAAAGTGTCCAGGCCTTTGACAATTAAAGCATTCAATCTTGGATTTGTCAAACGTGATACCCTGTTTAGGTTTGAAGTCAATGCCTCTTTCTGTTTTCTTCATGAACTTCTTGATCCTTGCTGTGATCATGGCGACTTGCCATCTTATGTCAATTTCTTCTAGAGCATCCTCTTCAATTTGTGACAAATCTTCTTCATAAGTAACAGGTAAAGTGGCTTGTTGAGCGAAGAAGGAACATACAACTTCATAAGAGTTGATGGTGTTTGTTGGTGATGAGGTAGGGGTAGTCATGGTTGTGTAAATATGCTGTTTATCACCAACAGTACTTTGAGCAGGATAAGCAGTACTTTTAGTGGAAGTACTGCTTCTATTTTTAGAAGACACAAAAGCAATGATGTGAGATTTTGAACTTGTTTGGCCATTCATCTCATGCTCATATACCTTTAAATGGTTGTAGAGATCATCAAAGTCCATAGAGTCCAAACCAGGTTGTCCTTTAATCATAGTATCAATCACATGCCATACGGATGGCAAACTTCTTAAGAACTTCAGGTTTGCATCTTCAATAGATACCTCTGCATTGTATAACTCTAGCATACTAAGAAGATTTTGGAATCTGTCATAGGCAGCATCAAGACCTTCTCTTTCACCAACAGTGAATGTTTCAAACTGTTGCTTCAACAGATTTCTATGCATCTTCTTGGAAGCATCATTACCTCCAAATCTTGTCTTGAGAGCAGCCCATAGTTGTTTTGCATCCTTAGCATCATGGAACTTTAGTAAGTGACCATCAGGAATAGCAGACAACAGTATGTTGAGAGCCTTTTCTTGATTTCTTTTTGTAGCTGCTGGCAAGGTAGGCTTAGGTGGTTTAGGTTGTCCAGGAACTTCTACAGGTTCTTCAAGAACGACATTACCATTGACAATCACTTTCCATAATGCAAGGTCTGTAATTGCAATGTATTGCCTCATCTTACCAAAAATTAACACTTTGTATTTCAAAATACATTTGAATAATTAAAATTCAGCTCAATGTGTCATTTTTGATATAACCATTTTGAATCCAAGAAAAATATCAAGGATTAGTCCAAGCACCCAACATGACTGAAAAAATTTGTGGTCCTCCTTGTTTCAATATGTCCGGACCAAGCAAAATCCAAACACCAGCCCAATACTTCGAAAAGTGCAATCCATAACCAAACCCTAAACAATATGGGTATAAAAGAAAATTAACTTTTAACCCTAATATCAATTTTATTAGTTGACCCAAGTGTAAAACACTTCCGCCCCCTGTTGGAATCACTCCTAAACCTAATTCAAGTGTTAGTGATTCATATGTAATAGTTAGCTTAATTATGGCCTTTATGTTAGTTATTAGCTTAGGCTTATGTAGAAGGCCCATAAGCCTAGGTCCAAGTCCACTAAGGAAAGGAAGGGACTAGGAGTGTTGCCCTAAGTCCCTCTCCTATAAATACTATGTAATAACCCTCACTTGAGGGTTGGTTGTTCAATTTACTCTTTCATTCCTACGCCTAACTCTTCTTTACATTTATACGTGTGTGTTTGAGTGATTTGTTCATCCGATCTTCTCTCTATCTCTTTCTAGTGTGCTTGTGTTGTAAACATAGTGACCTAGCAGTGGTATCAGAGCCAAATAGTTGGGTGAATCGGTTTGTTTTTGAAGTGGGTTTTGGTCCTACGCGTAACTACCGGTTTACAAACTTTGGTTCACTTAAAAACATATTTTTTACACTTTTTAATCCAAGATTCTTGTCCTTTCAACGTTTTAAGGTGTTAAAATATCTGTTTTTGGCAAAAAGTTTCAACCTTTACGTGTGGATCATCCTTTTTTAACTTGGTTTTTAACATGGTAGTTGTTCTACACGTAACTATTTTAGACGCTTTGGATCATCAAGTTTCACACTTTTGTGTTATTTTGGTGATATTGAAGCTATTTCATCACAAAAATATGGTTTAGAAACATCTTTGGGTAAAAGTCATCTTACGAGTAGTTCTACGCGTAGCAAAACCCGAAAACTACGCGTAACTTACTCCTTGGTTTGATCTTCAGTTTTCGTGGTTTACTCCGTGTTTTCTTGCTTGGATAAGCCTGAAAATACGTCGACTTTGGATATCTTTTGCACTGTGATAGTGTAAGAGATCACTTGGGCAAAAACCCTAAAATTACGCATAAGCATAAGCTTACGCGTAGACCTTTTACGCATAAGATTTATCTTACGCCTAAGCTTTGTCTTACGCATAAGTTAATCCTACGCCTAATTTTTCTACGCCTAACTTACTGTTTACGCATAACTTTAGTGCTTTTCTCCTTACTTACGTGTAAGCTAAACCTACGCGTAACTTTTGCTGTTACGCGTAACTTTGGTGTTTTTACGCATAAGTGCTACTTGGCTTTATTGTGATTTCTACGCCTAAGGATACTTCATCAACAAAGGTTCATTCGACTACAAAGATCCATTTAACAACACAAGTTTTCAACATGTCACAACCACCATACTCTAACTATTTCCCTTACACTTATAATCAACAAAACAACAACAACTAAGTCCACAACATCAACAATAGAATCAACAACAAGCAATTTATCAACAACAATTTAATCAACAACATACTCCATAACTTGCAGCAATTCCACAACCTCAAATGGTTCAACCACCACCAAGTCTTCAAGTACAACCTTACACAAACTTCTACAATCAACATCCATCCAGGAATACTATGAAGGAACCGACATGGTTTGGCAAGATGTGTGAAGCCTTAAGTAGCCAACAATCAATTCATGAAGATGGCTCACTTGATAGACCTCCAATGCTCACTCCCGGAGATTATGATCAATGGGTGATAAGGTTCTTTAGGTTTTGTGATCTAAAGAAGCCACATGGAAAGTTTTTAAAGAAGGTCATTATGGAAGGTCCATTCCAGATGCCTACTGTTATCACACCTGCAGATCCAGATGCCAATCCACCAAGAGATGCTGTCTCTAACATTGCAACTATCTCCGACCTCAATGGTGATGAACTTCTACACTTTGAAGCCGATGAACTAGCAATGCAATACATCCTTTTGGGACTACCCAATTCGATCCTTCAAAGTGTTGATGCTCAAAAGACAGCTAAAGCAATGTGGGAACATATTCATCTTCTAATGGAAGGCACAACACTCAATCAGGAAGACATGGAATCCAAAATCTACTTGGCTTATGAACACTTCATGATTGAACCAGGAGAGACTTTAGAGTCATATCATCATCGCTTTTCAGACATCATTAATGATTTGGGCAAACACAACATTATCATGCCTCGAATAGCTATCAACACTAAGTTCCTAAGTAGTCTTGGTCCGGAATGGGAGAAGCATGTCATTTTTCTCCGTCAAGCTAAGAACCTTCATCATGCTACATAAGGATTGTTGTACGACTATTTGAAGCCTCACCAAAAAGAAGTTGACAAAGAAAGGACTATCCGTGGACTCCCGACTTCACAGACAATTCCTGATAATCAACAACTTGCTTTGTGGGCCCAAACCAATCTTCCTCCTCAAACAACTCAGCAACCAGCTCCTCAACCAACTGCAACCATTACACCACATGATCAGTCACAGCATCAACCTCAACAAAACCAATTGGTTCCATACAACAACAACAACAATGCTCAAGCACTTTACAGTGAAGCTGATGAGGACTCTGATGCTTTTGATGAATTGCAACAAGGATTTGTTATGATTGCTAAAGCCTTCGGTCGGTATACAAACAAATCCAACAATCGCATTCATTCCTCATCCAATACAAGAAATCAAGTTGTTGTAAACAATGGACGCGTTGAAGTTCAGAACCATGGTTATGGTCGTCAGATGGGAGGTGGTCAAGGGTTTAATGCTATTGGAAGGAATAACCTGGGTGCTCCACAACAACAGAGAGCTCAAGTGGTTGAACAGGGGAATACTCAGAATGGGGTTAATGGTATTCGTTGTTATAACTGCAATGAAAAGGGTCATCTGGCTAATGCATGTCCTAAGCCGAGGACAAGAGGCAAAGCTTATTTCAAAGAGGCTTTGCTCTTGGCTCTTAAGGATGAAGCTGGTGGAACTCTTAATAACAAGGAACAGAGCTTTATGGCAGATGCAGATTCTGATGATGACATGGAAGACTTGCAGGCTAATGCAGCAGTGATGTTGATGGCACAAATGCAAGCTCTACACATGAGTGATACAGGCCTAGTGTATGACACTGATGGCTTGTCTCAGGTACCTGAACAAACAATTATCATTAATAATCTAATATCTCCGCCAACATCTGAATCCAGCAAGGCTCAGAATGTTCAAAATGAGTCGTCCACATCTCATTCTGACGATTTTCAACTAGACCCCGTACTCAAATTGACTCCGTGGTTATACTTGAGGATTTGCATAATGAAAATGTTGTGTCTCACGTTGAACACGCTGAACCTTTGCCTAGTCCAGATGTTGATCTGTTACTTAAAGACCAACAATCCCGAATGGAAAAATGTCATGAATTAAATCAGCAATTAAAAAGTAAAAATGCACTGTTAACCAAGGATATTGAATGCTTAAAAATGGAACTCAACTTTTTCAAAACTCAAGAAAACCGTGAAAAAGGTTTTGAAGCCGCTTTTGCAAAATCTCATAAAAATGAACAATATTTAGAACGACAGATGCGTGATCTAGCCGCTTCGAAGAATGCCTCGTTGTCTGAAAGAGAACAACTGAAACATGAACATAAACAGCAAATTAACGCTCTCACCTTGGAAAATAAAAAAGCTAAGGCTGAGTTGTTAAATTTCCAAAAACAGTTCTCTGAATACAAAAAGCATTCAACGAAACGAATAGATGACCATCTTGAAAAAATTATCGGCTTGCAAAACAAACTTAAAGAGTTTCGAAATGTTGTTTACAAATATGGTGAGTCAGTCACAGCTATTCAAAAGTTTACTTTAAAACCCAATCCAGATGGACATGGACCGAATCTTGCTGATTACAAACCTAAGCTTTCAACCAAAGCATTCAAACCAAATCCTGAAGTTTCCAGTGCAGAATATAAAATTGATAATTCTGTTATGTGTGTTGTTGAATATCATCGTCAAGAGGAATTAGATGCAGAAGACGAGAGTCGATCAAAATTAGAAAAAGTTGTTTACAACAAACCTTTTAATTATTCACAAGCAATCACTTTCGTCCCACCAAAGGATTCTTCTAACACACCAAGGATTATTACAAGAATGTCTGAGTCTTCTAATGTTAATCCCAAACCAAATTATGCACAAATTTATGGTCCTTTACCTTCCATCAGTGAAGTAAATTCAAAACCTGAAAATCGTCAAATTCTTAGATATTTTGACCTTTTCATGGCTGACCTCAAACTTTTAGAAAATGAGATTGAATTTCATTCTGAGATAAAAGTTGAACATTTTCAATCGCCTCTAGCGCGACAACAAAGAGATATTTTTCAGAAAAGACTTTTACCCAATGTTAAAAATTTGAAAAACTGTGCATTATATTAGGAACGGGATTTTCATAAGGAACTTGGATTGATGAAAGTTGTTTTCGAGAAAACAGAAACATCTATTTCTAACACCAAACGTAAAAAGAAAATGTTACGAAAAGATGTTGATTGACTCTTGGAAGATGTTATCTGTGCTGATGTCTACAATGTTGTGTTATTGCATTCTTTGCCATATGCATTTGATCATATCTCTGCTGATACTGTTGATTCTGTTGTAATCATTGAGAATACTGATAATGTGCTTCAAATCGAGTCATTAAACGCTGAAAATGAATGGCTGTTAAACGAACTTTCAAATTCAAAACGTCGTCTTCAATGGTGTTAAAAAGATTGTCAAAATCATGAACTTGCTTTGCAAAACAAAATCCACCAGTTGAAATCAAAACCGTTTGATTCTAAAATTGAGCAACTGGATGATCAAAACGTGTCTTTGAAATGTCAAATCTCAAAATATGAACAAGAACTTTCAAAAATTAAACAAGAATATGGTGTCATATTTGATTTACTTAAAAAGACTCGTGATGAAGCATCAAACGAACTTGATCATTATCTTGCACACACTAAAGAAGTCATGAATTTTTCTGGAAATCTTCATTCTGAAAATCAAGATTTGGTGCACACTATCATTAAGTTAAGGGAAATGTTAGGAAAGTATGAACAAAGTCAGCCAAGCATCATTAAGCGAATTGCACCTGTAACACTTAGCAAACGTGAACCCAGCATACCTACTGACAAAACACAAGTTGCTAATGTGATTCCCTCTACTGAAACAGGAATAGTTGCCTCTTTTCCAAACGTCAGCACTTCACAGCCTAGGAGCAATACAAGGAAGAATAGGAAGTTGCGACCTAAGAAAAGACAAATAAAGAATGCTGAAGTAGAAGAACACCGTAGGACTTTGAATAAGACTCCAGTTGCACCCACTTTAGATATTGCGTCTGGCAAATGTAATGGAAAAAGTGTTGTAACTAATGCTGAACCTTTAAGTACTTTTGATATTCAGTCTGATGCTTCTTGTGTTATTTGTCGTAAAAGTATGCGTTCTGATTGTCATGATAAGTGTGTTGCTAAGGCTATCTTGTCTCATTTAAGGAATCCTAAGATTCGGAATACTTCTAGGCCCACTACTGCTTCTAAGTCTGTGCTTGGTAAACCGCCCACTTTAGATTCTAAGAAACGAATTGATGTCCCTGTAGCTCCAGTCTTACCTCCAAGGAATGTAGTACCACCTAGTGCATTCACTAAGACTAAAGCTAAGACTAGTTGGAGATGGAAGAAATGGATACATAATACACTAGGATTTAAATGGATGCCTAAAATCATTGATGAGTGTATTTCAACTATAACTGCTTCGGAACCCTCTAACTCTTTGGGTTCCACATCTACTTCTATTCCATCTGTGTCGTCTGTGTGTAATGCAGGTGATACAGATCATCCTTTGGATTGTTGATAGCGGATGTTCCCGACACGTGACAGACAACCTTAAACTGTTATCAAACTTTGTTACAAAGTTCATTGGCACTGTCAGATTCGGGAATGATGACTTCGCAGCTATCATGGGCTACGGAGATTACATCAATGGCAACATCGAAATTAGCAGGGTTTATTATGTGGAAGGCCTCGGTCACAATCTCTTTTCTGTTGGTCAATTTTGTGATGGAGATTTGGAAGTCGCTTTCAGGGAGAAAACTTGTTTCATTCGTGAGCTACAAGGATATGATCTTATGTCTGGCCAACGCTCATCCATTCTCTACACTATCTCCATGCAAGACATGATTGCTTCATCTCCCATTTGTCTACTCTCAAAGGCTACATCTACAAAATCTTGGCTATGGCACCGTCGTCTCTCCCATCTAAACTTTCAAACCATAACCAACCTTGCTCGACACAAACTTGTTGAAGGTCTCCCGAGATTCCGGTATTCTAAAGATCACCTATGTTCAGCTTGTGATCAAGGGAAAAGCACTCGTGCTCATTTTCCTTCAAAGGTGGAACACAACACTCAGCATGTGCTTCATCTTCTTCACATGGATTTGTGCGGCCCGATGCGCGTGCAAACGATTAATGGCAAATGCTACATCTTAGTAATTGTTGATGACTACTCACGATGGACTTGGGTTTATTTTCTTTGAAGTAAAGATCAAGCTCCACATATGATCATCACCTTTCTCACGAAAATTCAAATTCAGCTCCGAAACACCGTCAGACAAATTCGCACAGACAAAGGAACTGAATTTGTGAATCAAACTCTTCGGGAATATTATGAGAAAGTGGGAATTGAGCATCAAACATCTATTGCCCGCACACCAGAATAAAACGGAATTGTTGAAAGACGAAACCGTACGTTAGTGGAAGCTGCCAGAACGATGTTAATCAATGCTAAACTTCCAGATTACTTGTGGGCTGAAGCTGTTTCAACTACATGCTACACTCAGAATCGCTCAATAATTACAAAACGCCACAACAAAACACCATTTGAACTTCTCCACAACCGAAAACCGAATCTTAAACACTTTCATGTATTTGGATCCCTTTGCTATCCGAATAATGATCATGATGACTTTGGAAAGCTCAAAGCCAAAGCTGGCATTGGAGTCTTTATTGGATATTATGAGAATTCTAAAGGTTACCGGATCTGGAATCATCGTACAAAGCAAGTTATGGAAACGATTCATGCTCATTTTGATGAACTCACTGAGATGGCTTCTGAGCATAACAGCTTGGAACCCGATCACAACCGCTTAAACTTCCCCCAAACCCCATCATCAGCTGAACTAAGCCCCCAGCTTACACGTCAACAAATGGAAAGGCTATTTGCTCCTCTGTTCAGTGACGATATTGATGAACGTGCTCCAGGTGTATCTGCTGTTTCTGCTGCTCAACCTGATAATACTCTTATACCTGATACACCTGCCACAACAACTACTGTAGAAGAAGCACCACCAGTTGACTCTACAACAACAGTTGAACAAACTGCTTCCAACGACGCTGAACCAGCTGCTGATGTTCTTAATGAAGTACCCCCACCTGCAGATTTTGATCCAAATGCGTTCTTTAACCCGTTTGCCAATGAAACTGCTGCACCTGATGTCGCGGAATCATCAACAAACCATTTGAATCCTCAAAATCTACATAATGTATATCAACATCAACCCTCTACACATCGCTGGACAAAATACCATCCTCTTGAGAACATCATTGGCAACCCGAATCAACCAGTCGTTACGAGACAACGTCTTCACACAGATGGTGAACACTGCATTTATGCTCTCACTGTCTGCCAATCTGAACCTAAAAACATTAAAGATGAAATGACAAAAGACAACTGGATTGAATCCATGCAAGAAGAACTCAACCAATTCAAACGTCTTGAAGTATGGGAACTGGTTGCAAGACCAACAGGGGTCTACGTCATTGGTCTCAAATAGATTTGGAAGAACAAATTGGATGCTGAAGGGAACGTAATCAGAAATAAGTCACGTCTGCTGGCTAAGGGTTAGAGACAGGAAGAGGGTATTGACTGTGAAGAATCATTCGCTTCGGTTGCTCGTCTTGAGGCTGTTCGGATTTTTCTCGCGTTCGCGGCTCATATGAATATAACGGTCTTTCAGATGGACGTCAAAACTGCTTTTCTAAATGGTCAACTGAAAGAAAAGGTTTATGTCAGCCAGCCAGAAGGATTCGTTGATTCCGAGTTCCCGAACCATGTCTACAAAATGAACAAAGCTCTATATGGTCTCAAACAAGCCCCTCGGGCGTGGTACGATAAGTTATCATCCTTCCTTATTTCCAATAAGTTTACCAAAGGTTCGGTCGACCCTACACTCTTTATACAATATCACGGGGTTCACATCTTAATCGTTCAAATTTATGTGGATGACATCATTTTTGGTTCAACACATTTGAAATACTCAAATGATTTTGCTAAACTTATGACAAAACATTTTGAAATGTCAATGATGGGTGAACTCACATTCTTCCTTGGAATGCCCTTGAATTGTTACACAAATTTGGAATGCAAAACTGTGACACCTATGCCACACCAATGGCTCATACCAAGAAGCTAGACGCTGATTTACATGGGAAATTGGTGGACCCTACCAAATACCGTAGTATCATTGGGTCTCTCATGTATCTAACAGCTAGCAGACCTGACATTGTTTTTGCCGTCTATCTTTGCTCCCGTTATCAGTCAAGACCAACTGAAACCCACCTCTCTAAGGCTAAAAGAATCCTCCGATATATCAAGGGAACCATTAATTTGGGAATCTGGTATCCGAAGGATTCTGGTTTTGAACTAATCGCTTTTTCAGACGCTGGCCACGCAGGATGCTTAGACTCACGGAAAAGTACTTCAGGAGCGTTACAATTTCTTGGTGACAAACTGGTGTCATGGCAATCGAAGAAGCAGGATTGTACATCGCTGTCATCAACCGAAGCAGAATATGTAGCCATGTCGGCGTGTTGTGCTCAAGTCATTTGGATGAGAACACAACTCAAAGACTATGGTTACGTATTTGACAGAATCCTGATGTACTGCGACAATAGGAGTGATATTGCGATCTCGTGCAACTCAGTTCAACACTCAAAATCAAAGCACATCGATCTTCGATATCATTTCATCAAGGATCACGTGGAACAGGGTACAGTTGAATTATACTTCGTGGGTACAGAATACCAATTGGCAGATCTACTCACCAAAGCCTTAGCTCCTGCTAGGTTTAATGAGTTGGTCCACTAGATTGGTATGCGGTGTTTGACTCAAGAGGAATTGGATGAACTCTTAAAACAGTCTTAAAAACCAGTCAAACACCAAAATCTCTTTTGTAAATATTTTTTCAAAAACAAAATACAAAAATATAAAATCAGATAAAATAACAAAAACATTCTTCTATCTATTTTTCTTCAAACATGGCAAGTACATCTCTTTCGTCAACACTCAAATCTTTCAAAATTCAGTATTTTTTCGATCAAGTGTTGAGGGGGAGAAAATAAATACTTAATTGTTTCATAAAATCATTGTACTTGCATGTTACCTTATCCCGGTTGATTCTTTAAAATAATGGTGGTCACATTTCTGGTTTACTGACACTCCTCGGACTAAAATTTATAACCTTTCATTATTTTCTTAAGCCGAGGGGGAGTGTCGTCAAGTTTCTTTCTTAAAATATTTCGTTTGGTAACCAAAATGGAAGTTAAAAGGCATTGGATGAAAATGGAAAAGATGGAGGGACTAAAACTGTCAAAATCTTAAAGTTAATTTTAATAAAACTACCCACCTAACTCATTTATTTCATCACATTAATTATATCACCAAACTCATCCTACGCTTTAAAATCGTTCAACAAATCCGTGATTTGGATCTTCAATTTGTAAGTTGTTTCATAATCTTAACGTGTTTACAAACAATGGTTTTGAATCGTTTACAAATCCAACGGTTAAAACGTGAGATATGAGTGATTGTGTGTTCTACGCATAAGCGTATGAATACATAATCTTGTTTATGTGTTTGTGGTTAAAAAGATAGTGTCAAAACGTTTCTAAAACATCAATGATACCATTTTTATCCTCAAAACTTACCCAGAAACATGGATTGATTGAATCTGGAAAACTAGGGTTTATGCGTGAATTGGGTGTTTTCTTGTGTGAACGTTTCTGGACAATTGGTTGCTTATAATATGTTGTTTATGTGATGAATTGACTATATCCATGATTAGAACTTGCCCAGAAACATCAAAAGTGAAAGAATTGAAATTTAGGGTTCTAGTTCATACGAATTGGGTATTCTTGATTCATGTTGAGTTTCATGTTAAAACTTGGATAAACATACTTATTAGGCTTCTAAGACTTCCCAGAAAAAGTTTGGTGCAATTTCCATGGCTAGATTTCTTACGCGTAATTCTTGAAACTAGGGTTTAAGTTCTACGCATAAGGTTTTTTTTACGCGTAAACTGTTTGACAAGTATTCATGCCATGATCTGTTATAGAATGAATGTATGTGCTAAAATTGATGATATGATGATTTTATTTCAGGTTTGCAACACGTAAAAATCAGAATCAAGGTTGTTAGATATCTACGCATAAGGATCACCTTACGCGTAGCATGTTATGCGTAAGAGAAATCTTACGCGTAAGGTTCTACATATGGGACTACGTGTATCCTGTGAATGATATGCGTAAACAGTGACCTCTACACATAAGGTCTACTCTTACGAGTAAGCCTTACGCGTAAGGTTTTATATGCGCTTAAGCGTAAGCTCTACGCATAAGGTCCCCTTTTTCCTACGCGTAATATTTCTTACGCGTAAGACAAGGTCCTACGCATAAGATTGCGCCTTTACGCGTATAACTCCTGTTTATGCATAAGCTACCATTTTTACGCGTAAGCCTTGATTAAACCTTCATAATGAATTGTTACGCGTGCAAACTTGTAAATAAATAAATCATAACGTCACGAAACCAATAATGTCACTAATAAGCTTAAAAGTTTGATATGTTGTGAAAAATAAGTGATAACATAAACTTTAAAACTCAAAGTTAACTAACTCACGAAACTTATCACGACGTCATTGGACTATTGGAAAAACAAGTGACCTTGGACCCGTAACAATCATTGACATTGCACAATCATTGACATTGCACATTCAATAATTAGACAATAAAACCTTCTGTTGACTAACATAATGTCTTTCGATATGTTGGTTCTTTTGGCTATATTCATTTCAGATCACGACATGGACACCCAGATGAATGTGGATGCACCAAATGTTCTCACCGTTGCCGATATCTTCCCTAATGGCTATCCAATGAAGATTGGAAAGAACAACCTTCGTGTTGACTTTGACACTCTCACCTGCTCAGAGTCTTCGTGCTTGATTGCTGTGGATATTCTGAAGAATCATCCTTATCAGAACATGCTCTCGCATTCTGCTACAGTGCCGGAGATCTACATTCACCAGTTCTGGAACACAATGCAGAGGATCAAAGGTCAAAGTGCGGTAACAGTGACGCTCAATCACAAACAAGTTACCATCACACATGCAGACTTAAGGGCTGTTCTTCTTATTCCTGACATCGAGCCAACCGAATTCAATGTCACACCAACTGAAGAGACTGTTCTCTAATTCATGATCGACATTGGTTATGACGAAGCTACAGGAGTAATCTTTAAGCATTCATACGTGGATCTTAAGAATATTCCTCAACCCTGGAGAACTCTCTACATCATCATCACCAAATCTGTTTCCGGTCGTGACAGTGGCTATGAGTATCCCAAGCTTGTGGAACTACAGATCTTTTGGGCGTTGATCAACATAAAGCACATCGAAATTGAAGCTCTGATATGGGACGACATGATGTCATTCCTCAAAAAGCTTGGCTCAAAGATTCCTTATATCAGATATACAAAGCTGCTGATCCAAAGAGCTCTTGGACTCAATCCTGATATTCCCAAGAGACTCAATGACCCCAACAATCACGACATGTTGTCTGAACCTACCCTAACTGTCAGATTCAAGGAATCAACAACGAAGAAATAGGGTGCTGTGGTGCCAGATCACCTTCTGTCTGATGAAATCAAAAAGCTCTACATATACAAAAGGTATCTGGTGGCAGTTGAAGAAAACAAAGTCGGTTTTCTCGATGACAAGTCTTCTGGCACCCCCATAAGGAAAACCAGAAGAGGAAGTGCAGAAAGTGCTGCAAGCACTGAGAGTAAAAGGAAGTTCCCTAAGAGGAAACCTCCACACAAAAGGAAAGTTCCTTCTAAGGAAGCTGTTCCTATTCCCGTACCTAAGCCTGAAACGCCAAGAAAGCTAGTGGACGAAAGCTCTGAAGATACAGAATCAGACGAAGAGGTTTTCTACTTTGAAACTGCAACCGATATTACTCCATCAGTAGCTAAACCTCCCAGTCCACCAGCTGACAAAGGTAAAGGGAAAACCTCAGTGATTGAGCATGATAAGGAGAGTTCTGACGAAGAACCAGTTGACGAAGAAAGTGAATATCAAAAGAAGTTGAAGGAACTCAGACGAAAACAGTTTGCCAAAGAATTCGTAAAAGATCAAACTCGTGGCCCTGGAGGTTCAAGTGGCGGTACTCAAGCCACACCAGTTCCTGATGCGGTTAATCGACCAGATAAGGGAACTGGTACTACTTTCACTCACGAACAACAACAACGGCAGATTGAAGATTCCATCAACTTTGATATTGAGGAACCAGAAACGGAAGAGACTGAGAAAACTCCTGCTGATGATACTAAGGCTGATGAAACGGCTAAGTCTGGAAACGAAGAAGAAACCGCCTATGATCATTTTCTTCTAGACAGTCCCGCACGTTCTAAGGAGCAAACTTCTGAACCACCTAAGGACCCCGAGCCTCCTCACGTCTCATCATCATCAGACTCATCTTCTCACTCTTCACCACCACCATCCAGAAGAACAACCAGATCCACGTCCAAATCAGTGAAGAAGCCAACTGCCTCTTGGATCTCTCAAGCTAAGACACGAATCGTTAAAGCTGTCAAACAAGTCAGAAAGAAAGACGTGCTTTACAAGAAGCTGAATTTTCTTGCTGATCAGGTACAGTATCTTCATGACAAGAATGACAAGATGCAAGTTGAATGGGAATATGTCCAGAAGCTCATGAAAGATGATCTTCAAGGGAAAATGAACGAAATGATCAAAGGTTACACTCACAAGTACCTTCTTAACATCGTTCTTGGAGTTACAAAGGAGATGTTTACCAAACAACTCTATCCGAATCTATTACACTTGGCCAAGCAAACTATGAGATCAACACCAATGCATGTCAACATCAACCCAGTTGATCCCATAATATTCTCAGATGCTGAATTGGTTTCCAGGCTCGTAGCTCAAATGTCTAAACGATCTGCAACATTTGCCTCTTACGAAGGTAAACTGTTTGAAGCATTGCTGGAATACCAACTTAAATCAGCATGCAGAGAAGAAGCTGAGAGGCCTAAGCGTCCAAGAGACGAAGAAGATAAGGATAAAGATAAAGAGCCAAAATGCCCGAAGAAGTCTGGTGAATCATCTTCCATGCAACCGCCACCCCAAAGGACTCCAGCTCAACCACGATTTTCTCCTCGCTCTTCAACTGAAAAACCTCAGGATTCTGAGTTACCACCCCAGACTCAAAAAACTGGTGATACTTTGAGTATACGGGTGGTGACGATGAGGAATTCCATGAGCCCCAACAACAACCCACCTCTCCCGACAAAGTTTAGAAACCAGAATCCTCATCTAGGCCTAAGAAAAAGAAGAAGAAGGTGCCCAAGGCTGACGCCGTATCATGGCTAGACGAGGATGACACTGATGAATACGACTGGTTTTCTACACTTGTTAATTCTACTCCCTATCCATCTGAAGGTCAAGATCTGGAAGACGGTAGTACATTGGAGCATGCAAAGTTACTGCAAGAAAAATTTCAAGTGAAGAAGATGACGAAATCAGAGTTGAAACGAATCAAGAATGAAGCTTTTCAACTACTAAAAGACAGCTCGGAAAGTGCCATCGAGGTTGAGTATCACCTTGAAAACATAGCATGAGCCATGTCTAACAACATTGATTGGCTCAACCCTGAAGCAAACATTGACTTTACCAGAAGAGATAACGCTCCATACTACACCGATTGGTCTAAACCTCTACCAACAATTGGCCAACCAGATCAGCCTAAGATTCCATTTCGCTACTTCTTCAACAAAGATTTGGAATTCCTTCTACACGGTGGCGATGGTTCAAGGAAATACGCTACATCACTTACACTTTCGTTCTCGGCAGCCAGATACTCCAACTGCATAGCCATCGAAGAAAAGGCTACTCACTTGTTTTCTAACAGTGTGGAACAGCATGACGTGGATGCAATGTACGGGATTCACCATTGGCCAGAACGTCGACGAATCTACTACAAGAGCTGCCAGGTCCGAAAGTCTCTACATGCAGTGTATAGTACTAAAGGGATCGTTGCTATTAAGCATGTTGATCTCTCTTCTAAATGGGACTACACTTTCCTAATGAATATCCTGGTCAAAAGACAAGACGAAAGAGATTATGCATTATGTGAAGCGGACTTTGAGAATTTGTCTCTCAATGACATGGAAGATCTGTATCTTGCAAAAGTACAGGGACGCATGAGACAATTCTCGACTGAAGTTCAACGTGAATTCATCAAGTCATTTCTTATCTTCATCAGAAGCATCGTGATCAAGGAACGTGTAGAAGACTTACAACTGGCTGTTAAATCTTATCAGACCCGTGTCAACTTCACCAGACCTCAGCTAGAACTTCCCGACATCAACCAGCTTCCACAATACACCCTCTTCAGCAAACCATTCAGCGTAGTTTATCGCAGTGAACTTCAACGAAATTTCTTGATGGTGTGTAGAGATCTTCACAAGTTTGGGGATCACACTTTGAAGAAGGTTCGAGATGGCTTGGCTTATAGGTTAAAGGAGATATATGAAGGCATCGGGTCGAAGAAGAGATGGAATTCTCAGGATAGACGGGATGTGAAGAGGATCATCACAATGATCGATGAAAGGTTGTACAAAAGGGACCAGTTCAGAACTATGGAGAGCTTTGTAGGTGGTCGTACCAGTATTAATCTCACAGGCTATCAACGCCCTGTTCGCATTCCTAGAAAGATTGATGGACTACCTGGTACCTCTTAATTTGCTTCTTTTTCATATTATTTTGGATGTGTGAATTTTTTATGTATATGGCTTGTGCACACATAACAGTGTACAACCCATTCTTGTAATGAAAGGACCCTGTGGTACGCTTCAGTGCCACAATCCTATAAAAGGAGCGAAAGCTTCTTACTTTTGAGTAAAACCTATCAAACCTTTCATTTTTCAAAGGTTTTCCTCACAAGAACAAGTACTTCCCTTTATAATTTTTTCAAAACCTCAACTGTTTATATCACTTGTTGAGGGGGAGTATTTGCCATAAAAACTTTGTTCACAAAAAATTCTTTGTGTAATCTTCCCACTAAATTCAAAATGGTCATATTTATTCTCAAACTTTCGTCAAAAATAACATTTATATGCCATTTTTGAGGGGGAGAAAATATGTGATAAGAAATATGTTGTGTTAATGCTATTGATTCCTCGTGTGAAAAGACTTCAACCCATGAATTGACGGGATCTGAACAGTCATACATTGAAAGGATTTGTCTTCCAAGACTTATCCAAGTAAATTGTACCCATTCGAGAAGCTCTTGATAGAAATGAACTTTGACGGGTTTGACAACCTTTCGAGGTTGTCCACATCTTCAAGGTAGTTATTAGAGCTAGTTGTCACCTAAAAGCTGACAATGTACCTCTTTAACTATGCAACGTAATCGTGTCTCACAAGGAATTGTCTATCTTGAGTCGATCAATTCAAAAAGTGCGAACTCTTTCCTCACTGTGCAGATTTCCGTAAAACATCTTAAGCACATGTGGAGGGGGAGTATTTCTGAAAATCTAAAACTCTTGAAGTGTTCAAACATGTTTTTCATTCACAAACACTTAGAGAGATTTTCATGAAAATGGTTTTATGGCAATGGAGTTATAAGGCGATTAAGGTTAGGAATAACCGTCCTATGATCCGCCAGAGCCGGAGGGATCTACCCAAGGACACTACCAATAGTTAGAATCAGAAATCCTTAGGTATGATTATAAAAAGGAGAAAATGAGAATCGGAGAAAGAAGGAGTTGAAGAATTAAAAAGAAATGCAGAGAAAAGGGTGAAAAGAAATAGCCCTCCAAATTATTCAACTTAGGGCAGACACCGGGTTCAATTCATATGCTACTGGTTGTCACTTAGTGACACCGGTATTGAAGATTAAAAGTCATCATGGACCCAGTGACGCATGCACTAAACCTTCTTAGCCGCTCATTTCATCACTTGTTGTTCAACAATAAGAACAACAGTGGTACGTTATCGAGTCCTTCACAGATCTTAGCAATCTATCGAGAACATTTATGAGAGGTTCATATCTGTGATCCTAAGTGATTGAATGGAAACTCCTGCCAGGGTCAACATCAAACAGCCCTGACAGCAGGTCGCTTCGGTAACTCCCCGTGGATTATGCTTAGTGGTCTCAAACGGTCTACAGTCGTGAGGTGATACTTCGGTGTACCTCAACGACTCATCTGAATCGTAGGTGTACTTCGGTACATCATGTTATCTCACTTGTGGGACTCCGGTTCAGGAACGGCCTTTGTGAGAATTAGAGTTGTGTTTTCACACTCTGCTGTTAACACTCTCGAAGTTCAAACTTGCAAGTGCCGGAAACCGCTTATTACTAACCTTTCTTATGTTTACTTCTTATGGAAGCTCTGGAGCGGACTGATCGTGCACATTCTCCACATGCTCATGCCAACAACATCACTTATGAAAGTTCTCTCATAATCAAAGGCAACTCAAAGTCAGAATGATTCTTCGTCAACAAAGAATCTACAAAGTTTAAAGACTTAAAGAACTTCATCAGTACTGAAATCCAACGTCAAAGAGCGTGTGAGCATGTTGAAGAATGACGTGGAGACACTGGAGTAGCAAAGCAGACCTGAGGCAGAATTGATGCAGACAACAACAACATACTATCACTACCATCACAAAGAACAAAGGTAAAGATGACGTCAAAGCAGAACTGTTTAAAGAAAAACAATTTCTCTACACTGGGGAGATTGTTCAAATCAAGGCAATTCTTCTCACAAGAAAGAAGAAAGTCAGAAGACGTCAAAGCTACTATTACATTAGCACCTTCATCGTTTACATTCATTCATCACCAACACTTAGGGGGAGATTGTTGGAATCACTCCTAAACCTAATTCAAGTGTTAGTGATTCATATGTAATAGTTAGCTTAATTATGGCATTTATGTTAGTTATTAGCTTAGGCTTATGTAGAAGGCCCATAAGCCTAGGCCCAAGTCCACTAAGGAAAGGAAGGGACTAGGAGTGTTGCCCTAGCTCCCTCTCCTATAAATACTATGTAATAACCCTCACTTGAGGGTTGGTTGTTCAATTTACTCTTTCATTCCTACGCCTAACTCTTCTTTACATTTATACGTGTGTGTTTGAGTGATTTGTTCATCCGATCTTCTCTCTATCTCTTTCTAGTGTGCTTGTGTTGTAAACATAGTGACCTAACACCCCCATCTCACATACATGCTCCACCAAATAAATCTGATATTTTAGTTATCCCTAATCTCACTCAAATCCGCCTCTCACCTAAAAATTGTTGGATCGATATACTCTGACTAAACTAACTATGTAGCTTGTAAGGGTTTAGCAACCTTGGATAAATCCTAAATTACTAACAATGAAACACTGATATAACTCTATTAAGTATGCGGAAACTACTTCAATAAAGCTAAGAAGAATAACTTTAAACTTCAACGATTATATTAAAACCAAACTTTGAACCTGCTTGTTATACAGATTCACTAACAAACCTAATCGCTAAATAACTCTAATATCTTACTTGCATGTAAGTTCTAAGTCGTATTGTTGGGTTTTAGGTTCCTTGGATCAAGAATTATTCTAAGTGTTGGAACCACGGACATAGTTGGTGAAACCACAGACAGAAGAATGAATCCACTGCTGAAGACAAACCACGGCTAGTAGTATTGTGTAACCACGGATATTGTATTGTAATCACTGCTAGTCTTGTATAGTCGATTTAATATTTTGTATTAGATAAATATGGAAAATATATTTATCTTGTAGGTTACGTATTGTATTATGTAAAGGACTCCTTAGCCTATAAAAGGAGGTCCTAGGGTAGATTAGATAGACGTATGTTTTTATATCTAAGGTCGATACACTTCAAGGTTGTAAAACCCTAATACTGATTAGTGTATTCGTATTAATAATAATATTGAGGTTTTAAATGTTCATTGTTCTTCTTCTTAAGATTAAGTATTAAATTCCGCGTGATACTTAATAAGTCTTTGTTTAAGTCAGTTTCTATAAAGGATC
Source organism: Chrysanthemum seticuspe (assembly GCA_019973895.1). NCBI lineage: Eukaryota > Viridiplantae > Streptophyta > Magnoliopsida > Asterales > Asteraceae > Chrysanthemum > Chrysanthemum seticuspe. The sequence continues at coordinate 231,174,014 of BPTQ01000004.1, forward strand.
GTTTGCTCAAATGGGATCAACAAGTGGTATCAGAGCTTGTGATCTAGAAACTGAAACCAAGAAGAAGTTTAGTTAAGTTCTATTCAAGTAAGTTAAGATGTCTGACGAAACTCACATGGTTACTGCATCAAAGGTGCCCATGCTCAAGCATGGTGAGTACCAAATTTGGAGAATGCGAATGAGGCAATACATTTGTATGATTGATTATGCTATCTGGGATGTTGTTGAAAAGGGTGATACTCTTCCTAAGAAGGGTGATGATGGCAAAGATATAGCCATTGTTAGTAAAATTGACAAGGCTAAGAGAAAGCTGGAGATTAAAGCTCATAGTATTCTCTCCATGGGAATACCTAATGAATATGCTTTGGAATTTGAACAATATGAGCCTGCTAAAGAGTTAATGGATGCTATTGAAACAAGGTTTGCTGGTAATGAAGCTACAAAGAAATCAAGGAAGAATATGCTCAAGCATCAGCTTGAAAACTTCATTGCTCTCAGTGGAGAAAAACTTGATGGCACTTACAACAGACTTCAAAAACTTATCACCCAACTAAATTTAGTGGACTACAAAGTTGCTCAAGAAGATATCAATTTGAAGTTCATCAGAAGTTTATCACCTGACTGGTCTGTGCATACAGCTGTGTGGAGAAATAAGGATGACTTTGATAAGATGACTCTGGACAATCTCTACAACAATTTGAAGGTTTATAAATCTGAGAACAACATTGCTGGTGCATCTTCATCTAATCAAAACATTGCTTTTGTTTCCACTAATCACAAGAGTCCACAAGATGTATCCACTGCTGCCTATGGAATAACCACGGCTATTGCAAACAATACCACTGTTAGTGATAATGTCAGTGATGTTGCAATTTGTGCTTTTCTGGCTGATTTAACTACCAGTGTTACTGTTTTGAATCAAGATTTAGATCAAATTGATCCTGATGATCTTGAAGAGATAAATCTTCAATGGCAGATGGCAATGTTGACTCTCCAGGCAAGGAAGTTTTTGAGGAGGACTGGAAGAGAGGTTAAGTATGATGGTCAAAGGAGAGCTGGATTCGACAAAGCAAGATGGAGTGCTTTAACTGTAAGAAGAAGGGTCACTTTGCTAGAGAATGTAGAGCTCCCAAGAGGATTGAAGGCATTAAGAAGACCACTGAAGAGCCTGCTTCTTCATCAGCATTGGTTGCTCAAGATGGCATTGGATATTATGACTGGAGTGATCAGATTGAAGAAGGTCCCAATGAAACTTTTCTTGCTAGTGAAGCTTCTAAAGAGCATAACTTTGCTCTTATGGCCTATGCTTCATCATCTGGTTCTGATTCTGAGGTATCTAATGATTCTAAAAATTCCACTTGTTCTTTTAAATCATGTCAAGATAACTTTGAATCACAAAAGGTTATTATTGCAAGTTTGAGAAAAGAAGTAGATAGACTTTCACTTGATAACTTAGGTTATAGAGTTGGTCTAGAAAGTGTGAAAGAGAAGCTAAATTACTGTATTAAATGTGAGTTTGAGTATGTAGATAAGATTAATATACGAGGTGGTGAAATTGATCTTAAGGACAGAGAGATTAAGATGCTTAAAGAGAAACTAGAAAAGGCAGAGAGTGTAAAAGAAGAAGCCCTGAAAGAAAAAGAAAAACATGTTGTTAGGGTTGCTAAAACACAATATTCTTCTAATCTAGTAAATAAGCCAATTGGTCAAAAACTATTCAAGGAGGGTACTGGTCTTGGTTACAACAATATGCCACCACCCTCTCTGATGAAACATGCACCACCTGCAAAAGAACTGTCATTTAGCAGTGAATTTAGTTTTAATAAACCTTTAGAAGAGATTAGTAAGACTGAAACACCTAAGATAGGTTCTGATAAGTCATCTGATGCTCCCACAATTGAAGATTGGGAATCAGATTCTGAGGAAGATAGATCTGAATCAACTAAGTCTGAAAAGATAGAAAAAGTTAAGATAGTTGAGTCTGAACAAGCCAACCTTGTGCATAGATTTGGAGCTCAAATTGCTAAGAAAGTTGTAGAGTACAAGGAGGTACCTAGGGAACAGATGAAAAGATACATACCTAGGGGAAATCAGAGAAACTTTAATGGCCTAATTTCTAACAGATTAGGAAATGAGTTTCAATGTGTTAAAAAGGCTTGTTTTACATGTGGAAGTTTTGAGCACTTACAGAGAAACTGTTATAAAAACAGACCACAAGTTTGGAATCATTGGAGGAGGGTAAATCATCAAAACTTTTCAAAGAAAACAAACCCTCATCCTAACAGAAACATGATTCCTAGAGCAGTGTTAATGAGGAATGGGAATACAAAGTCAATAGTCACTGCTGCACCCGAATGGGTTTCAATCACTGCTAAGCAAAATATAAACACGGCCAAGCAATATCAAACCACTGCTAAGAAAAATGTAAACACGGCCAAGCAATATCAAACTACTGCTAAGCAAAATATCACCACTGATACAAAAGAAGTTTTAAAAATTCCGCGTGATACTTAATAAGTCTGTGTTTAAGTCAGTTTCTATAAAGGATCGTTTCTAAAGGTGATTACTGATACAATGGTTGGAAACCATTTTTATGCTGTTAAGGCCTCAGCTAGTTGGCAATGGAAACCTAAGACCAAGGTTTTACATAATGTCAACTGTGCATCAATGGACCTAAAGAAATTTGATTATGTTGATACACAGGGCAGACCTAAGTCAGTATTGGCTTGGGTCCACAAAAGGAACTAATTTGTTTAAATTCATGTGCAGGGCAATCTATAAGATGAGCTAAAAGACAAATGAATCTTTGATAGTGGTTGCTCTGGGCACATGACTTGGGATGGGAGCAACCTGGAGGATTTTGAAGCTTTTGATGAAGATGAGGAGGATGTTAGATTGATGACTTCTGGTTGATTATACATGTTGGTTGTTGTTGATTGTGGATTTTTGAGAAATTAGGGTTTGGAAGTAACTTGGGTTAATTGATGTGTGTTACTGGCGCCTTGGGATTCTTTTATAGGCAGAGTAAATGGTATTAGTGAGTAAATGAGGGGAAGGTATAAGTGGGTGAGGAGTTAATGAAGTCTTTTGACTTGGAAAAAGAATTAATATCTGAAGTTGACCATATTGACTTAGACTTTAGCACATCTGCTAACCACTGCTAAGTATATGGAACCACTTTTAGTTTAACTCTAACCACTGCTAACATTAACCTTATTTTCAGTGCTTGGTTTATGCTTGTGATATGCAGGTATGAAGGATAGTTGTGAACTTTGGAGCTTTTGGTTTGGAGATTTTGCTTTGGACCTTGGAGCCTTTGTAAAATTGTGTATCCACTGCTAGTTGTGAACTTTGGAGCTTGTGATATGCAGGTATAAATTGTGTATCCACTGCTAGTGTTTTCAAACCACTGATAGAGGTCTTTAAACCACTGCTAGTGTTGCTGATTTTTTGAATACTTAAGGGGCTGTTTGGTAACTTTGGAGAAAACACGTTTATATCCCCAAATCACTGATAGGTCATTTACTTGATCTTCAAATCACTTCCAATTGGCGCTTAACATAAACCTAAACCACTTTCATCTGTTAAATTCACTAATCCCACATAACTCACATCATCGATCATTATGCCGAATCAATATTCCAACACTCATAACCTAGTTGCTAATTTTCTCAAGAACAATTGATCTGAAGGTTTTCATCAAATGATTGATTTCCTTATTCACAATCCTATTCACTTTGCCTTAACTGTAGCACCAACCATTCTTAAAGCCTATATACATCAATTCTGGGGGAATGCTAAGCTTGAGGAGGTCGATGGAGTAGAAGTTTTTAGTACTGTTGTAGATGAGAATGATATCTTGGTTAATGAGGAGGTTATTAGAAGGGTTTTGAAGTTAGATGATGCTGATGGTGTTGTTAATCTTTCAGATGTTAAGATTTTTGATGGTTTAGAGAGGTTAGGATATACACACAGGGGCGACAAGGTAAAATTTTTTAAGAGCATGTTTTCACAACAATGGAAGTTTTTGATCCATACCTTGTTGATGTGTATAAGTAATAAGACCATTGGATTTGATGACTTCCCTTCAAAAATTTCTGCTGCTATCATTTGTTTGTCTGAAGGGAGGAAGTTTAATTGGTCTAGGATGATTTATGAAGGGTTTGTGCAGAATATTAGGAAGAAGGGAAAATTTTTCTTATATCCTAGGTTTGTGCAACTAATTGTGGAAAGTAAAATTGAAGAACCTGTTGAGCATTCTAGGGAGTATGAAGTGCATTATATGCTTCCTAAGGTTTTCGCACATATGAGGAATCAGAAACCAAATTTTCAGCCAATAGATGTTCCTTTATTCCCCCATATGCTTACTTTGCCTGCTATTCCTGAGTTTGATGAAGGTCTTGAATCCCAACCCTTAGAACCTGAACCCACTGCTAGTACACCTCAACCCACTGATAGTGCCATTGTTCCCACTGTTAGTGAATCACAACCCTCTTCTAGTCAAACCCAAACCACTGTTACACCAATCTTATGGACTAGGAGAAAGAAGGGCACCAAGCTTCCTCAGGCTGGTGTTAGTGGTATTGTTCATGAGGCTGTCACACGAAGTGGAGGTAACATGATTGGAAGGGCTTCCACTACTGATTCATGCTTAGATGCTGGTCAGGATAGTGGAAACATCATTAAGACCCAACCTTTGGCAACTCCTAATGTGGAGAGTTCCTTGGAACTTAACACAGGTGGAGGAATCCCTAGCCAACTGGATCTCTTAGGGTGCATAGATGATCAGGCAAGGTTTGGTTCTATGTTTACTTTATCCAAGGATTCACCTCTCAAAGCAGTTAACACAGCTCGAAGTGATGAGGATAGTTTGGAACCTGACACTGAATTGACGGATCCTAAGCTGGTACATGGTGACTTTTCCAATGAACCACCTCTCGGACCAGTTAACACAGGTCGAAGTGGGGAGGATATTCTTGAACGTTTTAATGAATTGACGGCTAAGTGCACTAAAATGGATGATACAATCTCAAGTCTTCAGGAGTTGGCTGTGTTTCAGGGTAAAGAAATTCAAAGGCTGAAGCATAGGATGTTTGTATTGGAGAAAGTGCGAAGACCTGGGGTTGATGTTTTAAGGCGTTTGAGGAGGATGAAAAAGAAGGTGGACTCCTTTCCAGCTCTGAATGTGGAGAATGTAACCAAACAGGGGAGGGGTGAAGGCATGAATTCAGGGGAGGCTGTAGATGTGCATATGGAAGAGGATGTGGATAGTGGAGATCAAGCTGCACAGTTTGTGGTATCTGATAAAGATGGGAATGAAGCTATTCTTGAAACTTTGAAGACTGTGGTAGAAGATGAGGTGTTGCAGGACACAACCACTGATAGTGTGTCTGCAACCACGGCTTGTCTTAAAACAACTGTTGTAGTTTCAGATAAGGTAATCATACCCACTGCTATCATAACCACTTCTACAATTGTTACAACCACCTCTGTATCACCACCCAAATCAAAAGAAGTTGAGAAAGAAGCTGCAAGTACATTGATAAATCTTAGCAAAACCTCAACTAACCCTACACCTATCATTATACCTTTATCTCTTAAATCTACTGCAAACAAACCCAAAGGTAAAAGTTTAGTTATTGATGAGCCTTTGAAGAAGAAGGTGGCTCAACCAGACATTGGAAAGGGTAAAGGTATTGCAGCACCTGTTTTAAAGTTTAAAAGTGTAGAAGAACAGATTGCTTATGATGAAGAGTATACAAGAAGAATACATGCTGAAGAGGAAGTAGTTGCAGAGAAAGAAAAGCAAGAAGAGGAGGAGGCTAGTCAGAAATGGTTAGCTAGATGGTATGAATCACAAAACTATCTGCAAGCTTCTAATCAAATACAGGATGAGTATACTACTCAAGAATGGGTATTGTTAGATGATGAGGAAAGAGCTAGAATCTTGGGTGAATGGGCAAGGAGGATCAGTATGGAAAAGAAGCAAGTTAAAAGGAAGAAACCTCCTACAATTCGTGAGATAAAGAATGTACTGATGAAGATTATTAAGAATTCAGGCATACATATTCCTGACAATCTTAGTAAATGTTCATTTGAAAGAATTCATGAGCTTTATCTGATGTGTATGAGGATTAATAATGATGAATTTTGTCCAATGAATTCTGAAAAAGAAGAAGAGTGGATTCAAAGTAGACATAAGAGAAAATCTTAGATTCAGGAGACATCTAGTTCTAAAAGGCTGAAAGTGATTGAAGATGGTAATAAAATTATCTCTTATGTGTTTGAGCTTAATGGAAGTGTAGGATGTTGGAAAATTCAAAGACTCAATAATGAAGTTTCTGAGTTTAATAAATTTTCACAGATGCTTCAATATTTGGATATAGATGATTTAATGAATCTTTGGATGCTTTACAAGAATAAGTTTGGTATTGTACATTCAGATGATTATAATGAGAGACTGGTTTATCATCACTTAAAGATTTTGTTTGAACCAACTCATGATGAACCTGAATGAAAGGGACTCTACAATGGTCTAGTTACAAGATGGTTTTTATATCAAACTTGTGGAGTACATGTGTTAACTGTGTCTGGAGAAGTTATTCATATGCTTGTAGAAGGTGAATATCCCACATTGAATAATTATCCAGAAGTTATTGCTCAGATGGTGAAGCCTGGTGGTTTGAAGATGTTGATGCCCTATGATGGTCAAACTTACAATTTGTTGCTGAAGTATGAGAAAATTATTAAATCTAGTAAGTGTTTGGCTACATCCTCCAATTCAGGTGTTTTGAGCTTAAAGGAAACTTGAGAATTCTATTTGAATGTATCAAGTTTAGGGGAGGATTATTGGGTTTTAGGTTCCTTGGATCAAGAATTATTCTAAGTGTTGGAACCACGGACAGAGTTGGTGAAACCACGGACAGAAGAATGAATCCACTACTGAAGACAAACCGCGGCTAGTAGTATTGTGTAACCACGGATATTGTATTGTAATCACTGCTAGTCTTGTATAGTCGGTTTAATATTTTGTATTAGATAAATATGGAAAAGATATTTATCTTGTAGGTTACGTATTATATTATGTAAAGGACTCCTTAGCCTATAAAAGGAGGTCCTAGGGTAGATTAGATAGACGTATGTTTTTATATCTAAGGTCGATACACTTCAAGGTTGTAAAACCCTAATACTGATTAGAGTATTCGTATTAATAATAACATTGAGGTGTTGAATGTTCATTGTTCTTCTTCTTAATATTAAGTATTAAATTCCGTGTGATACTTAATAAGTCTTTGTTTAAGTCAGTTTCTATAAAGGATCGTTTGCTCAACTGGGATCAACACGTATATCTCTAATGCCAATCTAAGGGTCCTTTTTTAGGCATAAGGAGTTCCCTAGTCGGTTTACAATTACAATCCTTGTACGACAAGTAATACTAATTCTAATCTAAGAATATTCTAGAATTACATAATAATCCTTGAATGATTTGCATAGCAGTCCTTTAGCATATCAGTACTTTGACGCGAGCAGTACTTTGACTTTCATTAAGCAGTACTTTAACTTTCTTCAGTACTTTGACTTTCTTCAGTACTTTAGCTTTATATCCCAACAAAAATGCTCTCACCAAACACATCTCATCAATAATACTCCCTTCCATCAGATTGTTTCATAACCAATCTTATCTCAACTATTCGATCTAAGCTCATCTTCACATCATCTTGACCAAATCAATCATCATCATACTGATTGAATCACATAACCACTAACACAACAACACCTTTACCTTGATGTCATTTGTTTTACTGCTCAAGTCTGAATAAAGATTAAATCAAGATCCTTTGGAGGGTCACGGTAGGTTCTACTTGTGATGTTGTATTCGTGTTGTGGTCATTGAACGAACCAAGGAGAGTAAGATGACATAATTGTTATCATTATTCTCCTTTTTGTGTCGGATATTGAATAAATGATGCTAGGCATCAAAATAGATCAATGATGTTTTTGTGTATACTCTTTAAGTTTCAAAAAAAGGTTTATGAGAGTATAAACAAACTGAGATCTTGTATTAATTTGTCTCTACAGTTTTGAGTTATGGTTATTTTAGTTATGGAGTTGGTGTCGTGAGTGAGAATTTGGTGTCGTGAGTGAGGAGGTGAAGGGATATTGGATTTGGTTGGTTTATGATTGGTTATGTATCTCGACCTTGGCTGTGGCGTTAACATTGTTTATCCATTATGACAGTCGAACCTCAGTGCACATGAGTCTTGACTAATGATGTAGATTACTTTAGTCAAAGATGAGTCTGTTTGGTATTTGGTATATGGTCAAGGTCTAGAAGTCTTCTTTTTCATCTCGTTTTCTTATGCGTAAACAAGAAAAAAAAAACCTTAGGTGTAAACACAGCTTACTGATACGCTTACATAGCGCGTTCGAGGTCAAAAAAACTTCCTTTTCATCGAGCAAGTTTTTCAACACCCTAGGCAGTGAACCTAATCGTTGTAGTGTATTATTAGGGTAAGCCACGGGTATTGATATCGTTCTCTAGGGGAATAGGAGTGCTAGTGAGAAGTTACTACGCTAAGGTTGGGGTTGAGAAAGATTATTTTTTATCTTTTTTATATTTTTTTAGGTAATGGAAAGGTACAAATCTCGGGGTTTGGATTTAGGGGTTGGTATTTCTACCGATTACTCTACTTATCTAATTATCTAATTAACTAAGCTAGGGGTAGTCTATTTCTATTGTTGTGTGCTCATATGATGATTAAAAATGTATTTACTTAGGCTTTATTACTCCCTAGTTATCTCCTATTGATGGTTGAATTGTCACGTCCTTATTCTTAACGCGTTATGTTTCTAAGGTCGTATGGTATGCGTTTATCCCTAACTCTTTGAAGCTACCAAAGGTTAATGACTATGAAATCTCTAGGATTCATAAACTTAACACTAAGGTATTCTTTGGATGTTTAGCCTACAATTCCACTAGTAACTATATGCTAAGGTTCAACAAAGATTAATCAAGCATTAATAGCACAACGAATGACCTATCGCAATACTAAGTCAATCACAATTAAGATAAGAGACAACCAATCAATATTCAATAACTAGGTTTCATATTACCTAAGCAAACACACAAATAAAATAGCCGGACATGGAGAACATGCAAGCATACACACAATCAATTGAAGACATAATTGAATTAATGAAGTAAAACACTTATCTTGATGTAAGATAGGGTATGGAACCCTAAAATACTATACAAGACAGCCTTAGTTCGGTTTAGGTTTTTACTCCCCAAAACTACACACAGAAAACTGAAAAATTCGGATTCTATATATAGTATTACAAACTACAACGGCGTCACTCTTTAATTTTGACGCCGTCGGGTCGCCGTCATTAGCGTTTCGTCTTGGCCATGTGATAATGCTACACGCGTCGTTCGGGGTCAAAGGAACTTCCTTTTTGTCGAGCAAGTTTTGCAACACCCTAGGCAGTGAACCTAATCGTTGTAGTGTAGTATTAGGGTAAGCCACGGGAATTGATATCGTTCTCTAGGGGAATAGGAATGCTAGTGAGAAGTTACTATGCTAAGGTTGGGGTTGAGGAAGATTTTTTTTTTTATCTTTTTATGTTTTTAGGAAATGGAAAGGTACGAATCTTGGGGTATTGGATTTAGGGGTTGGTATTTCTACCGATTACTTTATTCGTCTAATTATCTAATCTAAGGTGTATGTAGTCTATGTCTAATTATTGTGTGCTCGTATGATGATTTAAAGATGTGTTTACTTAGGTTTTATTACTCCTTAATTATCTCCTATTGATGGTTGAATTGTCACGTCCTTATTCTTAATCGCGTTGTGTGTCTAAGGTCGTAGGGTATGCGTTTATCCCTAACTCTTTGAAACTACCAAAGGTTTTTGCCTACAAAATCTCTATGATTTATAAACTTAACACTAAGGTACTCTTCTGATGGTTTAGCCTACAATGACTCTAGGTACTATAAGCTAAGGTTCACAAAGATTAATCAAGCATTAACTACGCAACGGATGATTTATCGCAATACTAGATCATTAACAATTAAGATAAGAGACAACCAATTAATATTCAATAATTAAGTTTCATATTCCCTAAGCAAACACACAAGTAAATTAGCCGGACATGGGAAACATGCAAGCATACACACAATTAATGGAAGACATAATTAAGTTAATGAAGTAAAACACTTATCTTGATGTAAGATAGGGTATGAAACCCTAAAATACTATACAAGACAGCCTTGGTTCGGTTTAGGTTTTTACTCCAAAAGACTACACACTGAAAACTAAAAAATTCGGATTTTATATATAAGATTACACATGCGACGGCGTCACCCTTTGATTTGTGACGCCGTCGGGTCGCCGTTATTAGGGTTTCGTCTTGGCCACGTTAGTCTTGCGACGGCGTCACCTTATGCTTGTGATGCCGTCCCCTTCAGTCTCTGACGTCGTCTGGATCAAATCTAGGCCGTCTGAGTTGCGACGCCCTACTCTTTTAAAACCTGAAGCCGTCACTTGTAAATGAGCAATTTGGCTACTGAGCCGTCACAAAAGTTGTCCGATGGCGTCACTAGTTGTGCCTGACGCCGTCACTTGTAACTTCTGACGCCGTCTCCTTCAGTTCCAGTAGCCTGAGTGTCTCGATTCTTAACTTTGGCCATTTTCTTCGTATATTCGCGCCTTTCCGTCCAAATAAGTGTCATTCCAGCATTTTGCCTTCAAGATACCTAAAAAGTGAAAAGGAACGATATTAAGTAATAACGGATACAAAAGTGATCAAATAAGGGCTTAAACGACCCCTCAAAAAGGTACATTTTAAAACCTTATCACCACGTTAGCACTGTGACGGCGTCACCTTATGCCCGTGATGCCGTCTCCTTCAGTCTCTGACGCCGTCTGGATCAAATCTAGGCCGTCTGAGCTGCGACGCGCTACTCTTTTAAAACCTGATGCCGTTACTTGTAAATAAGCAATTTGGCTACTGAGTCGTCACAAAACTTGTTCCGACGGCGTCACAAGTAGAACCTGACGCCGTCCCCTTTAGTTCCAGCAGCCTGAGTGTCTCGATTCTTGACTTTGGCCATTTTCTTCGTATATTCGCGCCTTTTAGTCCGAATAAGTGCCATTCCAGCAATTTGCCTTCAAGAGACCTAAAAAGTGCAAAGGAACGAAATTAAGTAGTAACGGATACAAAAGTGATCAATTAAGGGCTTAAATGACCCCTCAAAAAGGTACCTTTTAAATCCTTATCAAATATCCCTACAAAAGTCATAGGGGGTCATGAAGCATTAGTTTAGAACGATCCACAATACATATAAGCCCCGTAAAAGTCATAACAAGCACGAAAATTACATACTAGCACCTCACATGGGGTGTTTGGATACTCACATCTCTCGGGTGTATATGAAATATAACAAGTTGGAAATGGAAGATAAACACTCATTAACCGGTCCTAGTACATAGATTACCATAGGATTGAGACTAGATCAAACCTCCATCGCTTTGGCGTAAGCACCTAGGAAAGACTATCCAAGAGGTCTTTTAAAGGGTTGTAATGTTAGGCTTACGGTAGGGAAACAAAGGGTTTGGTGGGATAGGCGATTTAGTGGTGGCAAGTCAAAAATCTTTATGTTACAAGCATGCGAAGAATGGCGTTGCTAAGCCAAGACTCGACACTCTAAACTCTAGATAACTGAAATAAACAAACATAAATTTAAAGATAGATGTAGGATGGTAGCCCGTATGTTTTTTCATTTTTTTTTCAACACTCTATTTTTTTTTCTTTTTTTTCATACACTTTTACTCTACCATCCTTTACGATAACATCAAAATGATAGGGACTTATAGGCACATCCCTACACTTGAGCTTTTATTACTCTAACACTAATTTGACCCGAATTGAAAAGATCAAAACACTTGGAGTACATTATTATGCAAATAAAGGGAGTTTGAATTTAACGTTCTCTTCCCGTCATTTCATAAAATTTAACTTTTCCCATGAGTCCTAATCGTCTCAAAACTGTGTACAAAGGATATGACTCGACTTAGCAACTTATGCAAGCAACTAGATAATTGAACTAAAGGTTAAGTATGATAACAATAATGCACTAAAAGTGAGTGCATACATGGTAGGCTAAGGCGATTTGGGTGTACATTTGGGGGTGGATTGTAAACAATGCTCTTCATTGATATTCCGGAAAACCGAAATATCACGAGAACCGCGAAAAGGATAGGCTCTGAGGGGTTAACTAGGGGTATCATGTACTAAAGATGAGTACAACGCAAAGGTGTGGGGGAATTACTCAACCGATGTGGAAGAAGTAATTATATTACGGGTATCAAACAAGGGTTATCCTAATGCCTCTTATCATTTAGTTATTCCTAACTACACAAGTGTAGTCTTACTAGTGATCTCGGGATGCATCACAAAACAAGTTCTAGAATCTATTATACTACTGGTTCCATCTCGGCTTGTTTTTGGTTAAAACGGTCCGAGAGCTTAGCTATTTGAGCTTCTTGGGATGCGACTAGGTGTTGCAACATCCCCTCTATGTTTTGTTGGTTAGGGCCGTGAGATGGGGGCCATGAGAAATCATTGGATGTGAATTCTTTTGTTTGTCCCCAATAAAATTCGGGCTTACCCTTCCATGCTCCTCGGGCGTCATTAAAAGTCCTAGGTCTAGGTGTTGTAGAGAATCTTCCTCCCGTTCCATTTGTACGCGAGGATGCGTAGTTAATGGAAGCTTGTTCAGGGAATCTTGTGCAAGTGCGCGTGTTATGAGGACCACTACACGATTCACGCGAGGAAGAAACTTTGTTCACTTGGCGTGAAGACTTAGGATTGTCGTAGGAGCTCATTAGGAAGTTAACTTGATCTTCAAGCTCGAGCATCCTATGGTCGGAAGATTGTGAGTCAATGGGAGGCAAGGAGATTGCCTTTATGGTTTTGGGCAACTCACGGGGGTCATTCCAACTTTCGTTGTCATAGAGAGCAAGGTCCTCTATTATACCCCATGATTCTTCCGCGGTGAGATGACTAAGTTTTCCACCGGCCGCTTGGTCAATGGATCGCTTAGTGGGGAAGTTGACATAATCGTAGAAAGATCAATGCCGTGATGAGGGAATCTATGGAGTAAGTCCTTGAATCGAGTCCATGCTTCGTAGAGAGATTCACCTTGACGTTGTTGGAACATCAAGATTTCATTCCTAAGCTTAGTAGTTCTCCCCGGTGGGAAAAATTGAGCAAGGAAACGAGAGGTGAGATCATCCCAACTTGAGATGGAGCCAGCGGGAAGTCGCTTAAGCCAATTACTAACTTGGTCCCATAGAGAGAATTGGAATAGACGCAGACGCGTAGTCTCCCAAGTAGTAGCATCGAGGTCGATGGAATTCACAATTTTAAGGAAATCCTTAAGATGCTGATTAGGATCTTCGGAACGAAGTCCATGGAATGCACATCCATTTTGCACCAACCGGATGGTGTCGGATCGCAGGGCCGTAGTTTGGGCTTGGTCAGGAAGCTCAATGGTGTTCCTATAGCCTAGGTGGCTTGGTCTCGAGTATTCAACAAGAGTACAGCCTCTTGGTGGGTCATTTGGTGGTGGGTTGATGAGTGGTGGTTGGTTATCACCTTCCATGATGAAAAGGGATGGGATTACTAACAAAGGTCACGAAGAAGGGGGATAGACTACGAGGAAGCTAAAAATGGAAAAAATGCATAATTAATAGGAATCAAGCAAGGAGACCTAAACGAGGTGGACTCCTAACTAGCTATTCTACTCCCCGACAGCGGCGCCAAAAACTTGATATGCTTACACAGCGCGTTCGGGGTCAAAGGAACTTCCTTTTCGTCGAGCAAGTTTTTCAACACCCTAGGCAGTGAACCTAATCGTTGTAGTGTAGTATTAGGGTAAGCCACGGGCATTGATATCGTTCTATAGGGGAATAGGAATGCTAGTGAGAAGTTACTACGCTAAGGTTGGGTTGAGGAAGATTATTTTTTATCTTTTTTATATTTTTTTAGGAAATGGAAAGGTACGAATCTCAGGGTTTGGATTTAGGGGTTGGTATTTCTACCGATTACTCTACTTATCTAATTATCTAATTAACTAAGCTAGGGGTAGTCTATGTCTATTGTTGTGTGCTCGTATGATGATTAAAAATGTATTTACTTTGGTTTTAGTTCTCGCTAGTTATCTCCTATTGATGGTTGAATTGTCACGTCCTTATTCTTAACGCGTTGTGTTTCTAAGGTCGTAGGGTATGCGTTTATCCCTAACTCTTTGAAGCTACCAAAGGTTAATGACTACGAAATCTCTAGGATTCATAAACTTAACACTAAGGTATTCTTTGGATGTTTAGCCTACAATTCCACTAGTAACTATATGCTAAGGTTCAACAAAGATTAATCAAGCATTAATAGCACAACGAATGACCTATCACAATACTAGGTCAATCACAATTAAGATAAGAGACAACCAATTAATATTCAATAACTATGTTTCATATTACCTAAGCAAACACACAAATAAATTAGCCGGACATGGAGAACATGCAAGCATACACACAATCAATTGAAGACATAATTGAATTAATGAAGTAAAACACTTATCTTGATGTAAGATTGGGTATGGAACCCTAAAATACTGTATAAGAAAGCCTTGGTTTGGTTTAGGTTTTTACTCCACAAAACTACACACTGAAAACTGAAAAATTCGGATTCTATATATAGTGTTACAAACTGCGACGGCGTCACTCTTTAATTGTGACGCCGTCGGGTCGCCGTCATTAGGGTTTCGGCTTGGCCACGTTAGCATTGTGACGACGTCACCTTATTCCCGTGACGCCATCTCCTTTAGTCTCTGACGCCGTCTGGATCAAATCTTGGCCGTCTGAGTTGCGACGCCCTACTCTTTTAAAACCTGATGCCGTCACTTGTAAATAAGCAATTTGGCTACTGAGTAGTCACAAAACTTGTTCTGACGGCGTCACAAGTAGAACCTGACGCCGTCCCCTTTAGTTCCAGCAGCCTGAGTGTCTCGATTCTTGACTTTGGCCATTTTCTTTGTATATTCGCGCCTTTTCATCCGAATAAGTGCCATTCCAGCAATTTCCTTCAAGAGACCTAAAAAGTGAAAAGAAACGAAATTAAGTAGTAACAGATACAAAAGTGATCAATTAAGGGCTTAAATGACCCCTAAAAAAGGTACCTTTTAAATCCTTATCACTTACGCGTAGGGTTTCTTAGACGTAAGCCAAAGGCTTATCCTTAGGTTTTCTTAAGCGTAAAAACCTTAAGCGTAACAATCCTTACGCGTAACATTTCTTAGGCGTAAAGCCTTTTTTACTCGTAACCATGTTCTTACGTGTATTCCATACACGTAAGAATGTCCTTAGGTGTAAGATTAGGATTTTGACCCTTTGACTTTTTGCTCCGGTGAAGTTTCCGACCAAAAATCCGACCAGATTCATACAACCCAGAAAAGTAGCATAAAAATGCTTCATTTTGCCCTTTTGACCATAGAAACTGACAAGATTGACCACGTTTTTTTTTCGCAGGGCTGGTAACAAAAAAAGTCATTAAAAGAGGATAAAAATCTGTTTAAACAAATACTTGACACAAGACAGAATCTTCATATACAAGCACATGACTTTTTGACCAAAATGATACAATATTCTTGTAAAAATCTGATAAACACAAACAATAAGTAAAAAGTTAAAAACTTTTTAAAACAGATTTTACAAGACACACTTTTGACAAGAAAAAAATATCACCAAAATCAACCAATGATAAAAATCCGACCTTGCTCTTTATACCAATGTTAGGATCGATTCTATGGTTGATTTGGTGAATCGGGAGGTCTTGGAAGATGGAAGAACACCATCTTCAAGTTAGAGAAAGAAACTAAAGAGAGAAGGGAAACTAGTGTGTGTTTTATTAAAGATGAAAGGTAAATTACACTAATAGTCTCACCCTCCTAGGAAAGTCTAGGAGGGTATTTATACCTAAACACATACAACTATGGCAAATTGACATAACAAGCCCATGTGTTTAAGCTAACAAAGATAGAAAATGTAATCCCGTCAATGTCGTTCCATTTACGAGTTAGGAGCGATTCCAACAATAGTTATAGTCATTGATTGTAAAGTGTGATGTTATAAGCACTATGTTTATGAGCTAATTATAGATTTAGTATCGAGGGGGCCACCTCGGTCACATTTGAAGAATGAAGTTGGTAATTGCGCCAACAGTTAAAGAAAAGGTAATGTGCCCATCATGACGTCCTCTAATGGCACATCTACTTGATTATCATGATCCGGATTCTTAGCTTTGAAACTTGACTTTGGATGAACGGTAAGTGGTGATGACTTGGTTATAGATTTAGACTATTTGCTTGATATTTTTACTTTACACCAATTATATCCCATCTCTTATCCTACCCTTTAGTCATGAAGCGTGTCTAGGTGATGCAACGAGCAATTTTTGGTGTCTTGGCTATTGATTTGGTCATGTATCATTAATTTTGTCCACTTCGCCGTGACATGTTAGTGATGACGACTCACCCTTAACCTTTGTCGTGTCTACCCATATTGCCTTCAAGAATTGTTTAGTCCTTAACTCTAGCGGTGGAGATTTGTGTAACCGCAAAGCTTATGATAGAATACATGCTATAACTGTGCGTTGAGTGATCACCCGAAATTGACAACTAGAATAGTTGAGAGATTTGAGTGTTTTGTTCCCATTTCGTGAGATGTTCGATTTTTTTTTTATTCTAGCATAAAGGATTTTTAAACTTATATTTTCCAGGTAATGGGAGATATCTTTTTAGGAATTTATCTAATAAGGTCTACTTGAGGGCAAGTAGAGTTCAAGTGGGGGGATATTTGATAGCAACAAATAGTCCTGAATGTTAAGTGTCAATTTCCCCCGATAATGCTCGTATTTTATATCATTTATATGGATTTACGCTTGTTTTCTTTTATATTTCACTTTCAGGTAAATTACGAGCATTGGAGCTAATGAGACGCGGATTTGGAGAGTTTATTGAAGATATATGATAGTATGCCCATTTTGAAGTAACTATGGCGTAACTCTTCTCTCACATTACGCCGTAACAGGATATATCAGGATGTGTATGATGTCATTATTAACATGTAATGCTTCCTCAATGCCACGTAATGCCACCTAATCATTTTTTTCGTTTTATGCCACCTAAGAAAGCATGTATTAAATGGATAAAATTTCGAATTAATTAGTTAAAAAATGATAGTAGAGAGATTCGAACTTGGGGTGTTTGTAACATTAACACACATGCTAACCACTAGACCAACACATTTTTTGGATTATATCTTTTAAATCTAAATATATAAACCTATGCAACCAATTGTTGACCATTTTAATGAGATAAATTTAAATTTAGAACTTATCCATCATATCATCTAATACGTATTTAAATTTTTAACCCTATTCAGCCAAAATATTTTTTCTCAAAACCCTAATATGTAACAAACGACTTCTTTTTCTACGTTTTTTTGGTTTATCTGTGTGCACACTTCTCATGTTTTAGGCTTTACATAAATTTTTACAGGTTCATATGGGACAGTATATCATGTTATGTGGAATGGATCAGTATGTATGTATGTCTCCCTTCTCAATATTTATTATATGCTTAACCTTGATATTCTTTTTGTGTGTGCAGGTTTGAGAATATTAGGTGTTCTTTGGAAGTAGCATGGTAAGTTTGCTCATGATATTTTTTTTCTTTTTTTTAGCCGTAATCCTAATGATATGAATCTTTGTATCATGTTTTATGGTCTGATACAATAATGGGCACCATAATGACAACAATGGTGGGTGCTTAAATTTTACAGTGGCATGGTAACCCAATTCATAATATAAGTTTTCTCCAAACCCTAATTCAATTGCATGCTGTATTTCTTGATTGGTTTTGTCAATCTTTTTGCAGGTTTTTGAGGGATCCGATTGAATCTGGTTATACCCTTTTGGGTTCTCATAATAAGTTTAAGCAATTTAAATATATTAGATTTATTTTATTCGTTAATTGAATTTTTTACCCGAGTTAGAAACAATATATCTAAAACTTGTTTATTGTTAGATTTAACAATCCCCATTGGTAGTTTTACTCTAAATTTCAGTTAACGATCATTACCTTTTATTGAAATTAAATGTTGACGCTCTTAAAATGATTCAAGTCGGTTTGACCATAACCGATAGTAAAGGTAAGTTACCTGATTTCAACTGAGAGGTCTTTTATATATGGGAGTTTAATTTTAATGATATTGATCCCGCATGTGACCAGCACGCGTCTGATAGTATTGAGTTGTTGAAGAAGCAAGGGATTGATTTGTCAGGAATTTAAAGTGTAGGATTGAGGCCAGGGTTTTCTCGGAGCTCATGATGTCTTCGGGGTTTAGTTTGTAATGAGAATTTGAGCTGGGTGACTTTTCACAGCGCGTATGATTTCGGGTATTTGGTTAAGGTTTCAATGGGTCGAGTTTTACCGGACGAGTTGGGAAGGTTTTTGGATATGTTGAGGTGTTTTTTTAGAGGGAGGGTGTATGATGTGAAGCATTTGATGAGGTATTGTGAGAGTTTGTTTGGGGGGTTGGATCGTCTGGTAAAGATGTTGGATGTGGATAGGAAGGTTGGGAAGTGTCATCAAGCGGATTCAGATAGTTTGTTGACGTGGAACGCATTTCAGAAGATTAAGGGGCTATGTAAAGGTGGACCTGAGAAGTATGCTGAGGTGCTTTATGGATTGGAGGTCTTAATAACCTATTTCAAGTGTCTAAGGTAAAATCTAAACTGGGAAATTTCACAGGCTGCAATTTTTGATCTACTTCTATCTCATTAAGTTTAATTTGTTATTTATTTTTAATAATCTCAAACGGGTCAAATGAAACTTATAGCTTTAAATGACGGATATTTTGTAATTTGGTCATGATTCCTGAACATGAAACTTCTCGCCGCTGATCAATAATATCTCGGCTTACCTAAGATTATATGCTTACGAAATGATTATATAATATATGATTGTGTTATTTGCTTTTCGATTTCCATTTTGTAACGAAAATAGTACATATATTTGATTATATTTCTAATGTATGATCTTTACCTCTCTGATTTCTGTAGGGATTGTGGTAAACAAATATACATGGGTAAGTAGTTATCACTAACCGTTTGAAAATTTGTATATTTCTATTTCAGTTTGAATATGATTATATTAGTAGCTGACTTAGTTGTTCTACTGAAATTTTTGTTACTTGATGTTTATAGGTGGTTTCGACACTGCTCATGCTGCTGCTAGATAAATACAACACCCATTTTTTATCACCCTTTGACCCACTGTTTTGGTATATGAATTTGTTGTTTGATATAGGGCTTATGATCAAGCTGCCATTTGACTTCGCGGACCTGGTGCATATATTAATTTCAACATAAATGATTGTCATGAAGGTCTTAAGCAGGTTTGTCAAAGCTATTAAGATATTTACCAAGTTTTACGGTGAGGTGTTGTTCTATATAAGGAACTTGATGAATCTGTACGTATAACCTCAAGTATAATGTGGTTAGCACTATATTTTATGCACTTTTTGGAGTAACCAAATTGAAGTTTCACTAATTGATACGTTTTGAGAATAAAGATTTCTATTTAATGAAAAAGTATGTAACATGCTAAAGCATGCTCTTTGAATAAAAATATATTTGTATTCTTATTAACATGTAAAGAGTCGAGTTGGACATGTGGAATTTTAAATATATTGAAGCATTATAAATGAATGTTCTTTATGAACCGGACAGTTTTTTCCATTTTCTCGGCATGTCCCCTCTTAGATACTATGGTGGTTATGATCTTTTACAATCATTGTCACTAGCTAAACAAAACAGAACCATAAACAACATAAAGCACGGTTTGATACATTAAATAAACAAAATAATGTAAATATGTTTGAGCTTCTGATGTTATTTTGGTATCCTATGTTGCAGGGTATAAAGCCCAATGGTGTCTTAAAAGTCAAAGATACATAAGCTAAGGAGTTCATAGAGAAGTGCTTAGTCTGTGTGTCTAAAAGATTGCTTGCAAAAGAGCTCTTAAAGATCAAATCCTTGCCATTGAAAGGACAACTCATATCCCATGGTCGTAGATTGAGAACAAGATGTTGTATGGTAGATCATGTGTGAAGAACAACTAGCATTCCCCATTATCATTTAGCTAAGGTAACCTCTACGTAAAACCTAGAAATATGATATCGTGTCTTAAGTTTTGTAATAACGATGTGAAAAGATAAATGAGTCTATATAAGTCATTATATTGATCATGATGTTGTACCTTGTAGCTTATAGTAATAGTGTATGTCATTTATGAAAATGACTTACTAGTTTATAAAACGTTTTTAGGTAAATATCGTACTACTGTTCGGGCCATCATAATTTAGAGGCCATGTAGTAAACGTATGAGGAGCTAGGACACTTTAAATTATAAATCCAGCAACTCGTTAATACGTTCACCTCAAAGAGGCATCTCACATGAGCTCCCTAGTAACATAGTACTTTATATGTAAAATGTATATTTTGCTTATTTGATTATATGACATAAGTGATAAAATGGTCACATGATTTGTAAAATTAGTTTAGTCATGTTCCATTAATGGGTCTTGGTCGATTTTGATGTTTCACGCAAGTTGTAAAAATTATAAACTATGGTTTATAAGTTATGAATATAGTTTCACATGTGAAAACATTACTCCGAAGGTCAAATACACACATGAAAGTTTCTTAGAACATGGCATGTTACATTTTTGTTAGAAATATTAAGTTTTGCAAGTCACTTAGCTTGGAAAAGGACATGGTTTGTAACTACTTATCTTGTGAAAATATAACTTTTGTGTCAAAATCAGTCCTTATAAATCTCGGAAGTAAATTGCCTTTGTTTTGCGTTTTATGACTAAAACTTCCATGATTCCATATGTAAAACATCATTTTGGACAACTTTCGTGTTTTATACTTTTGCTAATTCGGACCAGAAAGGGTCAAATTCGTGGTTTTAGTTCTGATCAGAAACATTTTCTCTAAAATCCAAGTTTTCCTTAGAAATATTGATCTAACCACAACTTTTAATCTACAAGCTCTTTTAACATGATTCCAAAGACTATGTTTTTATTTTAATATATTCTTCAACTACAAATATAATCAAGGTCTTGTGCTCATAAAATTGGTGACAATAACTAGTATGATTTACTTGATTTACTAGTTTTACTAAAATAAAGTTTCACATAAAATCATAAGCAAGTTTACTTAAATGTTTACTTGTTGAAAGATTTGTGTACAAAATGATCAATATATTAACATATATAGCATATAATAACAAGTATAAAATCATAGAAATGAAGCTTTTGGCCTTTTAGGAGAAAAAGGGAAATAAGAACAAGATATCAAGAACACTAACTTAGAAACCCTAGCTTCCAAATCTTTCAAACTCTTATTATTAACTTAGGATCACTTGGAAAAATACTTGAAGACTTCTACTAGAAATCACTCTTGTGTAGCTTGCAAATCACCAAGGAATGAAGAAACTTAGAATTAGGATCATGTAAGCTTGACAAGAGCTTTAACAATGACGTATAACTTGTATTTTGGAAATCAATGGTGGATTGCTCATGGAATTAAGAGGTAGGCGTTTATGGTGATGAAAGGAAAAGAGGATGAGTTGTTTCTTATATAATAAGATGAGGAGGTTACACATTTAGGATATTTTGTGTTACTTAGTCTAGTAGTATAACACATGTATACATCTAAAGTAAACAAGGCTTATCACCAAGCCAAAAAGGCTTGGTGACTAGCCATTTAGTGGACCAAAAAGAAGGGGAGTGAGTAGGTCAGTTTTGATATTATCTAGTTTATGGAGTAAGTTTTGGTCCCGGTAATCACTATCGTTAAGTATTTAAATCACCCAGAAAAGGAAGTCTTTCGACCCCGAACCTCCGCTATCAAGTTTTTTGGCGCCGCTGCCGGGAATATAATAGCTAGTTAGTTTTCTACCTCGATTAGGTCTACTCGCTTGATTCCTATCAAGTGAGCTTTTTTTTCCCTTTTTTCTAAGCTTTCTTTTAGTCTATCCTCTTCTTTGTGTTTTTGTTCGTAACCTTGCTACTTTTCACCATGGGTGACAATCCACCAAACAAAGATCCACCACATCATCAACTACGACCACCCAATCAACCACCACTCGACCCGCCAAGAGGCCGTACTCTTGGTGAATACTCTAGACCGAGCCATCAAGGCTATAGGAGTACCATCGAGCTTCCACATCAAGCCCAAACTACAGCCTTGCGATTGGACACCATCCGGTTGGTGCAAAACGGATGTGCATTACATGGACTTTTTTTCAAAGATCCTAATCAGCATCTCAAGGATTTCCTTAAAATCATTGACTCCATTGACCTTGATGCTACAACTCGAGAGACCACGCGATTGCGTCTCTTCCAATTCTCTCTACGGAACCAAGCTAGTAATTGGCTTGAGCGACTTCCCGCATGATCCATCTCAAGTTGGGATGATCTCGCTACCCGCTTCCTCGCCCAATTTTTCTAACCGGGGAGAAACACCAAGCTAAGGAATGACATCTTGATGTTCCAACAATGTCAAGGCAAGACCCTTTATGAGGCGTGGACTCGATTCAAGGACTTAGTTCACAAAGTCGCTCACCATGGCATTGATCTTTGGCTCCAAGTACAAATTTTCTATGATCATATCAGTCTATCCACAAGGCAAACCATTGACCAAGCGGCCGGTGGTAAGCTTAGTGAATTAACCGCGGAAGAATCGTGGGGTATAATAGAGGACCTTGCCCTCTATGACAACGAATATTGGAATGACCCTCGTTAGTTGCCCAAAACGGTAAAGGCAATATCCTTACCTTCAAACGATTCACAACCTTCCAATTGTATGATGCTCGAACTTGAAGATCAAGTCAAATTCCTCATGTGTTCCTACGAAGCTCCTAAACCTTCACGCCAAGTGAAAAAAATAACTTTGTGGAAAACTAAAGGGGGGGTTGAATAGTTTTGCCGATTTTAAGTTAGTTTCAAAAACTTTAGATTCGATATTATGTGAAATCGTATAGATGTAGAGAAAGTAAAGATCTAATGATAAAGCAAGTAAATAAAGTAAAGCAAGGGATAGAAATGACACAACCGATTTATAGTGGTTCGGCTACAAGGACACCTTCCTTGCCCTACTCCACTCCCCGGGTCACCTACTCGAGAGTTCAAGCACTATGTCAACAAACTCCTTCAACTTGGCGGAGAAGCCTTCACAACGTTGCTTACACCTTTTTCCGGTACAAAGCTAAATACCGAGTCTGTAACACGGTGGACCAAACCAACACGACTATTACACAACAAATATGTGAAATATCAAATACAAGATCTTTGCTACAGAAATCTTGTGGAGGAATAAATCAATCGTGATCTCGCCTTAGAGAAGGACCTATATGAGAATCACTAAAGAAAGAAAGAAAGAAGTACTCTCTAGATCAAGTGATCTTTTGTTAGAAGAGAATGAGAGTATATGAGAGAATTAGTAAGAAGAGGGTGAGTTAGAATGAAGAAATGGCTCTCTATTTATAGGAAAAACTTGCCACTGTTCCCCGGATCCCACGGATCCCTCCCACAAGGGATCCGTCTAGTGTAAACCTAGGGATCCGTGGGATGCTCCTTTTTGCCCATGGGTTTTTTGGTTATGGGTCATGGGTCATGGGTTGGTCCATGGGTATTCTTTTAGATACAATGTATCTAATGAGTACAATGTATCTAGTCAAGTGGGTATGGGTCAATACCATGGGTTATGGATATGATCCATGGGTTGTGATTTTTACCCATCCTAATAAACTATTACAACAAATGATTTATTACAACAATTTGTATTAAATGGCTATATGTAAATGCTTTACAAAAATAACATGTATCCTTATAATTGTACTTAAGATAACATTATATTTGTTATCAACAAAACACAAAGAGATCGCAAAATATTAATAAACATTTTTACGGTTTATTTGTATTAACAAACTTCCCCTTTTTGTTGATGACAAAACATAATATTATGATGAGTAAAACTTAAGAATAGATGTATGTTTTGAAAGCCTCTAAGTTTTACTTCTTCTCCCCCTTTTTGTCGAAACAAAAACTTAACCCATCGAAGAAATAAAATGTGGTAAAAAAGTCCACGTAACGCTTACTCCCCCTTGACGGTAGCTCCCCCTAGTTTGGGGCGTCAAGTGAATAAAAATAAAAAAATCCTACAAAGAGAAAGGTTAGTAACATGCTTAAATAATCTTGTGATTGACGAGAATCAAGATTGGGAGCCAAGGTATGTAAATAAGGCCTTGTAATAAAACAACAAAGTGTAGTGGTATTTATTCCACCTACAAGCATGTAAAAATAAGAACAAGACTTTTTCTTGAAAATGACTCAAAAGAAAAGTACTAAAAATAGAAAATATTAATAGTGATTCCGTCCATGCTTGCATAAGTTTATGGATGGAGGTTTTGATGAGTAATGGTATTGATGCGATCAAGGACGAGGTTGAGTATGAATCGCAATTCTTCCCTAACTTCTATTGCAATTTCCCTAGTGGATTGGCAATGTTCACAATGTAATTGATGTGGGTAATGAGTGCGGAAGTTTTCCGGGTTGTTTTGATTTGTGAGTTAAGGAAGATGTGCTGGAAAAATGGGAAAATACGGATCAAAATCCGGAATATTTGGAAGTGGTGGTGGAAAAGAACCTAGGTGTTTTTGTAGCTTAATGGGAGCTAAGGGAGGTGATGTTTCAAGGTCATTGAAAATTGTGTTTGGAGAAGTGAGAGGTGTCAAAAAGGCTAATTCTTTTTTTTTTTGGGTTGTTGAGATCTTGTTAGAGTCTTAAGGAGATCCAAAAGAGTAACTTTAGGTGGTGAGTTGATAGGTGATGAAGTTGGTGTACTTGTTAATGATGAAGGAGGTGCTATAATGGAAGCATGTTGTGGTGAGTTATGTGTTGGTGATGAGCCATTTGATGATGGTTTTGGTAAGCAACAAGGCCTTATGCTAATCCGTGCGGATATCCTAGAGTTTATTGTGGTATTTTGGAAGGTGGAAGTACAAAGGTTTGGATTACATGAAGAGGATTTTTTGTACTAGGTGATTCATCTAAGTTGTAAGATCTTTTGGATGACATGGTGTTGTTTGTTTGTGAAGATGAATATGCAAGCATTTTGGGAGTCCTATATATAGAAAAACAATGCATTGTAATGAATGCTTGACCCAAAATGTGGATTAAAATCTAATGATTAGATATGAATTTAAGGCATGTGATCATGAGAACACAAGCATTAAAGAACATACTCCAAAAAAATGAAAATATATTGGAGTTTTCATCCAAAGTGAGAAAATTAGAAGATAAAACTAGCTTCTGTCTCACGGATCCTTCCCTTGAGGGATCCATCCAGCATTAAGGCTGGGATCCGTAGGACTGGTGATTCAGGCAGCACAAAATTTTCTTTTTGGAAACATTTTTGCCTAGTGTGTGCCTATATGCAAACTATTTGGAGTTGCGGTTATCTCTACTCCTAAAAAAAAAGAAAAATAAACTAGAAGTGAAAAAGCATACTATTATGTGAGATAATCCGAGTGCTCCTAATTCATTGTTGCTTAAATGAACGTACCCGAAAACACATATTAGTTATGTGTTCTCTTTAGCATTCAAAAGACATGAGATGCAATGAAAACGGGTTTTTACTTTGTATTAATAATGAAAAAGAGATTTGTCCTAGACTTGAGAAATTGCTTTTGTGAAATTGATACGGGAAGAGGTATGATTTTTAGAAAACGTTTCAAAAATAGGTTTCTGTGTGCGAATAAAAATCGTTTTATCCTTTGAAAATAAGATGTGTATGTAATTATGTGTTTGCAACTTGTACTTATTTTTGAAAGAAAATAAGAAAAACTATGAGTTATAAGTGAAAATTTTATCTTGGGTTTTGAAAATTCCCGTATTGTTTGTGAGTTGTGCGTGAAATAGAGATCCTAGACTCAGAAAGAAGAAGGCTAGTGTTTACATACCTTGTGGAGTAAAAAGAAATAAATTACGACGTTTGTTCCATGAGACCAAGACAAAGACGAAGTAGGTTGAATTGTTCCCGCTTCAACGGTTTGGTGAGGACGTCGGCTATGTTGTCTTCGGACGCTACCTTCTCAATAGAGATGTTCCCCTTTTGAAAATTGACTCTTAAGAAGTGATGACGAATCTCTATATGCTTTGTGAGAAGAATGTAATACCGGATTCTTGCTTATATCGATAGCACCCTTGTTGTCACATAGAATTGCTATGTCACGTAGATGAATGTCGTAGTCAACTAACGCTTGTTTCATCCATAGTGCTTGTTGGCATGCTTTGTCGGCGGAGACGTATTCGGCTTCGGTTGTTGATATTGCTAATGCCGTTTGTTTCTTTGAAAACCAAGATGTTAAAAAATATCCCATAAAAGTACATACCCCACTTGTACTTTTTCGGTCAACATAATCACCTACATGGTCATAATCTGCATATACAATTGTTTCTACTCCCGTGCCCTTAGGATACAATAATCCTAATTGTTTTATACCCTTAATGTATCTAAATATTCTTTTTACGGCTTCTAGGTGTGATGTTTTAGGGTCTTCTTGAAACCTAGCACATAAACAAACACTAAACATGATATCCGGCCTACTAGCCGTGAGGCAGAGAAGACTACCAATCATGCCACGATATTTAGTATTATCAATGGATTCGCCATCTTCATCTTTAGTGAGTTTGGTGTTGGATGACATTGGTGTCCTAATTGGTTTTGACTCTTCTAAACCGAATTTCTTTAACATCTCTTTTATGTATTTAGATTGATTAAAGAAGATACCATCTTCTACTTGTTTGATTTGTAGACCAAGAAAGAAACTAAGTTCTCCCATCATACTCATCTCAAACTCGTCATGCATGATTTTAGAGAAATCATCAAACATGTCTTGACAAGTGGATCCGAATATAATATTATCTACATATATTTGAACCATGATTATATGTGACTCTCTTTTCTTAGTAAAAAGTGTGTTGTCAACTAACCCCATGGTATAGTTGTGTTTGATTAAAAATGACTTGAGTCTATCATACCAAGCTTTTGGAGCTTGTTTAAGACCGTAAAGGGATTTCTTTAACTTATACACATGTTTAGGTTTTTCAAAATCGATGAAGCCCGGAGTTTGAGCTACATATACTTCATCATTAATAAAACCATTTAGAAAAGCACTTTTGACATCCATTTGATAAAGCTTTAGATCATTAGCACAAGCATAAGCAAGAAGTATTCTTATAGACTCTAATCTAGCCACGGGGGCATAGGTCTCATCAAAGTCTATTCCTTCTTGTTGGTTATACCCTTGGGCAATGAGTCTAGCCTTGTTTCTAGACACTACTCCGTTTGCATGTAACTTGTTATTATAAACCCATTTGGTTCCTATTATGGCTTGATTACTAGGTGGAGGGACAAGTGTCCAAACATTATTAGAAACAAATTGATTTAATTCTTCTTGCATAGCCATTACCCAACTTTCATCTTTTATGGCTTCTTGTGTATTCTTAAGCTCTATGGTTGAAACAAAACAAAATAGGCTACTTTGGTTTTGAACTTAAGAACTTAAGGTTCTTTCGTTTAGCTTTCCTATGACCTTATCTACGGGGTGATCTTTGGACTCTTTAATATTTATGAGTTCATTATTTGACGATTCTTCTTCTTCTTTATTAATCTTTTTCTTTATTACAATAGCTTCACTTTCTACAATCTCGTCATCGACAAGAGGTGGAGAGGGTTTGGGTGGACTTTCATCAAATTTTACATTTAATGACTCTTCTACCTTCATTGTTTCTTTATTTAGTATGACGTAAGCTTTGCTATTAGGCGAGTAACCTAGAAAGATACCTTCGGTTGATTTAGGATCAAATTTTTTAAGGTAATCTTTAGTGTTAAGAAGAAAACATTTGCTACCAAAGACTCTAAAGTGATCTAAAGTAGGCTTTTTGCCTCGAAGTAACTCGTATGGAGTTTTACCTAAGATTGGTCTAATTAAGACTCGATTAAGTATGTACGTTGAAGTATCAACGGCATTGCACCAAAACTTTTGAGGTATGTATTGCTCATTAAGCATGGTGCGACTCATTTCTTGTAGGGTTCTATTCTTTCTTTCAACTACCCCATTCGATTATGGAGTGTGCGGAGCCGAGAAGTTGTGAGTAATACCATTAGTGTCACAAAAGGCTTCAAATTGCACTTCATTATCGAATTCCCTACCATGATCCATTCTAATAGACACTATAGGACTTCCTAGTTGTCTTTGGATTTTCTTGCTTAATATTTCAAAATAATTAAATGTTTCCGTTTTGTTCTTTAAGAATTTTGTCCATGTGTACCTAGAGTAATCATCCACTATGACCAAATTGTAGTAGTTGCCTCCATAACTTTGGATAGCGGATGGACCAAATAAATCCATGTGTAGTAATTCTAGACACTTAGTTGTGGACACCATGTTTTTAGCTTTGTGACTAGAATGAACTTGTTTCCTACATTACAAGCATCACAAAAGTGATGTTCATATTTTAACTTAGGTAGATCACTTACTAGATCTTTGGATGATAGCGATTGAAGAAGTCGCATATTGGCATGACCCAATCTTCGATGCCATAGGGTCGAAGTATCATCCATAGAGGTAAGACAAAGTTTGTCTTTAGGTTCATTACCGATTTTAATGACATAGACTCCATGTTTCCTAATTCCTCTTCCTATGGTTATGCCATTTTTTAATAAAAAGTACATTGCACTTTTTATCACATATTTGTCCTATACTTAAGAGGTTAAAGTTTAGGTTTTCTACGTGACACACATCGTTAATGGTTAGAGATTTGTTAGAAATCGTACCTTTACCGATGATTTTACTTTTGCTATTTCCAAACACCACATTTCCTCCATTAAAGGATTCATATATGGAGAATAGATCTTTATTGTCGGTCATGTGCCTCGTGCACCCACTATCCTTGACCCATTCATCCGGATCTAGGTCGACCTTTAAGCACACCTCGTCATTTGCCATGAGACAATTTCTTCGTCCTCCTCGTCGCTCATTCCCCACGTGCCGCTCACGAACGCCTTTTGATCATCCCGTTTGGGACACTTACTAATAAAGTGGTTTGGGTCCCCACATTTAAAGCAAGCACGATCATCCCTTGGCTTCCCGTCCTATTTGCTTTTCCGGAATCCTTTCTTGTCATCATACGGTTGTTTGACATATCTTC
Source organism: Chrysanthemum seticuspe (assembly GCA_019973895.1). Lineage (NCBI taxonomy): Eukaryota > Viridiplantae > Streptophyta > Magnoliopsida > Asterales > Asteraceae > Chrysanthemum > Chrysanthemum seticuspe. The sequence goes on from BPTQ01000004.1 coordinate 231,203,419, forward strand.
CCTTCCTCCTAAAGAACTTTTTAAAGTCCCTTACCGCCATAGCATACTCCTCGTCGTCACTATCCGAAGGGGAGTTCTCTTCATCGCTTGAAGCCTTTTTGGCTTTAAGGGCAAGAGATTTGTGTTTCTCTTTCGCCTTTGAGGCTTCGAAATCTTTAGTAAGGACAAGCTCGTAGACTTTTAAATTTCCTATGAGTTCATCAAGGGTGAGGATTGTCAAATCTTTTGATTCTTCGATCGCCGTCACCTTGGATCTCCACTTGGATGGAAGTGCCCTTAGATATCTCCTAACATGGTTACGGCTAGAAAAAGATTCATCAAGTGCTTGTAAATATGTAATAATAGTATTAAAATTAGCAAATGAATGATCTATAGTTTCCTCATCCGATATTGAAAATTGTTCATATTGTTGAACAAATAAATCAATTTTATTATTTTTAACTTGTTGATTACCTTGATGAGTTACAACTAAAGAATTCCAAATTTCTTTAGAGTTTTTAAGCATAAAAATTCTTTCGAATTCCTTTTTGGGTAAAGCATTATACAAAACCATTTTAGCTTCACTATTTTTAGAAAGCTTTTTCTTCATTTCATCATTTAGTTTATCATGAGGTATGTTAACTAAATTTCCTTTAACATCTTTTGAGGTAGCCTCAAAATCGCCTTCAACAATAATGTACCAAAGATCAATATCTTTAGACTTCACATACGTTTCGAATCTATTTTTCCAATATATAAAACCATTAGTTTCAAGTAGTGGTGGTCGTTGCATAGATTTCCCTTCCTTGTAATTTTCAGAACCCATAGTGATCGAAAAGTATTTAAAATACGGTTTACTTTAAAACTTTTATAAACTTAGCTCTGATACCAATTGTGGAAAACTAGAAGGGGGGGTTGAATAGTTTTGCCCATTTTAAGTTAGTTTCAAAAACTTTAGATTCGATATTATGTGAAATCGTATGGATGTAGAGAAAGTATAGATCTAATGATAAAACAAGTAAATAAAGTAAAGCAAGGGATAGAAATGACACAACCGATTTACAGTGGTTCGGCTACAAGGACACCTTCCTTGCCCTACTCCAGTCCCCGAGTCACCTACTCGAGAGTTCAAGCACTATGTCAACAAACTCCTTCAACTTGGTGGAGAAGCCTTCACAACGTTGCTTACACCTTGTTCCGGTACAAAGCTAAATACCGAGTCCGTAACACGGTGGACCAAACCAACACGACTATTACACAACAAATATGTGAAATATCAAATACAAGATCTTTGCTACAGAAATCTTGTGGAGGAACAAATCAATCAAGGACCCCTTGTTTGGATGACTTTTAGAATGGTCGTGATCTCGCCTTAGAGAAGGACCTATATGAGAATCACTAAAGAAAGAAAGAAAGAAGTACTCTCTAGATCAAGTGATATTTTGTTAGAAGAGAATGAGAGTATATGAGAGAATTAGTAAGAAGATGGGTGAGTTAGAATGAAGAAATGGCTCTCTATTTATAGGCAAAACTTGCCACTGTTCCCCGGATCCCTCCCACAAGGGATCCGTCTAGTGTAAACCTAGGGATCTGTGGGACGCTCCTCTTTGCCCATGGGTTTTTTTGGTTATGGGTCATGGGTCATGGGTCATGGGTTATGGGTTGGTCCATGGGTATTCTTTTAGATACAATGTATCTAATGAGTACAATGTATCGAGTCAAGTGGGTATGGGTCAATACCATGGGTTATGCATATGATCCATGGGTTGTGATTTTTACTCATCCTAATAAACTATTACAACAAATGATTTATTACAACAATTTGTATTAAATTGCTATATGTAAATGTTTTACAAAAATAACATGTATCCTTATAATTGTACTTAAGATAACATTATATTTGTTATCAACAAAACACAAAGAGATTGCAAAATATTAATAAACGTTTTTACGGTTTATTTGTATTAACAAACTTCACCTAGTGAATTATGTAGTGGTCCCCATGACACTCGTGATTGCAAAAAACTCCACGAACAAGCTTTCGCGGACTACGCTTTCATGCGTACCGATGGAGCGGGAGAGAAGTGCTACACTTTCAAACCCGAGCAAAAAAACCTAGGAAATTCCTATAATCCCTTGTGGAAAAATCACCCTAACCTTAGGTGGAGCAAAAACTCAAACCCGCCTAAAAACAACTCTTCTACTCCATCTAATAGATTCCAACCAAACGGTTTATCTTCAACCTGTACCACCTACAATAACCCTTCCAACACCGGTAATCCCAATAATCTTGAGGGAATGGTATCCAACTTTGTGTCATCTCAAAAATCTCGGTTGTCTAAACTTGAAGCCGATTTCAAACAACGACAAAGCGAGATGACAAATAAGCTTGACTCACTCTTGAAAGCCTTCAATGACCAAGTTATAGGAGCACTCCCAAGTGACACCATCAAGAGCCTAAAATTAAATTCGATTTCATCAAATCAATGTTCTTGTTCACCAAGGGAAAACGCATGTCCATGCCCATCACACCCGCAAGTCCACTCGGTCAACACCATCAAAACATGTTTCAAGTAAACTACCCCAAAAGACCAAAAACCTAACTTAATGGTCCATCCAAATCTTGAAACACCAACTAATCAAGAACCCAAATCTACTCTAGAAGAGGAATTTAAGGAGCTTTACCAAGAAAAACCGGTTCTTGAAGTCTTGAATCATGTGCCTTACTATAATGCTTTGAAAGAAAAATATGAGCAAAGACTAAAATTAGGAGAACGTGGGTCTGTGTTTATGTAAAACAAGTTACCTAAGAAGTTAAATGATCATGAACTATTCATTCTTCCGTGTAGCATTGGAAATTCCAAGGCTTTCGACACATTAGCCGAGCTAGGATCAAGCATCAACCTTCTTCCGTTGTCCCTCCATAAAAGCCTTAACCTAGGTAAGTTAGAACCAACGGAAACCATCATAGGTTTAGCGGACGGTAGTTTTGCGTATCCGGTAGGGATAATGAAGGACATGGTAGTACACGTGAGATAATTGACTCTTTTGGCGGATTTCCATGTACTAGATATGACTAGTGATACCACGTGTCCATTATTGGTTGGAAGAGGACTCCTAGCTACTGCTAGTGCCATAATCAATTGTAAGATGTCCAAAATAGTGGTAGGAGAAGGGAGTGCAAGGTCAATCTATGATGTTAAGAAGCATTCCTATGATAATGAGGTTCAGAATGTATGGTTGAAAGGCGAGATGGCTGAAAGGACTACTTTCATACATTATAAGTCGTCTTTTTTGTTTCTTTAACGATAATCTAGAGAATTCTTGGGATTGCATTAGTACTCTCAAGTTATTAGCACATTTACAGACTAATATGGATAAATAAGCATTTACTGCCAAAATTGTGTATTGTTATATCAAATCACTTTTGTAGTGGTTTACTCATACTTGATGTGGGCCTCTAAAGCATTGTTTTAATGATAATGCGAAAAATATATTTATAAGTTTGTAGCATTCTTCGTCATTGTGACGGTATTTGTAAGTATTATATGAAACTGTATATTCAAGTAAAAGTCCGCTATGCTAAAGTCACTATTTTTTATAACTTGCAAGTTGCAACTTATTAAACTAATATAATGTTCTATGCTTTGTGTTCTTATGTATTTAGTTATATTTTTATTTTGCTAATAGGTTAGAATAAAATAGTTTTATAACGCACGTCCAAACACCCTTTAAAATTCTAAATTTCTAATATCAGTGTATAATTAGATGTACGTATGCATTCTTGGTTCTAATAATAGTATTTTAATCTTGATTATAGGAAATGGACTAGGAGAAGGATGTGGTATGCTTGGTCAAGCTGGAAATGGGAAGTTGGAAGCTCGCTGCCATAGTTGCCAAGAAGTATGCTCTTTAGATAATGTAGTTATAAGCAGTCATGTTTGTCAAATGCATTCGTCACTGGAACTTGGAGGTAATGTTGAAGCATTATGAGAGGTGTCAAAATGGGCGGTTTGGATCAGGTTGGACCATGGGTTAAAACGGGTCAGAATGGGTTCAGGTCCGACCCGCAATTGAAAAAGCTATGTTGTATTCTGATACAGGTACCCAAATCTCTTTGTTCTTAATTTTCCGGTATCTCCTCAATTTTGAGTTCATTCTCAAAGAAAAACAAATTGATTATATCAAAGGAGACTACGATCTAGATCAAGAATGAAAGAGATTGTGGAAAGTAATTGGCTGGCTCAGACATTGTTCTGTTGCCAAGAACATGAAAATTGTGCCAACATTTGAAGGAACACTCTTGAAAAATGCACACCAGAAAAGCACAACAGAATAAATTGTTAATACAAATAAGCCATAGAAACGTTTATTTATATTTTATGATCTTCTAATGTTTTGTCGATAACGAACGTAAAATCATATTAACGAAACAAATAAAATACGTAAATGGTTTGAACTAATAGTTTCTAACATACTCACATTTTCACATAAAACACTAAAACAAGTATAAGTGATTTTATGATTTAAGCAATACTTATGTACAACAACTAGTGTTTACATATTTGGGTAAAATATACACATAACTAGTATGTAGTATATTGGGCAATACAAATGGGTAGAAACTTAAGTATCACAACCCATTGGGCAAATACATTGAATGTAGTTGGGTACAACCCAAAGCCCATAACCCATAGATCTTGACCCATAACCCATTGCATGACATCATGCTTATATCACATATGGATAATACCCATAACCCATGGATCAACCCATACCCAAGTGACTAAGTGCATTGCACTTAAAGATACATTGTATCTAGCCAAAGATCCATGGTTCAACCCATGACCCATAACCAAAATACCCATGGGCAAAGAGGAGCGTTCCACGGATCCCTAGCTTTGTGCTAGCCGGATCCCTTGTGGTAGGGATCCGTGGGATCCGGGGAACAGTAGGATTTTTCCTCTATAAATAGTGAGCCATTTCTTCATTATTGATCATCCCTTTTCAATACACTTTCTCCCCTGAGTTAAATCTCACTAACCTTAGATCCAAGAGATCTATGTTTGTAGTTTTGTTTTTGTGATCTTTTAGGTTCCTCTTAAAGGCAAGATCACCACCTTTGAAGTCGAGCAAGCTCAAGTCCATGAGTTGCGATGCTTCCTCATCATCAAGGCTACTGAAGTCTTCTTGTTGATGATTCCTTTCTTTCTTCAAAGAAGTGTAGTGTTGAAGACATTAGTGAAAGATGTCTCAAGTGTCAAGACGAAGATATTAGTGAAGGGTATCTATCGTCTATAGGATAAGCACTTGTGGTAGGTGCTTAGAAGTCAAGACAAAGAAGCATTAGTGAAAGGTGCTTAGAAGTGAAGACACAAGACATTAGTGAAAGGTGTCTTATAGATCTAGTCAAAGGCATTAGTGAAAGGTGCCTTAGATGTACATTCGATATGGGGTGTTTCGATGTACAAGATATAATAGTATTAGATCCAAGGATATTGATATCCTTGATGATGTTGTAAAGGAGTAGATCTCCTTTGGGATTAGTAGGTGGTGTAGTGTGGTAGTAGTTCCTCCATTGCAATGGAACTAGGTGCTTAGCCTAGTACCTAATAAAGGGTAGGCGACGTTGTGAAGGTGTAGTTCACCTTGGAGTGAAAGAACTAGGTACTTAGCCTAGTACCTTATAAAAGGTAGGCGACGTTGTGAAGGTGTAGTTCACCTTGGAGTGAAAGAACTAGGTACTTAGCCTAGTACCTTATAAAGGGTAGGCGACGTTGTGTAGGTGTGGTTCACCTTGGAGTGAAAGAACCCGGTGGTTAGCCTAGCACCGGAAAAAGGGTAGGCGACATTGTGAAGGCTTCTCCGCAATATGGAGATTGGTGTAGTGATTACGAACTCTCGAGTAGGTGACTCGGGGAGTGGAATAGGGCAAGGAAGGTGTCCTTGTAGCCGAACCACTATAAATACTCGTGTTGTAGTTTTGTGCGTCTTACTCTTATCTTTTCATTACTTACCTTTATATGCTTGTTTGTCAACATCCAACACACACATCCAAATAGATTAACATAAGTCGATCTAAATATTTAAAAGGAAGTTTTAAATTGGTAAAACTATTCAACCCCCCCCCCCCTTCTAGTTTTCTACAATTGGCATCAGAGCTTCGTTACCAAGTTTCTTGAAGTATATTGTACTTTAAAAACTTGATACGATCCATGGTTAATTGAAAACTACAAAGAAGGTTTTTCATAAAAGCAAACACCATGTTTTTCAAAACTATATGCTTGGATGTTGAGTTAATAACAACATTTTTTTTTCTTCTTTTTCTTTTAATTGCACTAATCTTCTTTGTCATGTTGATGTGTCAAAGCTCATACCCACCAAGCTTTAGGAGTCGCTTGGTAACAAGAATACCTTCCTTAAGAAGGTATCTTAAACTCAAAGGAGCGGGAATCGTCTAAGTGACATTTGTTGTGCATTTGTAAAGACATTCCTAAGTGCGCTAGAGGTATGATTTTCTTTTTACTTTGCTTGATAATTAAGTATACCTATTTAGGTATTTATATGATTATCTTTTGTGCAAATTACATGTTTTACATGAAGCTTCATTAGGAAGACTTTTTCTTACATACGTGTCTTAATTCTCATCTAAAGTCGTGGTATATAAAACTTATGTTTTGTTTTTCTTTTAATTCAATAATAATACAAAAACACGAATTTCAAAAATTCCTCCTTCCCTATAAAAACTCCCACCGTCGACCTATCTATCAAATCCTCACTTTTTCAAATCTTCCAATTTCAAAAATTTTCTCTCACTCAAAAACTTCATCTTCCTCCTCATTCCATCTCAACCGAAACCAAGAAGATCCGTCATCAACATGGTTTACATCGCACTTGTGCTCATCGCCTTAACACTCATCGCACTTGTGTTCCCTATGATGAAGTTCACATATGGAGACATTTACTTTGTGTTGTTAATCTACATTGGGATCATATACCCAATCCTTTGTATCATCCTTAGCATTGAAATGCAATATTATTAATAATCTAGTTTATCTAGGTTATTTTTATCATAATGTGTTTGTCACTTATTTTAATTTATATGCTTTATATTCTTTCGTGATACATTAGAAGTCATGTATGCATGCTAAAAGAAAATGTAGGATAAAACATATTTCATGGTATAAAAACTGTAAAACCTATGTTTTTATCAAATCTGTTTCTGTTATTACAGATCCACGGATCCCGGAAGATATACTAGCCGGATCTCTTTTGTAAAGGAACTGTGGGATCCGTCCTACTGAAAAACAGTCTTCATGCAAGATTAAAAACCAATATCTTTCTAAATATAATATTCCACTAGAAAGTCAAAACCTTGAGTAAGTTAAAGTGTTAAATACCATTGTTAATAAAAATCTAGTAAAAATATTAGATTATCATACGTTGACCACAAACATCTCCTTTTATTAACTTATCATTTATATAGGTTCAACTATGACGCATGAATATGAGTTTGATTTTTCACTCACTAGCGTCTACACTCCAAACATCTCTCTCGAACCTAACACGCCTGGCAATCATGTCCGTGGGTTCAATAATCTCGAAAACCGTCACTTCCACGAAGGACGTATTGTAGACACCTCTCTACAATTCAAAGAAGGTATCAATACCTCCTTCCGAGCCATAGGACTAGATTGTCTTCTTGAAATCAACGAGAAGATATGTCCAAGGTTCATAATAGAATTCTTCCGTCAAATCGAACTCGTTCGTAACGAGGATCGCTCTTTATCTCTTTGGTTTGATATCAAAAACCAAAATTTCGCTCTAACCCTTGGGCATTTTGCTCACATCCTCCGGATTCCAAATCATGGACAATGTGCCTTCACCGAAGATTGGTCTCTTGATTCTCTCTTCAACTTTCGTGAAGAAAATAGTCCATATTGTTCACACATACCCTCTCCGGAAGATTTAAATCGCATAATATGCAAACCTCGACCATATTACTCCGATCCAAACATTATCTTTACAAGGGAAATCCGAGAAGAGTACAAGCCTCTTGCACTCATCCTACGTGAAAATGTTTGGAGTCTTAGGGGAAATCAAGAAATTCTTCCCGCTTGTTGTGCTCACATGTTGTACTGTTTGCTAACACAACAACCATACAATCTCGCCTACTTCTTCGCAAGGCGAATCGCAAATCTTCAAGGCTCCAAGAATAAACTCATCCCTTATGGAATGTTCTTGACACGCCTCTACCATAATGTTATGCACTTCCATCCTCAATTTCAAAGTCCGTTGTACGTACTTGTGAACAAGATGATGGAACCACTAAACATATCTCTCATGAAGACTTTCTTCATTCTTGATTCCACCAACACTCATCAATCACATAATGATCCTCCTAGCGAAAACACTCAAGGAAACTAGTAGTATTCCAAAATAGGATCAAATCTCTTGTACTCGTGCTTTATCAATGTAATCCAATTTCTTTCATGAAATAAAAATATCTTACATTTGATATCTTAGTATTAGAACTCTTTTTAGACTATCCTTGAGATATAATGCATTGTCAAGATCATTGCATACCTTTAGTAAAGATCCTACTGAGCAGATAGGCGGATCCCAAAAATTGTACTAGACGGATCCCTACTCTTAGGAAACCGTGGGATCCGGCGAACAGAAAATGCAATTGCAAGCATTATATTTCAAACATATCCTTAGAACACCTCACACTAAGCTAAACATAGTGTCTTAAGGCAAATTAAGTCCTTATCAAGATAGGTTAATCTTTCCTACTCATTCATAACTCACCTAGATCACACTCTAAAACGACTATAGATCTACCGTTTCGTTTTTAATCCATTACTCTTCCGCTCTTAAACTCACACTTCATTTTCTACTTGATTCCTCACATCTAGTCTTAGAAATCTTTAGATTATGGCAAAATTGATCATAAATCATTCTTGCCTCAAAATTGATCAAAGTTGATCAAACTCTACTTTTTCTCATTTCAAAGCTTCTAGGATATGTTCCTAAACACTATCCTAAGTCACAACCTGATCTCTAAGATCATTTAGCTTCAATTGACACTCTAAATCTTTAGTGTCACTCTTGCTCATCCATTGGTACTCTTGAAAGTTCCAAACCCTTCCATAAAAGATAATCATTAGCTACATCATTCATTAACTTCAAATACTCAAACACCCCTTCATTTAAAACACTTAGGAGGACTGAAACACTTAAGATGATATAGGTCTTAGATCTTAGAAACATCATTTCTACTCTTTCATAACTGCTGAAAGCCGGATCCCTGGGATTAGCCTAGACGGATCCCTCTGAGGAAGGAACCGTGGGATCCGGATGACAGGTTATGTCAAATCTTGCTAAAACAATCATTTCAACTCATCTTCCTAACTCAAACACTCCATCTCATCTTAAATGAGCTCCTAGATCAGTGCAAACTCTGAAGTTGATTCTTGTGCATGTTAATCATCACATTCCAATGAATCCTAGTGGCTTAAAGCTTAAATGCACTTGCCAAATCTCTTGGTTTATAAACCACTTTGTTAGGACCTCCATAGTCATCACTCTCATCATAACTTTCAGCTCTTGCAAAATCATCTCATCATGAGGAAAACCCCAAGTGGTAACTTATCCACCAAAGAACCACCCATGAAAAAGGCTCGTGTTATACACGAAATCTCTTCAACCGAATCATCTCCGGTCAAGCCAACAAATGATAGGATTCTTCCTCATCCAATTAAACCAATTCCTAAAAGGATAGTACCCACAAAACTACCAATGCCAAACACCACCATACCTCCTAGGCCAAACAATATTATCTCCACTAAACCATCACCATTGGTTCCTAGAGCTATTTCATTTACATCCCCACTATCATCACCACACCTCTACAATTTAGAGGACTTGCCTCCTAGGCCGTCTCATCCGCTTCCGCCGACAACATTCTCATCATTAGGAGGAATAATGGTTCAAAATCAAGGTGTTGAGTCAACATTTGCTCCGGCTTCCTTTTCGCCTTTTCCATCATATAATCCCATTTGGATTATGAGAAATCATCAAAGTCAACCACCCGATCATATGGAAGTTGACACTTCTCTACCACCACCATCATTCTTGGTTGAGTCATTCTCAAATGTACCTCCACCAATCCCTCCATCGTTTGAAGCTCCAAAAGCCGCTTCACTTGATCCTTCGCATCAAGCTATTTCATTTCCTCCACCACCACTACCTAGCCATGACAAAGATTGCTATCATTGTCAACATGTTGAAAGTTTGATACATGAAGTACGAGAAGACCAACGTTTCATGTTCTATCATCTCCTCGAACGTTTTGACGAGATTAAACCTAAACAAAACTTGAGCTAGAAGATTTTAGTGGTGTCCTAGCATCAAGCGTTAGTTGGTCTAGAAATTCCTAGTCATGTATTGTCTATTTTCTTAGTTTTTAGAGTCATGTATATCATAACTCTAGTTTTATTGAATGGAATTACATGCTACTTGTTATTTTTCTGAGCATATGATTACCTTGTATTCATATCTCATTTTTGTGTTAACATTACTTGTTATATCACCTTTGCTGAAATTAATCAGCTAATACGGATCCCTCAGAATTGCCTAGACGGATCCCTACTAGGAGGGAACCGCGGGATCCGTGAGACAGAAAACTATTTTCCTACTAACTTGGACCACATTTGCAGGAAATTGTGAATTATACTTGTTTTCTAACCCTTGTTTTGCAGTTATTCAATTAACACATGAAGAATTTGACACCCTAAAGCTAGGGGAGCTTGGTGTCAAAACAATACATTGCAAACTTACTTGCAATCTTAGATTTATATTTCATGACTTCCCGTTGCAAAATTGCAATCATCTAGGGGGAGCACACCAGTCACATAGACGTAATCTTTTGCAAAAGTTAGTTGCAAATGAACTAGATTAGAATTAGTTTCTTGACGCCCTTACTTAGGGATGGACTCGTCAAGGGGGAGTAACGACGAGATCCTTTCCCGTTACTTGCTCTTTATTTCTTTTTACTTTTACTTCTTTCACATGTTTTTCTTAAAAACAATGTGTTGCTTTCCTTCAAACACTTTTTGTTTCGACAAAAAGGGGGAGAAGAAAGTAAAAACTACAAATTCAAACTTTTACGAATTTTAGCTTTTCCTTAAAATAATTTTATGTTTTGTCATCAACAAAAAGGGGAGATTGTTAATACAAATAAGCCGTAAAAACATTTATTTATATTTTACGATCTTCTAATGTTTTGTCGATAACAAACGTAAAATCATATTAACAAAACAAATAAAATACGTAAATGGTTTGAACTAATAGTTTCTAATATATTCACATTTTCACATAAAACACTAAAACAAGTATAAGTGATTTTATGATTTAAGCAATACTTATGTACAACAACTAGTGTTTACATATTTGGGTAAAATATACACATAACTAGTATGTAGTATATTGGGCAATACAAATGGGTAGAAACTTAAGTATCACAACCCATTGGGCAAATACATTGAATGTAGTTGGGTACAACCCAAAGCCCATAACCCATGGATCTTGACCCATAACCCATTGCATGACATCATGCTTATATCACATATGGATAATACCCATAACCCATGGATCAACCCATACCCAAGTGACTAAGTGCATTGCATTTAAAGATACATTGTATCTAGCCAAAGATCCATGGTTCAACCCATGACCCATACCCAAAATACCCATGGGCAAAGAGAAGCGTTCCACGGATCCCTAGCTTTGTGCTAGCCGGATCCCTTGTGGTAGGGATCCGTGGGATCCGGGGAACAGTAGGATTTTTCCTTTATAAATAGTGAGCCATTTCTTCATTATTGATCATCCCTTTTCAATACACTTTCTCCCCTGAGTTAAATCTCACTAACCTTAGATCCAAGAGATCTATGTTTGTAGTTTTGTTTTTGTGATCTTTTAGGTTCCTCTTAAAGGCAAGATCACCACCTTTGAAGTCGAGCAAGCTCAAGTCCATGAGTTGCGATGCTTCCTCATCATCAAGGCTACTGAAGTCTTCTTGTTGATGATTCCTTTCTTTCTTCAAAGAAGTGTAGTGTTGAAGACATTAGTGAAAGATGTCTCAAGTGTCAAGACGAAGATATTAGTGAAGGGTATCTATCGTCTATAGGATAAGCACTTGTGGTAGGTGCTTAGAAGTCAAGACAAAGAAGCATTAGTGAAAGGTGCTTAGAAGTGAAGACACAAGACATTAGTGAAAGGTGTCTTATAGATCTAGTCAAAGGCATTAGTGAAAGGTGCCTTAGATGTACATTCGATATTGGGTGTTTTGATGTACAAGATAGAATAGTATTAGATCCAAGGATATTGATATCCTTGATGATGTTGTAAAGTAGTAGATCTCCTTTGGGATTAGTAGTTGGTGTAGTGTGGTAGTAATTCCTCCATTGCAATGGAACTAGGTGCTTAGCCTAGTAACTAATAAAGGGTAGGCGACGTTGTGAAGGTGTAGTTCACCTTGGAGTGAAAGAACTAGGTACTTAGCCTAGTACCTTATAAAGGGTAGGCGACGTCGTGAAGGTGTAGTTCACCTTGGAGTGAAAGAACTAGGTACTTAGCCTAGTACCTTATAAAGGGTAGGCGACGTTGTGTAGGTGTGGTTCACCTTGGAGTGAAAGAACCCGGTGGTTAGCCTAGCACCGGAAAAAGGGTAGGCGACGTTGTGAAGGCTTCTCCGCCATAAGGAGATTGGTGTAGTGATTACGAACTCTCGAGTAGGTGACTCGGGGATTGGAGTAGGGCAAGGAAGGTGTCCTTGTAGCCGAACCACTATAAATACTCGTGTTGTGGTTTTGTGCTTCTTACTCTTATCTTTTCATTACTTACCTTTATATGCTTGTTTATCAACATCCAACACACACATCCAAATAGATTGACATAAGTCGATCTAAATATTTAAAAGGAAGTTTTAAATTGGTAAAACTATTCAACCCCCCCTTCTAGTTTTCCACATAAATGATCATCGGTGACATCCAGTACAAAATCGAGCCGTAAAAAAGCTACTTAAAACACAATGGGTATCCAAGCATTATATATCGACTTCAAATCTTATACTTAATTTAGATTTAATTTATTCATATCATGCAGGTAAAAAAGGTTGATGAGAGTCCAGCGCCTAAGGCTTTTTATAATCAGGATGAAGGCTTAGAGTAGGTCAAAGCATCTGATGACACTGAAGCAGAAGGTAACTCTGTATGATCTACACATTTATGGAATCTGATATTATGCACCATTTGAGAATCCCATTTGTACCTTACAAATGTAGATAAAGTACACTCTATTGTTGCACCTCCATTGTTGTTGAAGTAATGGGTATGCTTGCTAATCCAAAAGACCGAGGTATATATTCTCTTAACAAAGCATGCTTTTAACATTGTTTAAGAAGTCCAAAATTAATGGGGTTTCTTTTTTGTTTAGGACATTTATTTAGGGGGATCAAAGAGGACTTTCTATAGTATCCTCAAGGACAACTTGGGGCGCTGATAAGGATGGAATACGTGTATATAAGTAAATGTTTAGAAAGAGGCTAATATAATAATTGGGTTTGAGGTCAAAAAGTCAGTCACATTAGAGGTACTTGAAGGTGAGTTTTTGGAGATATATAAGACTTTTGTGTGTTTATATAGAAATTAAATAATGAATCTTATGATTGATCATGTAGCCATTTATAGTTTGGGTAGCATAGTGAGGGCATCCAAATTGAGTACGCCGGAACAGTGCCATCATTTTTAAACTTCTGCTTCTCGGCGCTCTTGTGGCTTATAATTATGAGTTGTTGCAAGTGGATAATTCAAGAATTTTCAATGATTCCAACGTTAGGAAAAAAATTGCATTGTGTTAATTTTTGGGGTGATTAACCAACATATTTTGCAATTATCTGTACTTTGTGCATTGACTTTATTCTTGCTACTCTTGATATCAGATTCAAACAAAGACCATTTTAGTTTTAAACCCTCCATGTTCGTAATGCAATGAAAGTTGTATCAAAACATATTACATCTAATAATTTTTCGTTTAATTGTGCAGGGATGTTCGAACATAGGCTATTCTTCACGCATTGAAGGATGAAACAATGAATGAACCCTGAGATTGGATTGAAATTGCACAAAATTAAGAGTGGTATTAGGGTAATGTGTTGCAAGTGATGTCCAGCTCAGTTGGATTGATGCATCCGGTTATAGTCTCCATGTGTGGGAGGTCAGGAGTTCGACTCCTGCTATTCCCCATGTGGGGGATTTTCCCTGAATTGGCAGTCGGGTCCGAATCCCAGTATGATGCCTTGAAGCCCCTTAATGGGAAACTGGATGGTTAGGCTGGGGGTTGTTATTCTCTTCGTGAGATGATTCGAACTCAGGTCGAGAGACTTGGTGCCTTGGTGGCATGCAAGATACTCCACTGCACCAAACTGTCGTTCAAAAAAAATTAGGGTAATGTGATGTATACTTGCATTTTTTGTAACTTTTAATTGTTGAATAAAAGTTAACATTGATTCTTTTCGTTCTTGATGCATTCAATAAGTTGACATGTTTACGGCTTATTTTCGTTATCTAAATTTTTCCAATGATATTCACTATTATATATATATTATTGCAAAACTATTTATGTATGAAAACACTACACATATATTTAGAAACTCTTAACCTAAATAATTAATTTAATATAACCATATTACTTAATCTATTAATATGTATATAATAAAACGAATATAAACAGCAGCATAACTCCCAAAAATACACATTATTATATTCCAAAAAACATTTAAAAAAAACCAACTATCTGAAAACATTAGAAAAATAACAACATGTGCAAAACTATTTATGTATAAAAATATTATACACATACTTAGAAACTCTTTACCTAAATCATGCATTTCACATTCACTTATTACTTACTCTATTAATATGAATATAACTCTATACACATTATTTAACTCAAAAAAACAACCAAAATTTAAACCTACAATATGAAAAAATAATAAACCGAGAACTAAATTAAACTTGAAATTTACCAAGAAAGAAATCACAAGTCGTGCCCGCCCTTGGGCGGGCTTAACCGGCTAGTGTGTGTGTGTGTGTGTGTGTGTTAGAGCTGGCAAATCGTGTCTTAACAGGTCTTAACAGGTCCGGTGCGCGCGAATAACATAAGTTTCAAACATGAAAACAACTCGTTTAATACTTAGCTTTGGTGGTTTGAGTATGACAGATATACGTTTTATTTATCAAAAAAGTTAAATATTGAACCCTAAAATACTAAAAACAAATATTTTAAAAAATAAAAAAATTGCATAGTACATTTTTTCTCTTAACAGGTCTTAACAGGTACCCAATTTGCCAACTCTAGTGTGTGTATATATATGTGTATATATATATATATATATATATATATATATATATATATATATATATATATATATATATATATATATATATATATATATATATAAGAAAAACGGTCAAACTTTAAAAAGTGAAATGTTGAAAGTCAAGGTGAAAAAATGTATGGTGTAATAAATACTTTTATTAAAACATCTCATTACTTAAAAGTACAATAATTTATTCACATTATACAACCAATTAAAAGCATATATACCAAATTAAAAGCAACCAATTAAAAAACTTTTTATTTAAAAGTACAATAAAATTTTTACAATGTACAATTTAAATAAGCTACAACATAATTCAAAATATAAAATAATTAAACACACTAATTAATGTTAGAGTAAAATACACCGTTCGTCCTTAATCTTGTACTTGCGCATCACGTTGATCCAAAAGTTGGGATTTTCATCGCCCGGAGTCTTTTTTCCAAGTTTCATAGTCTAAACTGGTCCTTTGACCATTTTTCCGTTAGTCAACCACGTCCGTTGCCGTTTTCTTTGTCTTTAGTCCAAGGGCACAATTGTCATTTCCTTATTTCAATTAAATTTTTTTGTATTATTGCCACATGTAATGTAACCCTCTTTCTGCCCCATGAACACATTGATTGTATTATTTTTCGTCCCAGAACTTTCGTTACAAGAATTATCACAATTCACAAACCTTAATTGCATGTCACAAAACCCGTGTTTATTAATCAAAAAACCGAAACATGGACTTTACTCTATGGAAAGTAAGAAGACATCCAGGTTATCCAGTTGATGATATCGTCTTGTACGACTCTGCTAAGAAGAAATACGGTACTGTTTTTAACTTTTTAGAATGCCCTAAACATATATTGACATGTTTTCAGGTGGTAGATCTAATATGTTTAGCATGAGGGTTGTTAATAAAACCGGTTCTTTAAATACTGGTCTGGTAGAATCTACGTTGAAGGTATGAAAAACTTAGTTGATTTGGTTGATGTTGATAGTGTGTCAGTCGAAGAGTTGGATGTTCTTATGTATGAATTGGGCTATGAGCTTGGTTCAAAAAATTACTATTACTTTGTTAAGCCTGATAGTAATTTAGATGATTGTTTGTATAGCTTAAGTGAGAGTGCATATTTAGAAATATTGAAAGATCTTGTTGATGACCATAAGATGATAGAAGTTTATGTTGAAAATGGTAAGACAACATTGGATGTTGATGAAATGTCACCAAAGTCTATTAGGACAGTTATTGCTGATGTGGATGCAACAAAGAAAGAGGCGGCTCTTGCTATTGTTCCATATTGCTCAAAGAAATTGTTCTTAGAAAACATTGTTAATAAATCTGTCGTAGAGGATATATGTCAGGTTACACATCAACCTTTGGAAGTCAATATTTTGGTACAATCTAGTCAGATGCCAGAAACGGAACCCTTGTTTTTATCTGTAGAGGTCTGTCAGATTGAAGATGTTGTAGGTGATGTCAACCAACATATAGATAAACATGTGGAGCATATCCAAATAGATAGTCCTGAAGAGGTACGTCAAAATAATCAAGAGTTAGGTCATCAAGAAGAGGAAATATGTAATCCTGTTGAGCATATCCAATAAGGTAAATCTGTACAGGTATGTGAAATCGATGAAGCTTTAGGTGATGACAATGTGAGTGAAACAGATAGTTATGTGAGTGATGATGATTATATTGAGAACAATCGTGATGGAAACACAGTTGTTGATGAGGCTAATACTTTTGAGGAGCCTGATTTTGATGTTAATCTGTTCAAAGTGACTGAGACTACAGAGTTACCATATATAGGTAGCTCCAGCCATATACCAGATGATTTTTTTAAGAAAAGTGAGTTGGATTTGTTAGATGATAATGATTTTGCAAGTTGTTCTGAGAATGAAGATGGGTATGTTATTAGGAAGAAAAAAATGAGGGCATACAAGAAACAAAAGTTAAGTGTGGCAGCACAAGTAGAGGATGAAATATATTTTCTCTGTGGTCAAACTTTTGTAACTGCAAAAGAAGTGAAAGATAAGATCAACCTGTATTCAATAAAGAGTAGGAGGAAATTGCAGCTCATTAAAAATGACAAACACAGAATTAGAGTTAGGTATGTTAGAAAAATACTTGTTTGTGGTACAAACGAAAGTGTTGGGCTGGGAACAGCGCCAAAGAGGTAAACTGGTCCATCTAGCAAGACTAGAATACCATTATGCCAGCATTACTTTAGACGACCTTTCAGACGATATGTTTAGCACGAGCAGATGACTATCATCTAAACATTAACGTACTAGCGCCTGACACGTGAATGTAGTAAATGCATAACCATAATGTTGGATGTGCATAAAGTGTACTATTTGTATCAAACCAAAGAAAGATTGACACATGTCATCCTTATGTTCTCGATAGATGATCAACGCGTTTTCCTGTTCATAACCGTTGATCATTTATAAGAGGTTATCCTAAAACCTTAGATACTTTCCTATATATAAAGAAGTATCTCACACAAAAAAATGATTTACCTTATTCTCCAAATTTCAAACACTTGTTCACACAACATGGATAATCGATCATTAATCTATTTTTTTTTTTTGACAGGTGATCATTAATCTATTGGTTCGCTTAATGTTACCCTGAACATAAATAATTCCTCTTTTCATGTGGTCCTTACCTTTTTTAAAAGAAAATCAAACGACTTAACCAAACTCACCCACACTAATCTCGTTTTACATATCGTACATAAACCATATCAAGTCTATCTTTTCAAAAATAATAACTTGCTTAACCTTTTTAGCCTAGTTTTTTGAAATGTGAAAGAATAATTATTTCTTTGCGATTATACATGAAACACCATTATTTGAACAATAAGAACACTGATAATAAAGCTTACAACTAAACAACTGACTTTTACAAAAGCAAAGTATTCAAATGGTTACATTTCCTAACCATTGAAATCATACAGAATCACCCTTTTCGGGTTAATGAAACAGTAACATTGACAAGCTTGGCTTTCTCTATGGACATGCGATTCTTGATTATATTTGTGTACCTCATGAACACCTCCTCGACAATTGACTCGCCAAAGTGGCTCAAGATCAGAGGTTCAGCCACAGCTCTCATACATTTTCCCATATTGTATCCTTTTAAATTCTCTTTGGTTAAATTAAGATTGTGGTTCGTGCAAGCGTCCCAATCAACTTCAGAGACCTCAAGGTAATCAGTTTCGAATGACCCTTCTTTCTCGACTTCGTTACTAACTTCTTTAGCACAAGGAGTGTATTGTGGAATGTTGAATGAATCCATTTTCTCTTCTTCTATCAGTCCCTATCGCAATAAAAGTTTCAAGAAATTTAGCATAATTAATTTGAGGCTCATTGATGCTCATATCTGAAAAATGGGACAATACAACAGAAACATAAAATGAAATGAAAGAATCTAGTTTAAATCAAAATTTTGAGTTAAATAACTGCAAAAGGTCAACAATGCTCAATAGAGAAATCGATATATATGTGGTATACCTCAATAACCATTTCATTTAGGGCAGTGGCTAAGAGGTCCCAAACGTAACAACATTCTTTACTACATGGGTCGTCACTTCGTCTTCCTAGTATTGTCAAAACCATACGCCCTCCACTCACAACCTCCTCCCCCCGACACTTGAGAAACAATGTAAAATCTTTTTGAAACTGCTTGCGGTAAGCCCTTATAACGCTTGGAGGGCTTGTTCTTGACATGTATATGTTCCCTTTGTTTGTCTTTGCCAGTTCAGGAACCTGGTCAATATATTTCCATTCATACGTAAGCTTGCCTAAAGATATGTAATTCCACTATAAAAATGTAACTAGTGTCATATGTTAGCGACACATAATAAAATGACGCTTATCGAAAACACAAGTAAAAGGTCTCTATAAAGTAATTTGTCTGACCAAAATATTCAAATTGATTCCCACACCAACATTATGTCCCTATACACCATTACGACCAGTCCTTATTATGATATGTACTGTGCATGTGAAATGTTTAACCTTTAGTGTAGCTTGTTAAAAAATTTGAAGACACGCATTTAAATCCACATTGACACACACGTACACATTTAAATATAATGATGAAAAAAGTAAGAAACTAATTAACACTCGTGAGAAGCAAACGTATTCAATAACTCCATAATATTAATTAACAATATTGTGAATCTACTAGAATAAGTAAAGTTGATATTAGAAAAAACTAAAAAGTAGCAGATCAGATTTGCTTATACAAGGGAGAGAGAGACCCAACCTGGGAGAGCCACATGAGACTGTAGGAAGAGTGGACAAAATGTACACTTTGTTTGAGAAATAGCCTCGTATAGAATGATCCAGGGACACCAGACAAATAGCAAGGTGGCTTAGACGACGATTTGGTCACTCTAGTTTGCTTTGCTAGGTTCTTTATAAAATCTAATACCGAGAGAAAAATTGTGTTGAAATCATTACTTGGGAGATCATTCAAGTAGATTTGAATTTCGGGTGATTCATCTTGACCTAATTCTCGGCTTATCTTGTCAATTGACTTGACGAGCTCTGATGCCACTAGAAAAGTGTTTGGTCCAGATGAACATCCAAGATCAGCCATGATCAAAGTTTTCGGAAAGTTCATATCACAATAGAGATTCATCAAAGTCTCTTCTATTATTGGTTTTGTCAATGATATCACCTCTCTCTGTCACCAATCAATTGTAAACAAGAAGTATAAATTAGTTTGTTTATATTTGGTGTACTTGAAAGTGGATGCAATAATAATCGCTAGGCATGTAACGTACGTCATTTATTTTTAAAAGAGTAAATTGCATTTTTGGTCCTTAAGGTATGGTCAAATTGCAGGTTTCGTCCTTAACGTTTTGAAAGTGCAGCGGTAGTCCCCATATTAAAATTTTCGTTGCACGTTTGGTCCTTAAATTGCAGATTTGGTCCCTAAAAGTTTGAAGTTTCCATTGCATGTTTGGTCCTTAAATTGCAGATTGAGGACCAAACATGCAGCAAAACCTTCAAAATGAGGACTATCGTTGCACTTTCGAAATGTTAGGGACGAAACCTGCAATTTGGCCATACCTTAGGGACCAAAAATGCAATTTACTCTTTTTAAAACTTGAAGAACTTCATTCGAAGGCGCAAAAACTAAATGAAACAATTGTCTTTTACGGACTATTAATTAATCACGTAAATTGTGGAAATAATGAAGCTAAACAAGGTACAACGATGAGTATCTTTTAGATTAACTTTAATTTGAAAAGATATGCACGCCCGAGCTTAAATATGATATCAGAAAAATTGTTAAGAGTCATCGACATAGCAATAGAACTGAATCAAAGCTAAACAATTTTAAACAAGTTTTCAATATTAGGTATTATCAGTTTGATGATCTATCACTGTCTCACTACAACAATCATATAAGTTGTAGTTGATGTGCGCAGGTAAATGAATATCTGTGTTTTATCATATACGTATAATTAATGTATAAGGTGCATGCTAGGTAGTATGAGCACATTGTGCAAACAGAAAATAAAAGGTATATGATATAAACGGGTAAACGGATGAGGTTTTTCTTTTTGTAATTACCCGGCGGCAAGTCTTTGACTCGGATGTAAGGGTCATGGCCGTTCCTAATTAAACCACGCTTTCCCTTACTACCCTCAAGATGTTTACCTAGTGAGAGCCTCAAAAATCTGACCAAAAGGTGCATATAATATGTATGTACGTATAATATATGTGTGTGAGTGCGATGGAGCTTATACATATATATACACGTTTAATATGGATGGTACCTGGAGAAGAGAATTGTTGGAATAGCTATAATCTCCATCCCCTCCATTCATACGAAGTACCTGGCTGACGTCCATATCTCTCACACACGCTGTTTACCAAAACACTCACTCCCAATTTGTCTCTTGAGTTTGGACTACTTAAAATACACACACTCCTAATATGCCTCTAAGAGTCTGGACTACCTCTATATATAGATGACGAGCTAAATGTAATTTGTAGTACTATTTAAATCATGACGATTGCTATTTGTCCTTTTAATACGTCATGCTGAGAGACATTTTCTGGACGGTAAGCATATTGAATATATTATTGTCTTTAACTCTTTAAAAACATTCATATTGATTGTATCACATGTGTTGTAAAAAATTCAATGCATTGATATTTGATCATGGATCGGCATATTTAAAATGAAACTATATATCGAAAATTAAGTTTCATATATTACACGAAAATATTATGATAAGACATAAGTTTCTTTCGTTTTCTTTTTATTTTTTATTTTATTTTTCTTTTTCTGAATGGCAAATGTTTACGATTTATATCACATGCATATCTCACATATTTCCGACGAGACTTGAACCCACAACATTTAGGTTATTGAGCCACTCACATACCGTTAAGCCAAGAGGCTTTTGGTGATAAGACATACTTATGACATATTAGATCACTGTCTAGCTTTTTTTTTTTTTTTTTTTTTTTTTTTTTTTTTTTTTTTTTCACTTCTTGCATTACAATTGGTAACTAAAAAATTTTAAGCTAGTTATGCTAGTAAAATTTTTAACCTATCATCACGTTTAACACATAAAAATGAGAGACACGCCTATTGTGTATGTGGGGATGTATGTAAATGCCCCTAAACAATATTGATTGTCTATTATTTTAGAGGTATTTACATAAATCCTCACATACACATTACTATTTATATATTTCTCAAAACCTTACTTTAATAGGCTTATACATTATACATTAAAAACTTGTATTTAAGAAAATATGTAAATATTGGTGTGTATGTGAGAATGTACCTAATTCCCTCTATTGTTTAATATGAACATAGGTAATGAAATGTCCAACCAGGTTGTTAGACTAATATATTTAAAAGTGTCCAATGATTGGTATCCAAATAGCTCAATTAACTTAAATAACATTAAAAGAAACGTCCTCTAATTTGGGCAATGCAATTCATATAAATTAATCCAAATTATTATCTCGATATATACTTGGTTCGATTTCGAGTAATAGTATACATTTCATTCTATTGATTGAATCGATGATAAAATAGGTGATCAAAACGATAAACAAAAATGAGTACTTTTTAAAGTTCAAGATCAATTACTTTTTATATAATACTCCCTCCGTCCTTAAATAAATGTTCACTTTTGACTTTTGAAATCTTTTTATCTCAATTTTGACTTTAAATTATTTTATTTGTATTATTTAATACTTGATGAAAATTAAACCAATTAACGTACATTTAAAACTCAATCTATTCATATGTTTACATCAAATAATACATAACATAAATAAAATAATTTAATGTCAAAGCTAAAAAAGAAAGACTTTAAAAGTCAATAGTGAACATTTATTTAGAGACGGAGGGAGTATGAGATTGGAAAAATAATGTTGGAGTAATACTAATAGAAGTGCTCAAATTTGTCATGTATGATAAATATAATCATCCTATTAGTTAATAGAAAGTTAAAACTGAAACAATTTGATTAAGTTCATCTAAATTTCATCTAACAAAAAATGTGAGTAAAAAAAAATGCATGTGTCAATTTGTAAAAAAAAAAAAAACTAAAAAAGAAGGGAGTAACTAATAAATCTTTAGTTGTTAAAACTTTAAATAAATTATATGAACTTAAGTAAATTTATCAGTTTTTATATTTTTTGATAACTTAATAAATTTAATAAAAACCATTACACTTTTTATTTTTAAAAAAAGTATATATTGTTTTTATTTATAAATATTAGTATCATAATATATTAAATTAATGTATATGAGCGAAATTATAAATATCAAAATGAAATAACGAGTTACCGTGATATGTAAATAAATATATGAGATTGTACATATACGACAACTCATGTTATTTCATTTTATGAGATTAAGTAACGATGTCCGTAAAAGTATATTTTACTATCCACGTTCAATAATGATTCATGTTATTCTTTTTTATAAGTTTAACCCACGTCCAAATATGGCTAAAATTATTAGAGCACAAAGTACAGTGCTAAGTTATAGCAAATAGTGTTTTCACATCATTTTTTTCTCTTATAACCCAGAAGCTATAACTTAACTAAAAAACACCCTCCCTTATTACTCAAATTATAGAACACCATTTGGGTCTCATAGTATTTATTTATTTTCATTTATTCAAATAATACACAAATTAAACTGAAATTAAAATTTCATTAATAAACTAAAAGACATAAAAAAGTACATAAAAATAAAACTACATGAACTAAACTAGTTTTGGTGACGATATTTGGTTCGAATTTTACGTTTTGGCTCCTCAATAATAGTCGCATCTATTGGATCCAACCCCTCGGTGTTGACTGCAATTATCTTCATGTTTGGCCTCCTCAATAATAGTCGCATCTCTTGGATCCAACCCCTCGGTGTTGACTGCAATTATCTTCATGTTCTCATTCCTTGTTTGACATTGATTAGTTGCACCCTCGCCTTAGCCTCGTTTCTTATTTCTTCCATCTTCACCTCACGGTCTAAAGCGAGTTGTTGTTGCAACATTTCTTGTCAAGTAGAAGTGGTCGATTTGTTTGAAGATCGTTGACTTTTTGACTTTCGTTCTCTGTCGGGTAGACTCGGCTAAGCATCATCTCCAAATAGCTCGGCTTCTTCTCTGATTGGCCGTCCCCAGGTTCTTTTTTTATGTGTCGGGTCAGGATTCAACCATTTATGTTTGTCTTTCAAAAAATTCCAAGCTTTTACGTGAGGAAAAGTTTTCACTTTTTTTTGTCATAATACAAGTCTTCAATACGCGCCTTCAAGTCTCCGTCATTTTCACCACTAAGTCTCGTTGTTTGATTGACAATCGCGTTATACTTTCTGACTTCTCGGTTCATGGGAGCTCACTTTCCAGTAAACATGTTTTTTGTACCTGAGATGTATCCCTTTTTCGTTGCTTGGTCACTGTATTCGGCAAGAATTTTGTACCAAAACTTATCATCTGTTTGATCGGTGCCCGTGCTCGGATCCCTGGATACATGTGACCAACATTCCACCTAAATTAACTTTTCGTTTTGATTCCAAGGTGTACGAGTTATTTCGGGTTTATTTTTTTTTTCATTCGCGAGTTTTTTTTTTTCTTTTTCTTTGTCATGTTTCTCGGGTGACGACGGCCCTTCGGCTTTTGATTGTTGACGTTGTGAGGATTGTTGTTGGATTTGTTGGTATTGTTGTTAGGAAAATTGGAGTTGTTATAGCTGTTGGGTGTGTTGGTATTATTGTTGGAGAATTTGAGTTTGTTAGAATTGCATTTGAAGTAGAAATTGGGTGAATAAAAAGACATGAGGGTAAAGGTTTAAAACCAGGTTGATAAAGTTGTAAGTTATGAAAATTAAGAAATTGATTAACATTAGAAAAAAAAAATGATTCATGCAACCCTGATCGATCAACATCTTTAAATTTAGAGTTACAAAAGTAAATAACTTTTGTTTAACTTATGAAAAAAAATATGTACTTCATATCTTAGAGGATCTTGCACATTTATGCTAGATAGGTCACTTCCTACATAAAGGTAATATTGAATCACTTGAAAGAAAAATTTTTGGCGAAAGATTGAGACACTAATACATCAGACAATTATATCCACATTAGGTTATGGACTAATGTTATAAGAAACCAAATGGTAGTTGGAGACTTGGAGGCTGACTAGAAAAAAGATTCGTGTAACACGACTACACGAGTTACACGATGGAGGATCGAGACAGGCCCAAAATCTAGAAGGGGCACCAATCCAGGAAAGTCTAGTGTAGATATTTACATTAATGTGGTCAAAGTTGAGCATATTACTTTGATGAAAAAACACATGTCCAACAAGTGTGTGCAAACTGCAAACGTTAAAAATTAGAAGGCAACTGTGCCCTCTTATCACAAGTTGATAAATAAATTTATCATGCTCGCATTAAATTTCTTTTCTTTTATGCGTGAGCGACTCTTTTGCTATTTTGAGGTAACATTCCAACTCTTTTTGTTGTTGTTATTTTCTTTTTCGATTTTTGATTGAGATACTCCCTCCGTCTCAAATTATAAACCCATTTTTGATTTTTCAAAATCTTTTTCTTCCGATTTTGACTTTAATTATTATTTTTTTCATGTTATATAATACTTGATAAAAAATATACAAATGAAAATGCATTTAAATCACATATTCATTTATATATTTTACAACAAGTATTATATAACGCTAAAAGAAATAATTAAAGTCATAGTTGTTATAAAATGACTTTGAAAAAGTCAAAATGGACTTATAATTTAGAACGGAGGGAGTACTAAAGTTTATCATTAATAATAGACTAAAATACACCGTTGGTCCCTAAAGTTGTTGCTGTTCATCGCGATGGGACGGAACTCGGCATATTCATCGCCACGAGTCCAAACAGTAGCCATCAAATGCCATATTGGTCCCTTTGACCAATTCTCTGTTAGTCAAAGTCTGTTAAGGTTAGGGTGTGCCTTGCACATGAGGGTAAACTCGTCATTTCATTGTTTTGGTCTATTTTATTTCATCTTTATCTTCCTCATGGGCTAAACCCAGATTCCGGCGACCTTAAACCCAGAATCCGGCGACCAAGAAAAGGTGTCATAATCTTGGTTACGAAAAGCGTATCAGTAAAGCGAAGAAAAGGTGTATCAGTAAAGCGAAGAAAAGGTATTGGATCTCTTATCCATTCAAGCACCTCAATTGCCTCAACTTAGGCGATGGCTTCCTTATTGAAGTGAGAACTACATGATTATTTCTCGTTAAAAAACAACTCAGTGTGTTGGTATACTAATTCACCAACTTGTGAATTATAAACATCCCAAATGGTTACAATATCTCATTTTTTTGTCACAAAATGAAATTGAACTTGACACCTTCATCAAGAATATGCATTGAACTTATTAACATTAACAAAATTATCATTTCTCAGTGCAATTCCCGTTCACCTGTAAACAAAATAACCAAAATTATTAACATTAACAAAATTATCATTTCTCAGTGACCAAAGGAAAATTTTATTAATCAATTTTATACCATAGAATCCGAGCAAAGAATCTGTTTGATGATATTAAGATTTTTATGCATGTGCAATGAATTCCATATTCTTTTCTGAATTGTTATATTCATCACAAAAACAGCAAACATCCCTTCTTGAAATTCTATTGGTTTTGATGCCTTCACTTTTATAGATGTACCATCATCTTCATTATTTGTAACCAGCGAAAAAGCCCATTTTCTTCCCAAACGCTGTAAATCAGAAACGGATTCGGGTTTCCCCTGAACTAAAATAAGCAGATCACTAGGTAATGTATGGTAGGCATCTTTGTCACGTTCGCTAAACTGATTTTTCCAAGGACCAACGGTAACATCATACAGCATGTTTTCACCATTTTTGGACTCGTTAAAACCTATAATATCAGCAAATGTAGCTCTACTCATGATCTCCATAGAGGAAGCCAGCTCACAGCGTGTTTCCTCTAGTAAAGGATAAACAAAAGAACCAAGATAGTGATGTTCGGATTCAAACGAAAGTGGTATGTTCTCCACCTGCAAATGATGAATCCAGTCATTAAAAGTATTCATCAAGTGGAAGTCTTAATAGGTTTATGTTTTCTCATTTTCAAAACTTAATACGAGGAAAAGAAAAAACGATACTAATAAACCATCCGTCCAAGATCAAAGGGTGGAAATGTTGACTTTAAGGTCAAATGGGTAAAACCATGAGTTTAAAACATTAGTGATGGAAGTTTTCTTGGTTTTTACCTTAAAACATAAGCAGGTAGAAAGTTTCATTCAAACAAAAGTTGAAGACATTTATTTGAACAATAAAAAATACCGATTCGAATAAATAGATGACCAATTAAATAGATGAAATAAACATTAAGTTTCATAAGAGTGAAACATGAATAAACTAGCTTGGGCTTTTCATTCAAAGGGTGTTTGGAAGTAGTGTTTGAATTTCCTATTTTACGTGAAATATCTCTATTTAGATGTTTTTATGTTAGATCTGAGAGTTAAAAGCCAATATTATCCCAAACCAACATGAACAGCTTAATATACCCAAACACTCCAAAATGATTATCCCTTTAGAACTAAGCAAATACTAGTACAAAATAAGCTATCCCAAACACCCTCGCAATGGTTATAACTTAAATCTTTTTGCGTATCTTTATTAAGGGTTATCACAAGGGTTTGCATATAAAAATTTAAAACAACAAACACGTAAAAATCTCTAACAAACATAGTAAAAATATACAAAAATAATAATAAAAATAAGGACCTTCCTTATTGTAGACACCTTCATCAAGAATATGATGAAGAGACCATGAAAGAATCATCTTCGTAAACTCATCTTCATGAAACTCCCCTAAACACCCTTTTTCCATTTTCACCTAAAAATACGTAAAAATGCAAACTTTAATCAAGTTTTTAACAAGAACTGTGTTTCTTGTTGTTTTTATAAAATTTAAGAAATAGGTTTTACTTGTTTGTTAATAAAATGAAAAGGGTCCATTTTGTTCGTAACCAAGCCTTCACATATCCTCGGTACTAGAAAAGGTGTATCAGTAAAGCGAAGAAAAGGTGTCATAATCTTGTGTAAACTCGTCATTTCATTGTTTTGGTCTTTTCTTGGTCGCCGGATTCTGGGTTTAAGGTCGCCGGAATCTGGGTTTAGCCCATGAGGAAGATGAAGATGAAATAAAATAGACCAAAACAATGAAATGACGAGTTTACCCTCATGTGCAAGGCACACCCTAACCTTAACAGACTTTGACTAACAGAGAATTGGTCAAAGGGACTAATCTGGCATTTAATGGCTACTGTTTGGACCCGTGGCGATAAATATGCCGAGTTCCGTCCCATCGCGATGAACAGCAACAAGTTTAGGGACCAACGGTGTATTTAGTCTTAATAATATAAGTCGGTAAATATTTACTTGCTATACACTTATAAGACTCGAATTAATGGCTACTGAGAAAGTGAGAATTATCAATTAGATAATGTTAATCATAGGAAGACGATTAAATTACTCATTCTATGATATTAACATCATATATAACAGTTTTGTGGTATTGCGAAATAGTTTTTTCACATTTTTTTGCCCTCGCTTTTTTGGGGGCCTATTTTCGGTTACGGCACAGGGCCCCTCAAATTGATGGGACGGTCCTGGATCGAGATACCAACGTAAGCCTATCAAATGGCTGATCCCACCAAGTATCAATTTGTTTTTTGTTCACGAAAACAACAATATATGTTTTCACCGTTTCACGTACGATAAGACGTGGAATTTGTATACATGTACGATAAGACGTGGAATTTGTTATCATATTTTGTGGAGGGTGTAGTGATAAGTTTTCTTTCGTCACATCAGCTTTACATAAGCTTTTTCTCTCTCTTAAAATTTTTTTCTTTCAACTTTCTCTTAATTATTGCAGCACATTTTTTCTCTTCTATTAATTTTTTTCTGATTTTTTATTATTTAAAAATAACTCTAATACACACATACCCACTATAAAATACATAAAAGAAATTAAATAATAATTCTTTTTCTTGGAAGATGTGTCTCTTTGTTGATATGCATGCTTTTAAGTGCTGGAGTAAGTCCCGCTAGAGATATCTTTTGCAAAGGGTTATGTTATCAAAACACCCCTTAAGGGGGTGTTTGTACTTGTTTGTCCCTTTTTTTTACTCTTTTTCGTCAGATATTGTCTGCTTCTTTTTTTTTACCCCAATAATCATACATGTATAGTATCTGATTTTATTCAATAATCATACATGTATAGTATCTGATTTTTACTCTTTTTTTAACTTTTGTTCTAACTTTGTAGAGGGAATAAGAATCTTCTTTTTTTTGTCCTTTGTCTGAGAACTATTCACGGGGAGATTCACGGGAATGGTTTTGTGAAACACGTTTTTAGTGTTTTCACTCCACTTTTTTGATGTTATATAGCATCTTAAAAGCGACTGCCATTCACAGTTTCAAAAACAAGCATTAACAAAACAAAAACCAACACCATCAGAAAGATCACCACCACCATCAAAGATCTAACAAAGAAACCACAGATCAAGCATTCACAAAACAAAAACAAGCATTCCCAAAACAAAAACAAGCATTCACAAAACTAGCAGTTTCAACACGGGTTTTATAGAAGTTTCAAAACTAGCATTCACAAAACAAAAAGAAGCTATTATGGGTTTATAAAAGTTAACGATGAATTCATCATCGTTTTACACGAACGAGGTATAATCTTACGCTATTACATATAAAAGTTTACGTTAATAAAAAAATGACACATCGAGAAGGCTCAGATTGTTGTTTTTATTCATATGGCTGCAATTTTGAAGGTTGCAAAATGTTTGTCGTCCATTCGGTTATGCCATGCCAATCGACAATTTTTTTTTAAATCATCATCGCCATCTCGGTTTTTTAAAACAGAAATCAACTGCTTATTTCATAATAAGCAGTTTCAAGAAACCATTTCAAAAAACCAAGTTTTTTTTATCAATAGCAACCAACCAAAAGCAGTTATAAAGCTGCTGAAAACTGCTTCTCATAATAAGCAGTTTCAGTTTTTGAAACTGTTTTCAGTAAAGCAGTTTTTGAAACTGCTTTCAAGATCAAACCACAGATCTAAACCAACCAAATAGCCAAGATCTAAACAAACAACAGATCTACAAATCACAGATCTAACACCACCATCACAGATCTAACAAATCACCATCACAGATCTAACAAATCACAAATCACAAATCACCATCACAGATCCAACATATAAAAAAATGACACATCGAGACGGCTCAGATTGTTATTTTTAATCATATGGGTGCAAATTTGAAGGTTGCAAAATGTTTGCCGTCCATTCGGTTATGCCATGCCAATCGACAAGTTTTTTTTTTAAAATCATCATCACCATCTCGGTTTTTTAAAACAAAAATCAAATGCTTATTTCATAATAAGCAGTTTCAAGAAAGCATTTCAAAAAACCAAGTTTTTTTTATCATCAGCAACCAACCAAACAGGTCTAAACCAACCAAAGAGATCTAAACAATTTTTGATGTTATATAGCAGCTTGAAACAGTTTCAAAAACAAGCATTCACAAAACAAAAACCAACACCATCAAAAAGATCACCACCACCATCAAAGATCTAACAAAGAAACCACAAATCAAGCACCACATATCAAGCACCACAGATCATAAAAAGATCTAACATGTCATATAAAAAAGTTGTTTTTTTAGTTAGATCTAAAGAGATCAACCAAGTTTTCACAACGAAAAATGATCCAACACCAGAAAAATGATTAGATCTAAAAAGAACCACAGATCAAAAAAGATCTAAACCATACCACAGATTCACCATCACCATCAACCAAGTTTTTAAAAGTTTTCACAACGAGCATTTCACCAAATTTTTTAGTTAGATCTAAAAAATCTAACAAGTCATATAAAAAAAGTCGTTTTTTTTAGTTAGATCTTAAAAGATCAACCAAGTTTTCCAAAGTTTTCACAATGAAAAATGATCCAACACCAGAAAATGATCAGATCTAAAAAGAACCACAGATAAAAAAAGATCTAAACCATACCACAGATTCACCATCACCATCAACCACAGATTCACCATCACCATCAACCACAGATTCAGCATCACCAAGAAACCATCACCACAGATCACAAGTGGTTTCTAACCAAGATCTAACAAGTGGTTTTTTACTTGTTAGATCTAAAAAAGAGAGAGAGAGTTTTAGTTAGAGAGAGAAATGAGAGACGAGTGATTTGAGAGAGAGAGAGAGAGAGAAACGAGTGATATGAGAGACGAGTCAGGATAGTAATGAGAGAGAGAGAAACGCCTTTTTAACGCATTTTTTATTTTATTTATTTATTTTATTTTTATTATTATTTTTTTTTGTTGCAAAAGTAAAAGTTTTTTAAAAGTAAAAGTAAAAGTTTTTTAAAATTTGTAAAAAATAATAAAAGTTTTAAAAAAAGTTGTAATTAATTTGTAAAAAATAATAAAAGTTTGTTATTTTTTTTGTAAAAAAATAAAATTTGTGATTTTGTTGTAATAACATAAAAGTTGCAAGTTTTGTTTTTGTAAAAGTTTTTTTTTTTTTTTTTTTTTTTTTTTTTTTTTTTTTTTTTTTTGAAGTATATAATTTGTAAAATTTGTATAGTTTTTAATTTGTAAAAAAAGTATATAATTTGTAAAAAAAAGGTATACATTGTTAAAAATGTATAAAAAGTATAAATTGTGAAAATTTATAAAGAGTGGGCGCCGGTGGTTTTGTATCCGGTTTAAAAAAAAATAAAAAGTTTTTTAAAAAGTTGTGATAAAAATATATAAGTTGTAAAAAAAAAAATAAAAAGTTGTAAAAAATGTATAAAAGTTATAAATTATCTGTTACAAATGAAAATTATAAAAGTTGTATTTTTTTTTATTTTTTTAGGTGTTCCCTGATGACGATGTTCTAACTAATTGGGTGCAAACTATTGCTCAATCGATCTGTATTATTATTGTTAAAGCAAGAACCAAAACAGATAGGGGGTATAAGTACTCAATCAAATATAAGTGTTCAAAACATGGGACGTCTGCACGTGAAGGTTCAGAAAATGAACTTCAACGGCAGACTAGTACCGCTAAAACCAATTGTCCATTCAAATTACTGGGGAAATATATAAAAGGTGACAATGGTTGGATATTGAGGGTGAAGTGTGAGAGGCATAATCATGATTTTGTAGATTCGTTCCATGGTTTTCCACAGGCAATGCGATTAAAAGATCATGAGTTCGTTTTGGTGGAGCAATTGACAAAGCATAAAGTAGCACCACGCATTAAACTTTCGTCACTAAAGGAGAACTATCTGGATAACGTGTCTAGCATTAAAACTATATATAATGCACAAAATAAGATACGCGGTGCCATTCGTGGTGATAGAACTCCAATACAAGTCCTTTTAGCACATTTGAGGCGTCTAGGTTATACATATTATGATATGGTAAATGACCGCACTAATGAGCTTGAGGAAATATTTTTTTTTCACCCGACGTCATATGCCCTATGGACAACATTCCCAGAAATCATGATGATGGACTCCACATACAACACCACGTTGTTTAAACTGCCGTTCTTTACAATTGTTGGAGTTACTTCAACAAACAAACCATTTCAATGGCGTTTAGCTTTTTGAACTGTGAAAAAGGGCCAAATTTCATATGAGTGTTGCAATGTGTTAAGAGGGTGATAGACGAACAATATTACCCGCGCGTTATCGTCACCGACAGAGATTTAGCGTTGCTTGGGGCATGCAGAGCAGAATTCCCAAACGCTAACAAATTACTCTGTCGATGGCTGATTAATCAAAATGTGCTCAAGAATTGCAGACATAGATTCGATACGGAAGAGGAGTATGCGTCAGTTAGATGGTCATGGGATTGGATGGTTAAAGCTCATACCCAAGATATGTTCATGCACTATTATCGGCACCTACAAGAGTTATTGATCCAAAAACAGGGTACTTAACTATTAATTATTTTTTTATTATTATTTAATAAATAAGTACCTGAATGACGTTTTTTTTATTAGATTAAACACTTTATTAATTCATTTTTTTCTCAGACGTTTTGCGGTATTTTGATAACTGGCTGCAACATTACAACCACATGTTCGTGTCGTACATTACCGATCCATATCGCAGCTTCACACAGTCCAACTTAGACACGTTGTTGAGTTCGGTCGATAAGATTCTAGTTGCGCAAGAAAATTTGATAAGAGAAACTTTTAATAGAAGCATAACCAAGAAACTGCATGTGTGTAGGGACACACTATTTGATGAATTGCGGTATAAAGTTTCAAAACATGCTTTACAACTCATTGTCAATATCGATAATTTATACTAGTCACTTTTTCGAATGCAAGATGGCCTATTCCACTTGATCATATTGATAATTTTTGGAGAACCATAAAGTGTTCCCTGGCCTAGAGCTCGACCTACTCATACGCCTGAAGAGCCTGAAGATGATCTTTCTTGTCAAGCTGGCGTAGAAAAATTCCAAAATGTTTTTGGCAAAGCTTCGTCGTTTGTCAAGAAAAATATGTTAAACATGATGAGAGGTATATACGATCCCGAATCTGTATCAACCCGTGAACCTGCTATTCACGTAAGTACTCGTGGACGTTCGAGCGCAAAGGAAAAAAGTCAAGGCTACAAAAATCCCAGATTTGAACAAAGAACCAACCACAGATCACCTCAGAAGTTATTCATAACCTAAAAAAGTCCCAGACTTGGACGAAGAACCTGCGAGACATAGTTCATACGTGGGAGAGCCTGCTAACGAGAGCGATTTAAGACACGAGTTGTACATTGCAGATAACGAGAGCGAATATTTTATGGCTCGAATTCCAGAGCTTTTCCGACCGTACATCATAAAGATTCTTAACGTGGAAGGTGATGGAAACTGTGGCTATCAGGCCATTGGCATAGGTCTTGGTTATTCTGAAGATATATGGCGCAACCTTCGAGCTCATTTCGTGGGAGAGTTAAACAATAACCTGGAACTTTACAGGGAAATGTGGGGGAGTTGGTTTGAATAGATTTCGCACTCGTTGGGTTAGTTTGGTGATGGATTTGCAACCCCGAGAATAATGGATGGTTATGCCAGACACGGGAGCGGCTATTGCTACAATGCTTAACCGGCCAGTTGTATGTATATCCTATTCAGCATGTGTTAGGTGTCTTCCGCTTAGGTCCGGTCCAGATCCAGCAAAAGTATTGTCCCCCATTGTGATTCTTCGTGTGGGGGAAGCCCAGACTGCTCACTACGTTCACAAGATTCTAGATGAAAACTCACCACTCCCGCCTACTCACCCACAATGGAGAGCGTTCAGACATGACGTGGCCTTGGGATGGGCAACTCTATATGCTGAACGACAAAACATGTAAAGACATACGTAGTAAACAATTGCTGATTTATGTAGTAAACGATTACTGATTTATGTTGTAAATAAGTATTTGTATTCTGACACCGAGTTACTGATTTATATTGTAAATAACCATGTATCAACTATTATTCTATATTGTAAATAACCATGTTGCAAATTATTATACATATTCTTTGGCCAGATGGAACAAAAAAATCATTTCTTGTGTCGTTGTGAACCAGGACTTATAATTGAAAGAACATCCCAAAAGCCAAAAAGTTATGGTCGGAAGTATTATGCATGTCCTTTATCAAAGGTAAATAATTATACGTTTTCTTATTTACGTAAATATATCAATAACTTACATTTCTTATAATTGTTTCACCATGTAACAGCCAGGAACAAAAGATTATGGGTGTCGATACTTTATGTGGAAGGATGAATTTCAACAAGAGTACTTTAGCCAAGGCTCTTCTTCAACGCAGTGCTCAAACTGCGAAACTAAAGATAACACGATCAACATGCTTGAAACAAGAAACAAGATATTATTGTCTCAAAACAATATGTTGAAGGCAAGAATAAAGATGCTGGAGGCCTCACTGGAAGTGGCAAGAAATCCCGTTGATCACGAATGTCAGTCGAGTGGAATACTCTATGACCTTATAGATGACATTAATAATCTTCATGTGGAGTAGATTTCGTTGTAGTAGTAGTAGTAGCATTTGTTGTTGTACTTGTTTAATGTTTTAATGTTTAACGTGTTTATTGTTGTTGTTTAATTAAATGGAAACAAATTAGACGAATAAAAAATAACACAAAAATATAAGAAATACACAATAAAAAAACATAACGTAAAAAACTACATAAATATATTTTACACAAATAAATATACATACATATAAAAAAACAACATAAATATATACTCTACATATACTTAAAAGAAAATAAATAAATAAAAAAAAGTACAAAACATAATAAGAAAAAAAGGGTACAAAAGTACCTTATGGGGTGCAAGATTAGTGATTCATGGGGTGTGACATTAGGCCACCCCTTTGCAAATTCCCGTATAGCTTGCATTGAGTTTCCTGCTAAGGAAATGAGTTTCCCACTAGTTTTGTGTTGGTGCACCCTTTAGCCTCATCACCAGTAAGATGTCTATGACGTGAAGGTACACTGACATGGCTAATGATGTGGAGTGTATAGGCTTCACTTTTTCATTATAAGAGCCACATGTATCATAACCTTGTGTTAATGTTTAACACACTATCACGTCAGCGTCACATCAGTTTTAACATTTCACATTAACTCAAAAAAATACCCCTTATCATAACTCAATCTTAACTCACTTTAACTCAAATTTTTTTAAATTCAACCATTAAACTAAAACTAATATTCATGTTAGGTCACCATATTGTAACACAAGCATCAATATGTAGAAATATAGATAAGAGAGATCGGATGAACATACAAACACAATATGCACGTATGAAATGGGAAGGTTATGCGTAGGATATTATGTAAAGTGAACAACCAACCTTCAAATGAAGGTTTACAACATTATTTATAGGGGAAGGGACTAGGGCAACACTACAAGTTCCCTTCCTTCCTTATAGGCTTAGGCCAAGGCTTATGGGCTTTCTACATAAGCCTTGCCATTAACACTAACATAAAAGCCTAATTAAGCAACCTATTACATATTGATTACAAACACTTTAAATATAGTTTATGAGTGATTCCAACAATCTCCCCCTAAGTGTTGGTAATTAATGACTTAAGTAATATTGAAACATTGTTGGTGCTGATGTAATAGTTGCTTTGACGTCTTCTGACATTCTTCTTTCTTGTGAGAAGAATTGCCTTGATTCTAACAATTTCCCCAGTGTGACGATCTTCTTTTCTTTGAAGTTTTCAGCTTTGACGTCTTCATTTATCTTTGTTCTTTGTTCAAGTGTAGATATGGTGATGTTATGTTGTTGTGATTTGCATCAGGTCTGCTTCGTTGCTCCAGTGTCTCCACGTCTTTCTCCAACATGCTCTGTTAGATATTAACTATTCACATACACATCATAACATTAACTCAATGAGCACATAGATGGTTTTAGAGAGAGAAAGAGTGGGACATTCTAGTGAGAGAAACTTGTGGAATATTAGATTACCAAAGAACATCCAACCCTCTACCTTGGAAGGTAGAGGGTATTTATAGGTTACAAACTAAACGACCTCCTGACGGCCTGTGGATCAGGGATACAGTGGGTAAAGACCCGACCTTCTTCCACGGTGTTGCTCTACACTATTTTACGCTACTAACTAACTACATAAACAGTAACTAATGACCAATCTACGAGCTAACTTATGCTAGATAATAGTTGGGGTGACCGACTCTTTCAACACTGGAATTTTCTAATTCCTAACAATCTCCCCCTAAGGGAGGTCACCCCATATTTTACATTTCAAATCCTAGCATTCTAGTCTTGACTTTGTTCTTGAGCTCGTAGACTTTCATACATCAACATCGTAAACTTGGTGCATAGGTGGTGCAACTTCGAAGACTGCAAAGATTTGTACTTTATGTAGGAGGTCCATTTCTGATTCACGAGATAGTAAATATGAGCCAGCTTTTGAGATCATCAGCAATCAACAATTTCTGACACATCCTTTGTGGTGTTGATATTATGTGATATTGTGACTTTAGGACCGACATGCTCACATTCTGGATCATGATATCTTCTCATCAGAGTAGCGGAAGCTTTAGTTGATTCATGATATTGGCAGCAGCGTAGCAGAAGCTTGGTGTGAAAATATCAGAGTCATTGATGCACTAATCATGATTTCTTTTGAGATGAATGTGTTACGTGAGCATGCGGCTATGGATTGACCGCTTCATTCTGATCAGCTGCAAACGTCGGGTGTACCTGCATACAACAGTTAGCAATAAATCGCACGAAAGTGTCTTTGATCACTTTCGTTGAATTGAGGTACACGGCCCACGGTTCCCCGTTGATCAGTACAAGTACTTCCTGTGATCAGGTAGGATTCCTAAGAATCTCCTTGACAGGGTTTCGCAGCTGTTCTAGCTGTTCTCAAACCGGAACATCTCAAAGAAAACAACACGGAGTGAGTGAACCAGCGAATTTTAAGTCCACTGATTGATGAAAAGAGATTTGAAAAACAATCGTGTATTGCTCAATAGAAATTGTTTTTGCAATACAACGAAGGTTTTATTGAAAATCAATTATCAACCATAAAAATACCTTTTGGTTTGAAAAATGAGTACACAGTCGATGTGCTGAAGAAAAGAGTTTTTAAGCACAAGGACCGGTTTTTCAAAGGTATCCGTCAATCCATAACCTGAACCAGGATTGATTCAAGAGATTGAATCGCCCCATTGTTTCTGTTCAGTTGTCACATGGTTGATCTATATAATAGGTCTCACATGCCACCTACCAGAAGCTTGTTTGATGTTGGCTCCAGAAGGCTTTCCATCTTCATTGTGAATATGTAAACATATCACTCAGATGTTCTGGCAATACCAAAAGGATAATGCGTAGGACTCAAGATATAATCTCTCTTTCCACATTGTGTGAAACAGAGAGTCTTCATTGAAAGTGTCCTAATGAGATTTATTGATGATCTCGTGGCTCTAGACTCAATTTGTGCATATTTGGATCCTGTGCCGGAGACTAGGGAGAGGGTCTCCTACTTCAATATCAACCATCTCTAAGAGACAGTCGATAGATTATGTCGGTTCCCCGTGAGAATGAAACAAGCCCTTTTCAGAGGAACTTGAGTGGTTTGGAAAGGTGAAGTGCAGTGCGTCACTGGGTCCATGACGTCTTGTCTTCAATACCGATGTTACCATCAGTAGCATATGAAGTGAACCCGGTTTCTGCCCTAAGGTTGAAAAAATGGAGGGCTATTTGTTTTCACCCTTTTCTCATTCAATTCTTTTTAATTCTTCAACCCCTTCAGTGCTTACTGAGACTTCATAGCTAGAACCTTGTTGGGTTTATTCCAGTACTAGCTCAGTCTTAGTCCGCACTCTTCCCTTATCTCATTTTTCTCCTTTTATCATCACACCTGAGGACTTCTACACTAACTAGTGGATTGTCCCTGGGTAGATCCCTCCGGTTCTGGCGGATCATGGGAACCAATACCTAACCTTATCATCCTTATATCACCGTACATAAAGTAAAGTTGGTCGGTCTATTTGGTATTGTTCATCTGCCATAGGATCCAATAGAAACCATTTGAAAATCAATTCAGATACTTGTGATATATAATCAAAGCTTTTTGTACCTGAATTGTTTTTGATATTTTTAGAACGAGAACTCCCCCTCAACATGTGCATCAAGTATTTGAAAATGTTTTTGCACACGGAGACAAGAGAAAGAATTAACTTCTTTTGATTACCATTTTCTAAAAGATATCAACATCACTTCCCTCAACAGATCAAGTGGGTATAGCCTTTCCGGGAAGGATGAGGTTTCCATAAATTTGCTCCCCCTCAATATGTGCCTCGTGTTTGAAAAGAGTTTTGCACATACTAGAGGGAACCTTTTATCATCAAAGGATTAGAAGCCATGTGATCAAGGTACTTTAAAATATTTAAAGTGTAGTGTACCCTGATGACTTGAATTTACAAAGATAGTTCTCCCCCTTAATATATGCTTCGAGATTCGAAAAATTGTTTAGCACATATAAGGGAGAAGTTTGCACAAAAATTGGTCATCTTATCTTTTACCATCTTTCATATTTATATCACATTTTCTCCCCCGATCAAAAATCTTAAATCCTTTGAGATTTTGGATCTCAAGTGATTTAAATAAGTATGAGGTAAAATGTTTGTAGGAGAAAAATGTGTCCAATTTTATATGATAAAGACAATGGACAACACATATGTTTCCCCATTTCACAAGGGGAAACCATAGTACAAATCCTAGCACTATTACATGTATTATAGTTGTTTATATTTGTTACACCACATATTACACAAAGTTAACAAAACATAAACGGTATTCCGAAGAAGTCTTCATTCAGTTCTCTGAAGAAGTTTGTAGTGACCATCACGGAGCCTTCCACCAACAAAGCTTTCAAGGCTGCGGAAGATCCTTCGTGTCTTGAGTCTTCGTCTGATTGCAGCAATGAAATGTTCACATCTCTTCACGTCATCATCAGTCCAGAAAGTAGTTTTAAACCAAGATCTCATATCAAGTCTGGCTTCTTTCACTCTGGTGTCAAGTTCTTCTTCGACCATTTTGAGCGTACCATCACTAAACTTGTAAAGTTCACATAGACGCATAAGCATACGCGATCCATATCTGTCGGTGAAGATGACGGCTCTAGGGGTGTCAAGAACTTTGTATTCTCGATGAAATTCATGCCCAGCTGTACTCCATTGAGGACTTGTGAGGTTGACCCTGGTTTGGTAGCTTTCAATGCCAAGCTGAAAGTCCTCAACTCGTTTCCGAATGACTAAGCCCCTGATCCAAAGAGTGACAGCTGCAGAGAGGGCCTTTTTCTCACGTAAAGGTAAGTGCTCCAGGTGTCCTTGAAGATTTAAGAGATAGAGATCTTCGAAATCATTGGGCAGAAGATGTTTGAAGTCGTTCTCTTCAATGGTATACACTTTGAAATCAGCTCTTTTAAGGACAATCTTCTTCAAGTACTCATATCCATACATCGGGAAGATCTCTACACTGACAACGCTTAAGATTTGCAGTTTTGATCTGACATCATTGCGTCTTTTATCAGCACCATGTCTGTCAATGTAGAACTTCTTCTTTTTGAACCACCAGTGGGAAATACCATAACACGCTGCAATATCATACTTTTGTTCTTCATTTGCCCAGAATTGATCAGGAACCATCTGCTCAAGCCCCTGATCAGAATAGGTTGCAGCTTTCATCTTTGAAATAGATAGAGCGGGTCTTCTTTCCGCAGAGCGAGCACACAGATAGTCCAAGTCGAGATTAAAGAAGAATTCAGCCTGAATGGTTATTTGACCTGGTTCACCACCAAGAGGAAGAGATTTGTTGACACTGAAGCGACTGATTTGCTCACTGACTTGGTCATTCAGCATCTTATGGCATTCTTCCATCTGATATTGAAGATGATTTGCATCAGAATGGAAGACTTTAACAATTTCGTAAGCTTGACCTTCTAGATCTCTTGGAGTTATGGATGAGATACTCTTCCGCTCACAGAACCATTTGATAAAGCTTCCCATATCACCAGTGTGGTGCAGAAGAGAGTCTTCGGCTGGAACTTCATAATTATTGGTGATAACTGATGCCCAATTGTTGTCAGGAATCGTAGAGTCAGACTCTGGGATGGTCCATGTGGGTTCAGGAGAAGGAGGTCTATCTTCCATAATGCAGCTTTGAATAGTGTCTTTTGAGGGTGCAACTCTGGATGTGCCAATGCGATTCCCAGCCATGTAAGAATCAAACCAGTCTTCTGGGGGCTTGGGAATATGCTTTGTTGACGCATCATCTTCATCTGGTTCTGAGTCCGCCATGGCCTGAGACTCTTCATGGACCACTTGATCATCAGGAATTGAGGTGGATGTGGAGGTGAACCTTGAATCAATTGTCGTCCAGGCAGCAGATTTCTTCTGTGTACCCTGTTTGTTTGTAGAGTCTGATTGATTGGACGGTTTTGGAGGTGATGATGGTGGCTGTGATGGAGGTGAATTGGTTGTTGAAGAAGGATTGCCAGCTCCAGAAGTTCCAGCGCCTCCCGTTGGTGGAGGATCTTCGTGATCTTTGCGATCCTTCATCAATGTTTCCATCACAATTGTCCTCCTTTTCCTTTTAGCTTCTTTTTCCCCAACGTCAACCTTAAACTGCTCATAATTATCGAACTTAATAGATTCTTCAAGTGCTTTATAGAGTTTACTGTGAACCTCATGCTTGTCCTCTTCAGCCTCATACATCCTTTCACACAGAGCAGCTCTCATATCGGAGATGGGGAGGTCCTTGAATCGTCTGAGAAGTGGAGCCTCCATTGCCCATTCCACGGCATCCTTGACTTCTCCTTCAATAGCATCGGTAACTGCTTCATTGAAGTTGAGGTGCTCCAATCTGTAGATACGATCCACCAGAGAATCAACAGATTTAGGAAGTTGCCTTTCCAGTGCTTCTACCCTTTTAACGGTTTTATCCAGTAGTTGATCAGACGTGAGAATCTGTGGAGGGGAAGCTGGTGGAGCCACTTCATCTGCAATTGTGAAGATGGGTTCTGGAGTTGGTGGTGTTGTCGTTGGTGTTTGTACGGTTGATTGAGCAGGCAAGGGAGGTGGAAGTGCAGTTGATAGAGACGATGCAGTCATTGGAGGAACGGTTGACGTATCTTGATGAATGCTGACATCATACATGGATTGTGCAGTATCTAGGGGTTTGTCATTAATATATTGGTCTCCAAAAGAGAAGTTTGCATCGAGATCCTTTAGTGAGGATAGAGAGTTGGTAGACAAATTTGGTTCATCCATCTTCAAGGTCTCATCAGATCTTGTCTCAAGGTTCTCCTGCGAGCCCTTTTGTAGCAGAGTGTCAGCATTCAAGTCAGATTGAGTTACACCAAGTGTAAGTGATTCCTTAAACGTTTCAGGAACCTTGAGCACTCCAGATTGTTCTTTAGCATGAGATGAATCTGTTCTTCTCTTCAGCTCATATGGATTTGTGGTGCTAGATGGAGATGATGAGATAATTAACAGCATGTGAGCAGCTTGTTCAGTTTCAACACTTGCAACTCCTTTTCCCTTGTCAAGTGTACTTGGGTTTGTTTGTCGAGGTAGTTGAGCGGGTTCTCTTAACATAACTCCACCTACTGGAGCTTTCACATTCTGACCTTCAAGGCTTTGCTGAATTCCAAGTTGCAGATCAGCATCATCATCATCAGTTAACCTGAAAACATTCCTTGGTGTCTCAGTGTTCTCACCAATCTCCTTTTCCACTTTCTTCCTTTTTCCTTTCTGCTTCTTGGAGGTGGTGTCAGACTGCTGAGAACTTTCACGTCTCTTTTTAGGAAGAGAGGCATAGGATGTTTGAGAGGCTGACTTGGCCACGGGAGCATTTGGTTGTAAAGGAGAGGGTGTGACATTTACAGAGAGCTTGGTTGCACTTTTCATGTATTGCTTGAAGTAGTCCTTCCTTTTGATATCTTCTGTGAGAAGACAATCAGGAATTGGCAAACCAAATACTTCTTTATTCGAGCCTCTAGGAACATATTTCAGGTTTCCTAAAACAAATTCATGTTCTGCTTTGTGTAATGTTGATTCAGACCTAGGAGTGAAGTTGTGAATTTGTTGCAAATACTGGATAACAAGCTTAGAGAATCTGATGCTGGGAATTACAAGTTTGTTCTGTTTCTTTCAGCCTTGAGCATTGTTCAGGAAATAGGTTCTATCAGATATGAATGTGTTCATTGATAACGAGAATTCTTCCCAAATACGATCTGAGACATTCACATCAACCCTATTAACGATTCCCCATAGGATTTGCAGGATAGGAATTCTCACTTTATCGAACCCTGAAGTTTTCCCAGATAAGCATAAGTTCAGAATGGTTGTA
Organism: Chrysanthemum seticuspe; assembly: GCA_019973895.1. NCBI lineage: Eukaryota > Viridiplantae > Streptophyta > Magnoliopsida > Asterales > Asteraceae > Chrysanthemum > Chrysanthemum seticuspe. The sequence goes on from BPTQ01000004.1 coordinate 231,246,340, forward strand.
ATGGCTCTCCAGGGTTGATATATGTGTCCCGTGATGATGTCAGATGCTCTTGAAATACTGTTCTGATAGCCCAACCCAATAAGAAATACGATCAGATCGTCAGCACCAGGCGGAGATTCAGAACGAACGTCAGGGTCACATGGTGTGATTCCAAGAGCTTTGCTCAGAATATCAGAATTAATCGTGAACTCCATATTATCCAGCTTGCAAGAGTATCGTGCTGTGATTTTATTCCATTGAACGGTGTTCCAGAATTGTTGAATGTAGATGGTAGGAATTGAGCATTGCTTGGTAATAGCCCCGAAGAAGTTAGTGTTTTGGAGGATGTCAATTGAAACTTTGAGTATCGGATTTTGTTGGAGCCTCTGTAGGTCCACATAACAGTTGCTTTTACCTATAGCAGCCCATTGACTTTTGGGAAGGATTTCTTCGTCTGAGAGAACTCTGGATGATCCTGACGGGGTAGTGCTCTTTTCTGGGATTGAACTTGCCATTGATGTTCTGAGTAATCATACAGTCAACAGTAATAGATGGGAACATGTTAGATGATACATAGTAAGTGAGACAGCATTGAGAGCACCCTTATGACAAAGAAGTAGTAACACTGAAGACGTTCCCAATACATACTGAGACAGATAGAGTGGCAACGATAGCAACTATATGACACCTTTCAACTATATGATAACATACATAAATAAGATATATCAATGAAGAACATACATATAGAAAAATGATTACATGACGAGCTTATAAGGGATTAAAAGGGCAAAAGAGTGCATAACAACGTGATCATGACATGAGCCAAGATACACATGTAAAAGTGATATAACACATATGTATGAGGCAAAAGGAACATTTGGCAGTCGTGAGAGAACCCAAATACCTTTTGCCTAAACAGATATGTTATAACAGTTTACATAGAGTAAGTTGATTCAACAAGTCGAATTAGGAGATCCTAGGAGTAGTGAGAGCGAAATCATCTTTAGCAACGACTTTGAACATTTTAAACATCCTTGAACTTAAGACCAATTCTCACTCATGACCACTGTTGTAAACTTGTAAAACCAAGTCGTCATCTAGAGCCACGGACAAGACATAAAAGGATTAGCTCTCTAAGTCGCTAAACTAATTTGCTAACATGTAAGACCAAGTTGCCATGAATAAAGCTTAAACCAAGTCGCTACGAGGTAGACAACTAAGTCGCTAGGTAACAAATTCGCTAACTTGTAAATACAAGCGCTATCTGCTAACTCGCTAACCAAGTCGCTAGTATAATTCGCTAGCTCGTAGAGTCAAGTCGCCATGTACAGTAACTAAGCCAAGTCGCTACAAAGTGGTTGACTAAGTCGCTATGTTATTAATTCGCTAACTTGTAAATACAAGTCGCTAGTTACTAACTCGCTAACCAAGTCGCTGGAAATTAGTGAACTAATTCGCTATGGAGACGTATTCGCTATGTAGAGCTCTAACTCGCCATGAAGAACATTCATACTAAGTCGCTACCAAGAACAATCTAACTCGCCACCAAGAACATTCCTAACCCAACCCATCAGTCCAATCCATTATAATCATCCATCAATGTATCCAACCAATATAGTCCAAACAATATAATCCAAACAATATATAACACGTTCAATCATTTTATAAGTAACACACATACGATTTACAAAGAAAAATCTGAACCTAAGCGATAGAGTCAACAAATCACACCACGCGAGCACAGAAAGGATCTGGAAATAGTGATAAGTTAGACACTAGACACTAAAGCATAAGATAGTAACGATAATAGGGAATCAATGCAAACCTTAAGCTAAGTCGCTAGTAAGAATGAGAAGACGAAGAGAGAAGAAGAAGGAAAAAAAAAAAAAACGAGAGAGAGAAGAGAGAAAAGACTAGGTAACTCGCTAATGGGTAACTCGCTGGGGGTATACAACATATCTTAAGCAATATGACACAAATGGTCCTTGTGATTATAAACAAAGGTGGTAATTCGCTCATGCAACAACTTACACTATATGACAAGTTTGGACCCTATGGTATAAATGAGTGAGTGGTAATAATATGCTAACACGGATAGGACAACGTCTCTAGCATTGATTATTACACTGATCATCATGAATCAATTCAACATTTCAACACATAGGCAGTTACAACGAAAGCACACACTGAAAGTATAACCAGTTAGTCACACAAGCAGGAAATCACCACATCATACAAATGAACAAGCATCATAACCAGCACAGAAGCCAATGGTACATAAACTAATCTCCCCCTCAATCAATGTCATCAAAGAACATTGATTGATAATACCCAATCCCATTAAACCATCAAGAATATATCATTTGTTCGAACTTCATCTATGATCCCGTGCCATTATTGAATGACATTTCTAGGACCGTAGATGTTATCGATAACAAGGAGTATATTCATTATTAGATTGAGAGAAAAGAATGATAAAATGATGAAAAGAATGATAAAATGATGAAATTTTGAAATTTTGATAAAATGATGAATTTTTTTTATTTTTTATTTTTTATTTTATTTTTATTATTTTTTTTTTATTTTTTTTTTATTTTTTTTTTAATTAAAACATGATTTATACACAGACATGGAAGGACGAGTCCAGATTCAAAATGAATAGGAGTCAAAGTAAGAAGTACATCAACTCTGGCAAAGCTATAGCTCCTGAATGAGCTATGTTCAAATCTGAGGGGAACCAAGTCATGAAGTTCCTGATTGAGTTGATCATTGTACCTGAAAAAGACTGAGAGCACATTGTACTTGAAGCACATGTAGACTTGTACATAGAAGGGTTAGTGACGTGTTTAGTCTCACATTTAGATGCATCACAGTATAATCCAGACATATCATTAATGGGGATCCTATTAGGTTCTACATTCTTGAAAAATTTACCTGTGGGAATCCACTTGAGGCATGATTTAGGAATGTAAGTTCGTTTAAGTCCTGTATACTTAAATAATCTGCCAGTGGGAATCCATTTGAAGCCACAGTGAGATGAACTAAATGAGTGCACACCCTTGTTTTGACTATTTGTCTTTTTGTGATCTGAGATTTTCTTAGGGGATTGATCTGTCAGACTATGTTTTGCATGATATCTAGTTAAGCTTATAGCATTTTTGACTTGTGGGTGATGTTCATTAGTCCTATGCTTGGGATTCATCATATCAGAATTAGGCAATGAAGTGACTGGTTTTGACAAAACAGACATGTAATCAACTTGGGATGTAAGCTTAGATTTCAATGGTTTAGCTCTTTCAGACCTAAAGGCACTAGGTTATTTAATAACTGTTCGTTTCAAGTGGTTCTGAACCGTTGGCTTTCCCAAAGTTGAAGGTTTTGCAAACTTAGTGTTCATCCTATTTCCAGCATACTTCTTGAGCTCATTTTTTAGGGCAACAATATTGAAGCTCTTATTCTGAATTTGTTCTTTGAGGTCATCAATATCTTTCATCAAGAGATTAGATTGATTGACTAATTTAGAGTTTGTTTCCTCAAGGTTCTTTCTTAAAAGCTCATTTTCTCTTAGAAGGTTGGATACACATAGAGCTAGTTCAGAATTCCTAGATTCTAGTGTATCACTCATCTCATGACAGTCATAATTCTGGGCTTCTGAAATAAGAGTTTTCAGATTTCTTATGGTTGAATCTTTGTCCTGAATCTGGGATTTTAACAGATTAATATCAAAAAATTCTCTAAATTCTGGAAGTTCCAGATTACTGCACTGTTTATTTGCATAAAACATTTCATCCTTATGTTGTATTTCGATTTGCAAAGAGATACAGTGTTTTTCAAGAATTGAAAATTTGTTTGATAGCTCATCATATACCCTTTTTTCAATCATGTTACTTGCATCAGATTCAGACAAAACAAAGATTGATTCCATATTGTTATGTTCAGGGTAAGATTCATGTACCTTATTGTGAGAATAAGTGTGATCAGATAAGAGTACCTTGTTGATTGATACCTTTTCTGATTCTGAGAATTTGAGATCAGTGTTGTTTTCTTCATCCTTTTCCATCATAACTGAGATTCTGCAATCAGATTCTGCAATCAGTGTATTCTGCTGGTTCAACTGGAGTGAAGCATGATACGTCATCATTGTTCCATGGACACTCTTGACACTCATTCAATTCCTTCAGCTTGTTATTCTCTTTTGCAGCTTCCTCGATGTATGTTTCCATATTACTCATGAGTTGAATAAATGAGTTTCTGAACTCATGAATTTCCATTCCCGTGTGCTTCTTGAAGGACATTCCAGTCATGGTATTATCAAAATCTGAGGAGTATTCTTCCCGGATAAGTGGTTGAAATTGGTTGAAGATGGTTTGAAGAGCAGCATGAGAATCATCAGTTGAGAGCTTTTCTTTGGTAATTTGAAGCCTCAGTCGTTCTAAGTTGAGCAACACAGTTCTTGTTAAAGTGGGAAAATCCTGACGAAGGATGGCACAACTTGTTCGATCCATGGTTGTTGATAAGAGTAATTTGAGAAGCTGACTGAGATGTTGAAACGGCTCACTGGTGCATTCCATATTCTTAGTATCATCTGAAGATATTAAGAGTGACTTATTTGAGTTATTCTGATTGATCGATACTGAGTCATTAGGTGTGAGGTCTTCAGATGAGCATTCTGTTGCACTATTCTGTGCTGTGTCATAGAGAGCAAGTACTTTGGTGATTAAGGAGTCCGTGATGACTGACATTGTTTAATTATGAATTACTCCCCAAGTCGCTAGAAAATACTACACCAAGTCGCCAACACTAATTCGCCACCACACTAAGTCGCTAGCTTTCCAATTCGCTAGCTAGATGTAAGTCGCTAGGTGGTAACTCGCTAACACTCAATTCGCTAGCAACAATTCAGCAGTAATTCGCTACTCAAGTCGCCAACAATGCAAGTCGCTAAAGAGCAACTCGCTACAGACCAAGTCGCTACCACAAGTCGCTACCCGTAGTGGAGAGTCCACTACTTGTACTTTAAGTCGCTAGATCTAACTCGCTAGATTTAACACTGTAACTCGCTACAATTATGTGAAGCAAGTCGCTATGAAGAAAACTTATCCGTGAACTAACTCGCTACCATGAAAAACCATATAAACATCACTTTTCAATCCAAAAACAACCCAACCAAGATGATTCAAGCTTACCAAATGAAAACCTAAACACTTTTGATGATTCTAAACACAAAAGTACCAACAAAATTCAAACTTTAACACAAGAGATCAACCAAATGATGCAAAAACCACTAAACTTTTTCAAACTCAAAAACCACCTAAAAACCACTATAAATCCAAAGATGTGTAAGATATGATCAAACCATGGCTCTTGATACCAATTGTTAGATATTAACTATTCACATACACATCATAACATTAACTCAATGAGCACATAGATGGTTTTAGAGAGAGAAAGAGTGGGACATTCTAGTGAGAGAAACTTGTGGAATATTAGATTACCAAAGAACATCCAACCCTCTACCTTGGAAGGTAGAGGGTATTTATAGGTTACAAACTAAACGACCTCCTGACGGCCTGTGGATCAGGGATACAGTGGGTAAAGACCCGACCTTCTTCCACGGTGTTGCTCTACACTATTTTACGCTACTAACTAACTACATAAACAGTAACTAATGACCAATCTACGAGCTAACTTATGCTAGATAATAGTTGGGGTGACCGACTCTTTCAACACTGGAATTTTCTAATTCCTAACATGCTCACACTTCTTTTGACAGTGAACTTCAGATGTGAAGTAGTTCTCGAGTCTTTTTAACTTTATAGATTCTTTGATTTGAAGAAGAATAATTTTGACTTTATGTTGCCTTTGATAATGAGAGAACTTCTTTGATGATGTTGTTGGTATGAGCATGTGGAGAATCTGCACGATCTCTTCCTCCCGTGAGCATCCATCAGCAGCAGCATCTCAGGTACAGTCACGAACACCAATTGATCATTGTAATCTTTTCTTAAAGAATTGATTACTACAATTGGTCTACTGATGAATGTCTTGATTCCATTCACCTTGGTCGGGCGAATCAGCGGTCCGAATACCGTAAGGGACAGTTGGCATTACATTGAATAAGTTTAAGTAATGACCCACATATTCAGGACTCGATTCTTGAAAGGAATCTCCTTAGCGGGATTTCCAGCACTTACAAGTTCGAACTTCGAGCGTGTTAACAGCATAGTGTGAAAACACATCTCTAATTCTAGCAAAGGCTGTTCCTGAACTGGAGTCCCTCAAGTAGGATAACACAATGTACCGAAGTACACCTACAGTTTAGGTGAGTCACTGAGGTACATCGAAGCATCACCCCACGACTGTAGACCGTTTGAGACAACACTAAGCGTAACCCACAAGGAGTTACCGAAGTGACCTGCTGTCAGGGCTGTTCGATGTTGACCCTGGCAGGAGTTTTCATTCAATCACTGAGGATCACAGTTGTGAACCCCTCATAAATGTTCTCGACAGATTACTAAGATCTGTGTAGGACTCTAGAATAGTATCACTTGCATCCTTATTGTTGAATGACAAGTGATGAAATGTCGAGTGTTCCTAAGAGATCTTTTTATGAATCTCGTGGCTCTAGACTCAATAGTGCGCTTTGGTTTTCCTAAGCGGAGACTCGGGAGAGGGTCTCCTTCTTCAATACTAGTAACCTTTAAGAGAAAGCCGATAGTTTACGTAGGGTTCCCTATGAGAATGAAACAAGCTTCTGTTGAGAGAAACTTGAGTGGCTAAGAAGGTTTAGTGCATGCGTCACTGGGTCCATGACGACTTTGATCTTCAATACCGGTGTCATCTAGTGACAACTAGTAGCATATGAGTTGAACCCGGTGTCTGCCCTAAGTTGAATAATCTAGAGGGCTATTTCTTTTCACCCTTTTCTTTACATTTCTTTTTAATTCTTAAACTCCTTCTTTCTATGATTCTCATTTTCTCGTTTTTATAATCATACCTAAGGACTTCTAAGTTCTAACTATTTGTGGTGTCCTTGGGTAGATCCCTCCGATTCTGGCGGATCATAGGACGGTTATTCCTAACCTTAGTCACCTTCTAACTCCATGACTAACCTATGTTGCCATAAAAACCATTTTTCTTGAAAAATCTCTCAAAGTGTTTATGAGTAAAAACATTTTGTACCACTGTGAGAGTTTTTATATTTAGCAGAAATACTCCCTCTCCACACGTGCTTAAGTATTTTGACAGAAATCTGCACGGTGAGGGAAGAGCTCGCACTTTTGAATTGACCGACTCAAGATAGACAATTCCCCGCGAGACACGATTACATCACTGACTAGGTCAGCTTGAAGTTGTAAACACTCCTTGGTGAGGAGGTTTGACCCGTCAAGGTTCATGTCTACCAAGAGTTTCTCGGGAGGTACATTCTACTAAGACAATTCCTTTGCGAGACACGTTTACATCACTAGCGAACTAGCTTGAAATTATTACCCATCCCGGACAAGTCTTTTTGAGTTACTAACATTTAAGAGCTCGTCAATTCATTGGTTGATTATTTAGCACAAAGATTCAATTGCAATCCACAACATTTTTGTATCACACAAAATTTTCTCCCCCTAAAAAATGGCATATAAATGTTATTTTTGACGAAATTTTGATATTTAATATGACCATTTCGAGTTTTGTGAGAAGATTTCCACGAAAAACAATTTGTGAATAAAGTGTTTTAGCAAGTACTCCCCCTCAACAAGTGATATTAACTTTTGAGGTTTTGAAAGTCATAAGGGGAAGTACTTGTTCTTTTGAGCAAAACTTTGAAAAAATGAAAGTTTTGATAAATTTTACTCAAAAGTAAGAAGCTTTCGCTCCTTTTATAAGGATTGTGGCATTGAAGCGTACCACAGAGTTCTTTCATTACAAGTACGGGTTGTACACTGTTATGTGTGCACAAGCCATTGTAAAGAATAAAGATCAACACATCCAAATATTAATCAAGAAAATAATCAAGGAGTACTAGGCAGTCCGTCAATAACGCTGGGAGTTCTTTCTGGACGTTGATATCCTATTAGAGAGATACTCGGTCGTCCACCCACGAAGCTCTCCAAAGTCCTTATCTGATCGCGACGTAACAACCTTTCATCAATCCTTGTAATGATATTCTTCACATCCCTCTTTTCCCTCGAATTCCACCGCTTCTTTGACCCAATGCCTTCATGAATCTCCTTTAACCTATATGCTAACCCGTCCCGAACCTTCTTCAAAGTGTGATCACCAAACTTGTGAAGCTCTTTGCACGCCATGAAGCAATTGTGGTGAAGTTCACTACGGTAAACTACGCCAAACTTTGGTTTCTTGAGAATGGTGTACTGAGCTAGTTGGTTGATGTCGGGAAAGCTTAGCTGTGGTTTTGGGAGATTAACACGTTTTTGGTATGATTCCACGGCAAGCTGAAGGTCTTCAACACGTTCCTGGATAACGATTCTTCTGATGAATATTAGCAATGACTTGATGTACTGGAGATGGACGTTCGTGGAGAAGTGTCGAATTCGTCCTTGTACCTTAGCAAGATACATATCTTCAATGTCATTGAGTGACAATCTCGGAAAATCCGCTTCAGAAAAGTCATATTCTGTTCGTCTTGGCATTTGACTACGATTTTCTTCAGGAATGAGTAGTCCCACTTAGTAGACAGGCTAACATGCATTATGGAAATGATCCGTTGGTCACTGTACACATCCTTTTTTGATTTGAGTACCTGGCAGCTTCTTTAGTAGATTCTTCTTCGTTCAGGCCAATGATGAATTCCATACAGTGCATCGAGGTCATAATTAACCACATTATCAACGAACATATGTGTGGCTTCTTCCTCGATGGCCACATTGCTGGAGAAGATTGCTGCCGGGATGGGGAAGGTGAGTGAGGTGGCATATTTTTTGCTAACCTCGCTACCATGTTGAAGAAATTCCAGGTCATTGTTGAAGAAATACCGGTAGGGAATCCTTGGTTGATCAGGTCGACCAATGGTGGTGATGCAGGTTTTACTGACCAGGGCTTAATATTTATAGTGTCTCGCTATACCTATGGTCTACCCTAATGCACTAACGGGCAGTGTACCCGATCGTGTGTAGTGTAGTGTAGTAAATGGTAAAGCCGAGGTAGTCCCAAGAGCTATGTGTGTCGGATAATTACTAAGTCTAATTGTCACAGAATATTAATGGTTTGATAGGGTTTTAATTAATTAAACTACTAATGCAGAAAATAAAAAAAATGAAAATAAATGTGTGAAGGGAAATCAATAGAGGAATAGTGGTGCTAACCTAGTTAATCCTCCTAGCTTGTTATGTCTACGTCTACCTACTTCCAATTACTTCAGGTGGGTTCAAATTCGAGAGGACAACATTTGGTCAATTCGCCCTAACCTATCAGCAAAGATGCAACCACAGGAGAAATCAGGCTCACCGTTATAAGTCCTGTTGTTCCTGGTCCCCTAAGCTGAGTCATTAAGTACCGCTACATGCTAGATTCTAAATAGTGAGTGCCCGGTCGTTAGGAACTTAGACACTACACTCCCCAATTCTTAAGTTCATCCAAACGATAGGTGATCAGTTGGTCAAATCGCACAAGTAGAAAGGGTCGTCAGTTGGTCATATCTTACCCTTCCCGTCTCAGTCCGCTCACCTAGGGTCAGTTGGTCATATCTCCTAGGCAATTGGCCTCTATCGCCATTCAAAACTACCGAACCAAGGGTGACTAACAAAGAACTATGCATGCATACACTTAGAAATAATTGTACGGAAGTAAAGGTAAACGCAAACAAAACAATTAAGGAATCATAACTAGGCTAGCACCAAAGGGTGCTTAGCCGCTCATATTAATCATGCAAATCAATTCAATATTCAAAGGTACGAAATACATGAATTGAAAGTAAAAGAAATATAAAACGCTAAAGCTTATCGTAATGGTGTGACTTCTCCCTTGGAAACAGCTTCGTATGCTTCCCTAGACCTGCCTTGAGCTTTTTCCCACATTCTCAGAGTGTTGTGTGTGGAATGGGATGCTTTGAAATGCTGGAATTCGTGGGGTATTTATAGGCCAGGTCTGGGTTACGGCGTAACCAATAGAGGAGTTACGCCTTTACCTTTTATTTCTCCGTAAATGCACTAGATCTGCTAGTTACGGCGTAACCTTATAAGTGGTTACGCCATAGTCTTCAATAAACTCGGTTACGTCATAAGTGATGCAGTAGTTATGGCGTAAGTATCAGTGGCGTGGAACCTCTTTTGACCTAATGGAGTTACGTCGTAATCTTTGGGAAGAGTTACGCCGTAACCTCTTGATAAGTTGGACTTCAGGGTCATGCAAAAGTTACGACGTAATGTGTGAGACGAGTTACGCCGTAACTTCTTCAAAATAAGCATACTGTGATAAATCTTTAGTAATGTTTCCATTTCCGCGTCTCTTTAGCTCCAATGCTCGTAATTTACCTGAAAGTGGAAAACAATGGAAAACAAGCGTAAATCTATATAAATGATTTAAATAACGAGCATTAACGGGGGAAATTGACACTTAATATTTAGGACTATTTGATGTTATCAAATATCCCCCCACTTGAACTCTACTTTCCCTCAAGTAGACCTTATTAGATAGATTCCTAAAAAGATATCTCCCCAAACCTGGAAAATATGAGTTTACAAATCCCTTATGCTAGAATAAAACAAAGCCGAACACCTCACGAAAGGGGAACAAACACTCAAATCTCTCAACTATTCTAAGTGTCAACTTCGGGGTGATCACTCAATCGCACAGTCATAGCATGTATTCTATCATAAGCTTGGCGGTTACACAAATCTCCACCACTAGAGTTAAGGGCTAAATAATTCTCGAAGGCAATATGGGTAGACAAGACAAAGGTTAAGGGGTGACTCGTCATTACTAACATGTCATGGAGAAGTGGACAAAATCAATGATACATGACCAAATCCATGGCCAAGACACCAAAGATTGCTCGCTGCATCACCTAGACACGCTTCATGACTAAAGGGTAGGATAAGACATGGGATATATAATTGGTGTAAAATGAAAAACAAGCAGGTAGTGTATATCTATAACTAAGTCATCACCACTTACCGTCCGCCCAAAGTTCAAGCTTAGAAGTCTAGAGACCGGATCATGAAATGCAAGGTAGATGTGTCATTAGAGGACGTCGTGATGGGCACACTTCCTTTTCTTCTTCAGTTGGTATAACTCCAACTCCAATCTTCTAATGTGACCGAGGTGGCCTCCTCGATACTAATCAATAAATCTCATACTATAGTGCTTATAACATCGCACTTTACAATATAATAACTCAATCAACTATTTTTTTTTCGAATTTTTTTTGAATCACACATTTTTTTATTTTATTTTTGAACATAACATAATAAAATAACATCCACCCACTTGAGATGAACAATGAGAATTCGGGGGGTCTTCAATGATCTTCGTAATTGTTGTCGATGAAAGCGTGATTTCCAAACCTTTCCACTTAAACCTTGCTTAGGCAAATGATGACTTCCCATTTACAAATAAAGACTACAGGGTAGGCTAAGGTGTAAGGGTGTAACGAAACAATATATTGGGTTGAAAAAATGAAAGGAATGGCTCAGAAGGGTGTATCTAGGGGTATCTTGCACTAAAGGGGAGTGCAACAAAAGGGTTTCACATGGGGGTCGAAAAGTCGAGGTGACTAATCAATAGACTCACAATGGTAGGCTGTTTGGGTGATAATCCTATAATACTGCCTTCTAAAACTGAAAAGTCCAAATACATCGAGCTAACTCAACATACCTCGTCTATGGTCTTGAAATGATGCAAAGGCCAAGTTCTAAAGTTTACAAGCTACCGGCACACTCATAATTTGGTGGATTTGGGGTAAAATATTGGAAACGGATAAGGCTAATCTCACCATATAATGTCAAGGGTTGTATGTGCTCGGCTAAGGTCTAATCTAGTTAGGTTCGGAAAAACATGTCAAAATTTTAAAAATGGCATAATTTTTCAAAATAAACTAGAAAAACGAGGGCAAAATAATGTTCAAGAGATAATTCCCCCCACTTGAATTGTACAAAGTCCCTTTTGTAGTAGGCATTAAAATAAAGGTGAAGAGAAAGGTAGAATTAGAGCGAGAACTTCCCTGAAATTTGCTCCAAAAAGAAAAAGGCCCACGAGAAAGAACCGTGCCTTCCTTTAAGCGTCATTAACAAACTTCAATCCCTGAAATCACAATACCGACAAGCATAATTCTAAAAAGAAAAAAAAAGAAAAATAAAAAACAAACCTAACTCACTTTCGTAGGAATCACGGTTGCATTTAGCGAATGCAACAAGCCTTTTAAACCACTTGGTGTCCTAAGTGGACGAGTGAAGTCTCGTGAGGGTTTACAGGGAACACACCCACAAAGTTCATTTAAAAACTAATACAAGGTTAATGTGTTTTAAAATGAAAGAATTAAAGCAGAGGAGAGTTACGTCGTAACTCCTATGAGAGAGTTACGTCGTAACTGGCAAAACCTGGTATGAGCTGTGAAGCGAATAGGTACGGCGTAACCACTGAGATGGAATTACGCCGTAATTGGTAATGCGTCAAGAATTCTGCTGCTAAAATGTTGGTTACGGCGTAATCACCAAGATGAGTTACGCCGTAACTCTGTTCAGATCAGCAACTGCAGCAGTAATTACTTCTTTGTCTCCTACAAAAATGGTTAAAAAACACAAAACCCAACAGAAAGGAAATAAAAACAAAAGAAAGGGATAATTCGGGTTGTCTCCCGAAAGAGCACTTTTCTTTATTAACGAGTCTTTAAGTTAGACTCAGAGCCACGGGGCTCCTATGGGGGTCTTTTGACATCCCCGACTTCATCCACGTCTTTCATTAAGTTGCGCCTAACCCATTCGACATTTGTTGCAGTGCGCAGATATTCTTTGGTTTCAATTTTCCGTATCTTGCAAAATTTTTCTTCAGGCCCCAGATGGTATCGCGTAAACTCAAATTTTTCGGCTATAATATGAGGTGGCCTCTTAAATGGGATGCCAAGAAGCTTGCATCTTCGTTTCTCGTGTATCTCATCATCTGGGTCGATGAAACCGTCTTCGCCTTGCAACTCGAGATAATCGAAATCATTGTCGGAATCAGTATCTTCAAGTTGGTTGAGAATTTGTCTGCATTTTTCATTGTTTACTGAGCCTTTGGTGTCATATTCTGGTTTTTCATTAGGAGCTTCATTGTTAGGTTGATTCTTACTCATACACCCTTCCCAGATTTTCTTTTTAGTTAACGCGTCAATTTTTCCGTATTTGATTTTGATCCAATCGTCGAATCCGAGATCATCTGGCCAAGGCAGTTCTGTTCTTTCGGAATCATTAGTCGAAGTCCAAAGGAATTCGTCTTCCCCAGCTCTCTCGATGCCGCTTCCTCCATCACATTCATACTCAAAAGGGTTGCAGGAGGCCCAAACTTTTCCATTGCTGGTTTTAATTTGTTCGCACCAATGATTCCGAACTCCTTCGTCATAGTCATCTTCAGAAGGAATATCATCGAGGGGCTTAATGGTTTTTACTCGAAGGATGTGTTTCTCATATTTCAGTTCCAGATTTCTGAACAGAGTTGAATTAATTATTGCGTCCCCGAACCTTATTGAATACCAATCATTGAATGATAGATTTCCAAAATCAACGTCGTGTTTCCCAGATTCGTGTGGGCATATCCAAACTTCGTTCTTCACATTACCTCCTCCGTTGCAATAGTCACGAAAAGGATTGCACGTTGGCCAAGCGTTAGTAATCTCATCTTCCATGATGAGTAAGGGTTTGCAGTAATGCTTGATGGGCGGCCCTTCCACTTTGTTAATTGAGAACTTGGCTAATCTTTCTTCGTCGTTTAGTGTAGTCCACTTGTATCTGTCATCTTTTATCCTTTCCTTATCAACACCACCATCGCAGGTTTTCTGAGGATCACATAAAGCCCACAAACTGTAGCATTCTCCATCATCAATTGCAATACTCTTACACCAATGACTCCTTCTTTTAGAGTTGTTGTCCTTGGCGCCCGTGTCTTTGCTTGAATTTGGGTTAAGCCGTAATTCTGGAGTGTGATTACGGCGTAACTCACTTTCGCCATCAGTATCCGACTCATCAGAGCATTTGTTGTTGTCAAAGAACACAACCTTACATATAGTTGAATTGCTCTTTTGTTCTTCGTTCCTTCTTTGAACCTCGTCGCCAAGCTTTCCAATTAGAGTTTCCAAGTTCTTAAGCGATGTTTCATGGGACGCGAGGATTTTGTTCATGTTATCTTGGAAATTCTTAAGCCATTCTTCTTGCTCCTTTTGCCTTTTGGTAGTGTTCAAAAGGTACTTGTTGATAATTCCTTCCAGGTTAGCTCTTCTCTCATTACGCTCATAATACGGTGGGGGTCCTCCACGAAACCCATTACGATTATCCCCGTAGAAAGGCCTATTCTCTCCGTATTTAGCTTCCTCGATTGTATCTTCCTTGTGGACTTTAGGACAATTTTTAGTCAAATGTCCCCCACCACAGTTTTCGCAGCCGACTTGGATGGCATGAACAGTTTTTTTGATTTTCAGCATATCTTTACCTAGATTTTCAAGTTTACTAGCTATTGCTGCAATTCCGTCGAAACTTCCACCTTGGTTTCTATTACTTCCATCGTCGTGCCATTTTTGAGAATGGTCCACAATTTTTTGAATGGCTTCAATTGCAGTAGTAGGAGTCATGTTTGGGAATGGTCCTTGATAGTCCAGCATCTGTCTTGTAGTTACATTTATTCCTTTATAGAAAATATTGACCTTCTGCTTGTTATTTAAATCATTGGTAGGACATTTATAAAGAAGATCGTTGTATCTGTCCCAAGCTTAATACAAAGTTTCGTCGTCTTCTTGTTTGAAATTGTGGATCTCCAAGAGTTGATTAGAAATCTTTGATGGCGGGCAATATCTTTGAATAAAGTGTTTTTTTAGTAGCGCCCAAGTATTAACTGCCCCGGCTGGCAATCTTTCGATCCTTCTTCTGGCTGCTCCAGTGAGAGTCATTGGGAAGACCCTGAGCATAACAGCATCATGAGACAAGCCCGGAATGTTGAAAAGGCTGGCGATGTATAGGACATTTTCAACGTGCTCATGTGCGTCTTCGTCCCTGTTTCCTGAAAAAGGGTTAGCGCGAAGCTCCCTCATAAATTGGTCTTTAATCTCGAAATGAACATCCGCTCCGATTGCCGGTCTTACGAGACCCGGCCCTTGATCTGCTCTAGTCAACGCCAAGTATTCCTCAAGAGTGAGGTCATCGTTGTTAACAACTTCCATGGTACCTGAAAAAACTTGAAATATGATTGTGAGAAAAGTTTAAAAATGAAATGAAAGACTCGATATTAATCCTAATATAGCTCCCCGGCAGCGGCGCCAAAAACTTGATGAAGGTTTTACTGACCAGGTCTTAATATTTATAGTGTCTCGCTATACCTATGGTCTACCCTAATGCACTAACGGGCAGTGTACCCGATCGTGTGTAGTGTAGTGTAGTAAATGGTAAAGCCGAGGTCGTCCCAAGAGCTATGTGTGTCGGATAATTTCTAAGTCTAATTGTCACAGAATATTAATGGTTTGATAGGGTTTTAATTAATTAAACTACTAATGTAGAAAATAAAATAAAAGCAAAATAAAAGCAAATAAACAGGTGCTAACCTAGTTAATCCTCATAGCTAGTTATGTCTACGTTTACCTACTTTCAATTACTTCAGGTGGGGTCAAATTCCCCCTAACCTATCAGCAAAGATGCCACCACAGGAGAAATCAGGCTCACCATCATAAGTCCTGTTGTTCCTGGTCCCCTAAGCCGAGTCATTAAGTACCGCTACATGCTAGATTCTAAATAGTGAGTGCCCGGCCGTTAGGAACTTAGACACTACACCCCCCAATTCTTAAGTTCATCCAAACGATAGGTGATCAGTTGGTTAAATCGCACAAGTAGAAAGGGTCGTCAGTTGGTCATATCTTACCCTTCCCGTCTCAGTCCGCTCACCTAGGGTCAGTTGGTCATATCTCCTAGGCAATTGGCCTCTATCGCCATTCAAAACTACCGAAACAAGGGTGACTACCAAAGAACTATGCATGCATACACTTAGCAATAATTGTACGGAAGTAAAGGTAAACGCAAACAAAACAATTAAGGAATCATAACTAGGCTAGCACCAAAGGGTGCTTAGCCTCTCATATTAATCATGCAAATCAATTCAATATTCAAAGGTACGAAATACATGAATTGAAAGTAAAAGAAATATAAAATACTAAAGCTTATCGTAATGGTGTGACTTCTCCCTTGGAAACAGCTTCGTATGCTTCCCTAGACCTGCGTTGAGCTTTTTCCCACGTTCTCAGAGTTTTGTGTGTAGAATGGGATGCTTTGAAATGCTGGAATTCGTGGGGTATTTATAGGCCAGGTCTGGGTTACGGCGTAACCAATAGAGGAGTTACGCCGTAACCTTCTATTTCTCCGTAAATGCACTAGATCTGCTAGTTACGGCGTAATCTTATAAGTGGTTACGCCGTAGTCTTCAATAAACTCGGTTACGTCGTAAGTGATGCAGTAGTTACGGCGTAAGTATCAGCGGCGTGGAACCTCTTTTGACCTAAAGGAGTTACGTCGTAATCTTTGGGAAGAGTTACGCCGTAACCTCTTGATAAGTTGGACTTCAGGGTCATGCAAAAGTTACGGTGTAATGTGAGAGACGAGTTATGCCATAACTTCTTCAAAATAAGCATACTGTGATAAATCTTTAGTAATGTTTCCATTTCCGCGTCTTTTTAGCTCCAATGCTCGTAATTTACCTGAAAGTGGAAAACAATGTAAAACAAGCGTAAATCCATATAAATGATATAAATAACGAGCATTAACGGGGGAAATTGACACTTAATATTCAAGACTATTTGATGTTATCAGGTGGGTAGTGGATTTGTCCAATCGGTGTAGTATGGGGCCTTGTCCGGTCTGGTGAAGTCGATGTTGGATTCAGGGTTGAGCCAATCAATATTGTTGGACATGGCTCGTGCTATGTTGTCGAGAGGATATTTGACTTCTATGGCACTGTCAGAGATGTCCTTAAGCAGTTGAAAAGCTTCGTTCTTGATTTGTTTATGCTTTGCTTTTGTCATCTTCATCACCTTGAACTTTTCTTGGATAATCTTGACATGCTCCATAGTTCGACCATCTACCGGTTCTTGGCCTTCCGGTAATTGAGGGGTGGCATCAACAAGCTTTGAAAACCATTCATATTCATCAGTTTCATCTTCATCTAGCCATGATATAACTGAAGTTGACTTTTTCTTCTGTGGCTTGGAGGATGATGCTGGTTGCTTAGTTGATGTAGAAGAAGGGGGTTGTTGTTGGGGCTCAGGAATCTCTTCGTCATTACCACCAGTGTATTCAAAATGATCACCAATTTTCTCTGTTGGTGGTGGAGACTCAGAGTCCTGAGGTTTGTCTCTAGCAGGAGGACGTTGTAAAGATCTTCTAGTGGTGGTGGTCCTTTGGGGTGGTGGAGGCATAGATGAAGATTCGCCAGTTTTCTTTTTGCGTTTCGGCTCAGAATCCTTGTCTGCATCATCGTCATCTCTTGGTCGCTTAGCCCTTTCAGCTGACTCTTTGCACGATGTCTTGAGTTGATATTCTAGCAATGCCTCAGATAGTTTAGCTTCGTCAGAAGTGAAAGTCGTAGATCTTTGAGACATTTGGATAACCAGCTTAGATATCAATTCTGCATCACTGATAGTAGGAGGCTGAACTAGTTTGATTTCCATGACCACATGGGTATTAGACATTGTCTGCGTGACTAATGACATGAGATAAGGATAGAGTTTCCTGGCGAACATCTCTCTTGTGACTCCAGGGACGGTGTCAAGAAGGAACTTTTAAGTGTAGTCCCTTATTGTCTTGTCCATTTCCCCTTGGATATCTCGATTGAGAAATTGCTGGATCTGTTCTCTTTCCTCCGAAAACTCATTCATCACATCTTTGAGTAAATTTAGTCTGTCGGCAAGTTGATTGAATTTCTTGTTGACTACGTTTCGTTTCCTTACTTGCCTGACAGCTTTGACAGTTTTGGTCTTAGCTCGTGATGCCCAAGTGTTGCTCGGTTTCTTGACTGATTTGGATGTGGATCTGGTGTTAGCATCTTTGGATGGTGGAGGAGATGAATGAGATGATGAGTCTGAAGATGATGAGTCATGAGAAGGCTCTGGGTCTTTTGGTGGCTCAGAAGTTCCTTCAGGGTTGTGTTCAGGATTATCAAGAATATAATCATCAGCTTCTTTGCGAGCTTTAGCCTCTTCTTCAGCCTTTACCCAAGCCTCTTCTTTTGCTTTAGCTTGAGCTTCCTCTTCAGCTCTTTCCCTAGTAGCTTCCTCAATGTCTTCATCAGTAATCTTTTCATCCTTCTCCTTTTCCTCTTCTTCCTCAAAGGTAAACGGAACATCATAGGTTTGCTGTTGCCGTTCTGTGGATTCCTTGGCGGTGGCACCAATTCGATTATCAGGTTGATTAACCGCATCACAAATTGGTATGGTAAGTGCACTACCACTGGAACCTCCAGGGCCTCTTGTTTGTTCGCGATCGAATTCAGAAGCAACGTGCTGTAACCTTAGATGCTTCAGTGTCTTGTGGTAGTCTTTCTCTTCATCCTTTGGTTCTTCATCTGAACTCTCTTCTTCTTCCTGCTCTTCCATTGGAGTTTTACCCTTGTCAGTTATAGGACTAGATGGTTTTTCAAATATTGTCGTATCATCTATAACAGACTCTGAATAGTGAACCTCCTCATCTGTCTCAGTATCCTCGGAGTCTTCGTCCTTTAGTTTAGATGCCGATTGAGGATTAGGGGTGGCACCCTTTGTTGGAACTCTTCTTTCGCGGGAAGGATTTCTCTTTGGATACTTGCGGGCACTCTCAGTGCTTGCTGCACTTCCAGCACTGCCTGATCTCCTGGTCTTCTTGACTGGGATGGCAGAAGACTTTTCATCTATAAAGCCGACTTTGCCTAAGGTCACTGCTTCTTGATATTGTAAATACGATTGAAGGCTTTTAATATCATCAGTGAGTAGGCAATCAGTCAATACTAAACCTTATTTCTTTGTTGATGAGTCTTTCAATCTGACAACATTTAATGTAGGCTCAAACAACGCAGAATGATGGTTGGGGTCATCAAGTCTCAAAGGGATATCTTGATTACTCCTGAGTATCCTCTGGATCAACAACTTTGTGTATCTGATGAAAGGGACCTTTGTGCCAAGCTTCATGAGGTAAGACATCATGTCTTCCCATATCAGACTTGCGTAGTCAATGTGCATTTTGTTGACCATGCCCCAAAAAATTTGTAATTCCATTAGCTTTGGATGCTCATAACCGCTGTCTCACCGGAAACAGACTTTGCAATCATGATGTATAAAGTTCTCCATGGCTGAGGGATGTTCTTTAAATCAACCGAAGAGTGTTTGGTAATGATTCTCGCAGCTTCATCATAGCCAATATCGACCATGAATTGGAGTGTAGCTTCTTCAGATGGAGTAGGAACATACTCAGCAGGCTGGAAAGCAGGGAGCAGAAGAATTGCTCGTAAATCAGCAACAGTGACGGTGACTTGTTTATTGTTGAGTGTCAATGTAACAACATCTTGACCATCAATTTTCTTCATTGTATGCTAGAACTGATGAATATAAATTTATGGTACAGTTGCTGTGTTGGTGAGCATGTTGTTGTAGGGATGAGTCTTAAGAATATCCACGGCTATTCGGCATGAAGACTTAGAGCATGTGAAGTTCTCAAAGTCAACCTTAAGGTTGTTCTTGCCAATCTTCATTCTATAACCTGTAGGGAAAATGTCTTCTATTGTGAGCTCGTTTGGTGCGTTAACGTTTTCCATTGTGATGTCCATATCGTGATCTGAAAGACATTGAGCCAAAAGAACCAACATATCGAAAGACATTACGTTAGTCAACAGTTGATTTTATTGTCCAATTTATTGAATATGTTATGTTAATGAATGTTACGAGTCCAATGTCACTTGTTGGCCAACAGTCCAAAGTAGTCGTGATACATTTCGTGAGTATATTAATTTTGAATTTTAAAGTCCAAATTTTCACTCATTCACACAACATTTTAACTATTATAGCTTATTAGTGACATTTTGGTCTTGTGACGTTATGAGTAACTTATTTACAAGTTTGTACGCGTAACAATTCATTGGTAAAGTTAAGGCTTAAGCGTAAGAATGCAAGCTTATGCGTAAACAGTGTGTAACCATATGCGTAGACCTAAGCTTATGCATAGGAGTTCCTCGTATACGTAAGAAATCTTACGCGTAGGAAAAAGCTCTTGGCATAAGGCTTACGCGTAAGCATATGTTGGGAGCTTATGCGTAAGGTTTACTCTTAGGAGTGAACCTTATGCGTAAGACTCCAAGTTTACGCATATCCTTCACAGGATACGCGTAGTCCCTTTGTAGACCCTTACGCGCAAGTGTTACGCGTAAGATTTCTCTTACGTGTAACATCTACGCGTAAGGTATTCCTTAAGCGTAGAATTCCAATTTTAACCTTGATTCTGATTTTGCACGCGTAAAACCTGAAATAAATTCATCACAACATTTCCATTAACATATATATTCAACCTTTTTCGAAATCACATGTTATCACACATTGAATATGGTTACGCGTAGATTAAGCTTAAGCGTAAGGTTTAAACCCTAAAGTAAAATCCTACGAGTAAACAATCTAGCCATAGGAAATGGTCCAAATGATTTCTGGTAAGTCTTAGAAGCCTTATGAGTTGCTTTCAACTAGTTTTAACATCAAACACCTCAAGAATCAAAAGTACCCAATTCAATGAATACTTAAACCCTAAATTTTAATTTAGCAAAATTAGTGTTTCTGGGTATGATTCAAGGTTGGTTTTGGTTAATTAAACATGTAACAAACATCATTCAAGCCTCTAATTAGGCAAAAACACTCACAAATGAGAACACCCAATTTCACGCATAAACCCTAAAATTTAAAAAGTGATTAAAAACGTTTCTGGGTGAAATTTCTTGATGGGAATGATAATGAGACTGGTTTATAACACTTTTATCCTAACCATTTCATCAAAAAACATCATTAACCAAGAACTTCATTCTACGCGTAAGCGTAAGAACAAAAATTCCTTGTTTTGGAAAATCTAACCGTTAAAATTGTATGAGATTAAAAACCAATGTTAGAAATTACCTAGAGAAACGATTAACACTTACAGAGTGGAAGATTAAAGCACGGATTTATGGTTTTGATCTTAGGCGTGGATATGGTTGGTGAAGAATTTAATGTTAGTAATAAATGTTAAAGTGATATTAGGTGAAGGGTTTTGATAAAAATAAGTTTTGACACTTGACAAATATGGCCCTTCCACCTCAACCATTTTCATCCACAGCCCATAACTTTAATTTTGGTTAAGCGTGAAGTAAAAGTTTGGAAAGAAACTTGACGACACTCCCCCTCGACTTTAGAAATAGAGAAATGTTACATAATTTGAGTCCGAGGAGTGTTAAGAAGCAAGAAACGTATCCACCATTATCAAAGATACAACCAATACTGGGTAACATGTGAGTACAAGGATTTATGAAACATAAAACTATTTACTTTCTCCCCCTCAACACTTGACCGTGAAAATATTGAAATGTTTGAAAGAGTAAAGTGTTGACGGAAGATTTGTACTTACCATGTTGAAAGAAATTTAGTTAGAAGAATATTTTTGTATTTTATAAATTTAATATTTTTGTATTTTGTTTTTGAAAAATATTTACAAAAGAGGTTTTGGTGTTTGACTGGTTTTAAGAATGTGTCAAAAGTTCATCCAGTTCCTCTTGAGTCAAACACCTCATACCAATCCGGTGGACCAACTCAGTAAACCTAGCAGGAGCTAAGGCTTTGGTGAGAAGGTCTGCCAGTTGATATTTAGTACCCACAAAATATAATTCAACGGTACCCTTTTCCACATGATCCTTGATGAAATGATATCGAAGATCATTGTGCTTAGACCTCGAATGTTGGATGGAGTTGCACGAGATCGCAATAGCACTTCGATTGTCGTAGTACATCGGGATTCTGTCAAATACGTAACCATAGTCTTTGAGTTGTGTTCTCATCCAAATGACTTGAGCACAACACGCCGACATGGCTACATATTCTGCTTCGGTTGATGACAGCGATGTACAATCCTGCTTCTTTGATTGCCATGACACCAGTTTATCACCAAGAAATTGTAGAGCACCTGAAGTACTTTTCCGAGAATCTAAGAAACCTGCGCGATCAGCGTCTGAAAAAGCTATTAGTTCAAAACCAGAATCCTTCGGATACCAAATCCCCAAATTAATGGTTCCCTTGATGTATCAGAGGATTCTTTTAGCCTCTGAGAGGTGAGTTTCAGTTGGTCTCGACTGATAACGGGAGCAAAGATATACAGCAAAGACAATGTCAGGTCTACTGGCTGTTAGATACATGAGAGACCCAATAATACTTCAGTATTTGGTAGGGTCAACCAATTTCCCATGCAAATCAGCGTCCAGTTTTTTGGTATGTGCCATTGGTGTGGCATAGGTATCACAGTTTTGCATTCCATGTTTGTTTAAAATCTCAAGAGCATATTTGGACTGACTCAGGAAAATACCACGGGGTGATTGATGAACTTGCAGTCCTAGAAAGAACGTAAGTTCACCCATCATAGACATTTCAAAATGTTTTTTCATAAGTTTTGAAAAGGCGTTTGAGTACTTTAGATGTGTTGACCCAAAGATGATGTCATCTACATAAATTTGAACGATTAAAATGTGTGCCCCGTGATATTGTATGAACAGTGTTGGGTCGACCGATCCTTTGACAAAATTGTGAGATATGAGAAAGGATGACAACTTATCATACCACGCCCGAGGGGCTTATTTGAGACCGTAGAGAGCCTTGTTCAGTTTCTAGACGTGATTAGGGAACTCTGGATCAACAAATCCTTCTGGCTAACTAACATAGACCGTTTCTTTCAGTTTACCATTCAAAAAAGCAGTTTTGACATCCATCTGAAAGACCGTGATGTTCATGTGAGCCGCGAATGCCAGAAAAATCCGTACAGCCTCAAGTCTAGCAACTGGTGCGAATGATTCCTAGTAGTCAATCCCCTCTTCTTGTCTATAACCCTTAGCCACCAGACGTGACTTATTTCTGATAACCGTATCTTCAGCATCCAATTTGTTTTTCCAAATCCATTTTAGACCAATAACATAGACCCCTGATGGTTTTGCAACCAATTCCCATACTTCAAGACATTTAAACTGATTAGATTCTTCTTGCATGGATTCGATCCAGTTGTCATATGTCATTGCTTCCTTAATATTTTTGGGTTTAGCTTAGCAGACGGTAAGTGCATAAATGCAATGTTCACCGTCTGTCTAAAGGCATTGTCTAGTTACGACTGGTTGATTCGGGTTTCCAATAATGTTCACAATAGGATGGTCTTTAGTCCAACGATGTGTGGAGGGTTGATGTTGATATACATTGTGCAGATTAGGAGGATTCAAATGGCTTGAGGATGATTCCGCAACATCAGAAGTGGCAGTTTCATTAGCAAAAGGATTGAAGAACGCATTTGGATTATAATCTACAGGTGTGGGTACTTCATGTTTCAAAAGATCATCAGCTGGTTCAGCGTCATTGGATACGGTTTGTTCGGCTGTTGTTGTAGAATCAATCTGAGGTGCTTCTTCAACAGTTGTTGTTTCAGGTGTATCAAGTGTTGGATTATTATCAGGTTGAGCAGCGGAAACATTTGATACATCAGGAGCACGTTGATCAATATCATCGCTAAACAGAGGAGCAAATAGCCGTTCCATTTGACGTCAAGTAAGCTGTAAGCTTGGTTCAGGTGATGATGGGGTTTGGGGGAAGTTTAGACGGTTATGTCCGGGTTCCAAGCTGTTTTGCTCAGAAGCCATCTCTGTATACTCATCAAAATTGGCATGAATCGTTTCCATAATCTCCCTTGTACGACGATTCCAGATCCGGTATCCTTTAGAATTTTCACAGTATCCGACAAAGACTCTAATGTCAGCTTTAGCCTTGAGCTTTCCAAAGTCATCACGATCATTATTTGGATAGCAAAGGGATCTAAATACATGAAAGTGTTTGAGATTTGGTTTGTGTTTGTGGATAAGCTCATAAGGTGTTTTGTTGTGGAGTTTAGTAATCATTGAACGGTTCTGAGTGTAGCATGCAGTAGATACGGCTTTAACCCACAAGTAATTTGGAAGTTTTGCATTTATTAACATCGTTCTTGCAGCTTCCACTAACGTACGGTTTCGTCTTTCAACAACTCCGTTTTGTTCTGGTGTTCGTGCAATGGATGTTTGATGCTCAATTCCCACTTTCTCATAATACGTACGTAGAGTTTGATTCACAAATTCAGTTCCTTTTTCTGTTCTGATTTGTCTGACTGTGTTCTGGAGCTGAACTTGAATTTTCGTGAGAAAGGTGATGATCATCTGTGGAGCTTGATCTTTACTTCGAAGAAAATAAACCAAAGTCCATCTTGAGTAGTCATAAAAAATTACCAAAATGTAGCGTTTGCCATTAATCATCTGCACACGCATCGGACCACACAAATCCATGTGAAGGAGATTGTTGGGAATTAAGGTAAATCTACTGATTCTGCCGAAGCACAAACTACTGATTCTGCCGAAGCTTCAGCTGAAGAGATTCTGCCGAAGAAGAATTGATGCTGCCGAAGTTATACTTCAGCAGAAATGATAAAGCAGACAGTGTGTTGCTACTGAAAGTGGGAACCACGTAGGAGAGATAAGCTCAGTTTAGAGTAAAAGTCAGCGCCGTATGTATAGGTTGGCGCCGTATTATGTAGAGCTTACTCAGAATAAACACGATGATTAACAAAACAATATGATTAGTTGCATGCTTGTCTAGTTGCATGCTTAGTCTAGTTTTATAGTAGAAGCGTAAATTGTCAACGCTCATTAGGGTTTCTTGCCTATATAAGAAACAATATTAGTTTGTATTAGATAAGTTTTTCTCAAGTTTCTCAAGTCTTGTATTCTATTTGAAACATAGAGTTTCTATAATCAAAGATCCATAGAGGATCAAAAGTGTTCTTAGTTACTATAACTTGTATTTATTTTCGGCTACAATACCAAGTTGTAGAGATCTTCTATTAGTTTGCTTGTGATTACATAGGCAACACTAACGATCCCCGAGTGCTTAAGATCTATCAAGGTCTTGTTTCTATCAAGTGGTATCAGAGCCTCGGGAAAGTCTCTACGATACTAAGAATCATACTCACCCCCATACAGCCAAACACTCATTCACCATGCCTGGATCCGATAATGAAAATGAAGTCACCAACACAAACAACACCAACACCACTTCCATGCAACAGCTCAGTCTTACAAACAGCAATGGTAAATTCCCTTATTTAAAGAGGGAAGAATATGAACTTTGGACTATGAAGATGGAAAACTGGATTTCCAATATTGATTGGAATCTGTGGGAGGTAGTAAAGAAAGGAAATAGTCTAAAGAAGATGATTCCTGACAGAGATGGGAAGTTTATCATGGCTCCACCAAAAACTGCTGAAGAAGTGCTGGCCATGCAGAGAGAGCATAAAGTGAAGACTATTCTGCTTCAAGCCATACCTGAAGATCATCTATGTGATTTTCACCATATGGATGATGCTAAAGACATATGGATGGCTCTCAAAGCAAGGTTCGGTGGAAATGAAGAATCAAAGAGAATGAGGAAGTCCATGCTCAGACAACATTTTCAGGACTTCAATATATCAGAAGAAGAAGGTATCCACAAAGGATACGACAGGTTCCATAGGATCTTGAGTCAGCTGAATCAGCTGAATGCTAAACCAGATAATGAAGATTGCAACTCAAAGTTCTTGCGGTCCTTGCCGCCATCATGGTTGCATGTTAGTATAGCACTCAAGGCTAAAGGAGGGTTGGATATGCTCACTTTTGATGAGTTGTACAACAGACTCAGAACTCTTGAACCAGATGTCAAGACTCCCTACCGTACATCTTCTTCTAACCATGCAGCTTTTGTTGGGACATCTCATTCCAACATGATGGTACAAGCTCCTAGCTCCAACTATTTTCCATCATCTCCTAGTTCCAACTACTTTCCATCATCATCTTCAACTCCCCCTTCA
>BPTQ01000004.1:231284347-231296736 GCA_019973895.1 Chrysanthemum seticuspe
ACCTTCAGAACAAACAAATCACAACATACTAGATCACAACTAAGTATGAAGTAACAAAATAGTTTGGTAGTATTAGAACACTCACACTCACCAATCATAAAATCAGGAGTTTTATGTAACACACACCCTCATCAACATGGGAACCTTTCTTGAGCTGTAGATCGAATCACAGCCTTTATCACATTCACTTCACATTTCCAAAAGAGGCGGCCACTTTCCTCGAACAACTGATCACTTCAATTTGAGAGCTCACACTCTGAGCCCCTCACCTCATCCCGTTCCTTTTTCTCAGGAACATCCGGCTTGGTGATATTTGTTGAACAACACCAAACTAGTAAAGAAAGGAATAAATGAATAATGTATAACGAACGTGTAAAGTAATTGTATGAATTCTAGTTATAGTTAACTAGAAAGTTATTCAAAGTTTTGTTTCAAAACCTTTACACTTCACTTACACTATTTCCGACACTAAGCTAGATGTCGAGTTCTTTCCAAGGGTACAACTACTCCCACACACAATGTATTTTGAGGACTAAAATACTAACCACTCACACTCACAAGATTATGATGGTTTGATAAAACAATGAAGTATGAATCAACACTAGATCATACAACACTAAACAAACAAGACTTCCAAATTAGACAGGAGCGTCCACGGACATTGCTATTTATAGCCAAATTAGACAGGAGCGTCCACGGACTTGGCATTGCTATTTATAGCCAAATTAGAAAGGGATGAGAAACTACTTGGCTTGGCATTGCTATTTATAGCCAAATTAGACAGGAGCGTCCACGGACCGCGGACCCCTTAAAAGGGTTCCGCCCGTGTACCAAAATGGTACCGCCAGACTGACAGCAAAGATATCAAATCTTGCTTAAAGTCAACTCTATCTAAGTGAGATTGTGCAAGATATGAAGAGTACAAATCTTCACAAAATATCTAATGGAATCTACAAATGATTCCCATGATGTAATACATGATGTCAAATGTTGTATTACTATTAATAGAAATAAGCAAATGCTTAAGTAGTGTTTGGTTTTAAGAACCTAACACATTCTACAAACTACTATCATACATAATGATTAGAGTCATATCAAGATGTCACTAATCATAAATGTAAATGCTTGAATGATGAATATATTGTTTGAGAAAACTTGTTTTAATATCTAATAAACTTGACAAGCTTTAAGCTTTTATAAATTAAATTTACTTTTGTCGTTAACAAAACTTAGGCAAAGATCAAAAATATAAATAACGTTTAATGACGATATTTGTATTAACATACTCCTTTCCTTATGGGCTAACCAATATTAACCCTGCTCCTAATCCGTTGGAGCTAGAGGCTCCGTCGGTGTAAAGCTTCCACCCTTCGGTTGCCTTCGCAGGCTTCTTTTCAGCAACCTTGTTGTTAGCTTTGGTTTCGAGGGTGTCTCTGCTAAGAAATCTGCCAGTATCTGCCCCTTGACTGAATTTCTCCCCTTGTATTCTATTTGATACTCCCCTAGCTCGATGGCCCATTTAGCTATCCTTCCAGATTTCTCGGGTTTTGATAGTATCTTCTTGATTGGCTTGTCAGTGAGCATGGTTATGGGATGAGCCTTGAAATACCTTCGAAGGCGTCTTGCATTATGAACCAGGGCTAGGATTAACTTTTCTAGCTCCGGATAATTTAGCTCAGCTCCTTGGAGGACTCAACTAACAAAATAGATAGGGATTTGCTTCTTTTCCCTTTCTGCCAACCAGTGTTTTGAAAGGCTCAAGGCGCACTAAGGCGCAAAAGGGGGCAAGGAGCCTCGAGTCGAGGCACAATCCAAGGCGCGGGATTCATGAATGTGAGGCGCACTAAATACATTAAGTTTTTATAACGTATGTGAAAATTTATGTCGCTTAAATAACACAAAATAACTTTAAAATACTTAATACATGGCACATAATGCCACATTTTCATAATAATATGTCATAAAGAAAATACTTAATGAAACAAAGTAACTTCTTAAAGAACATTTCAATCAATAAAATAAACATAAATCAATTCAAATTTACAAATCATACAAATACTCACACTATGACTTAAAAGGCCCATGTATATAGCTTATAAGCCCCATTTATCTTTTCTTAATATTTAGAAAAAGGGCCCAAAAACCCGTTACATCTCCAAGGCACAAAAATCCCTAAGGTGCAAAGGCGCAAAAATCTCCAAGGCGCGCGATTTTTGTGGGATTCATGCATGTCGTGAGCCTCGATCTAATAAAATCCCAAAGGCTAGAGCCTCGTGGGATTTAGAGCCTAGGCACGCCTTGTTGGATCGATGTACTCTAACCAAACTAACTTAACTAGCTTGTTTAAGGTTTAATAACCTCGGATAAATCCTAAGTTATTAACAATGAAACACTGAGTAATCTTTATTAAGTACGCGGAATTTACTCAATAAATCTAAGAAGAACAACTTTATTAATAACTCTAAATCTGCTTCTTATGCAGATACTTTAACAACTCTAAGATTATCGAACTTTCTAAACTCTAAACAACTTGTAATCGTAAACTCTAAGACTTGTGAATTCGTATCTCTAATGCCAATCTAGGGGTCCTTTTATAGTCTCAACGATAACCCTAGTCGGTTTACAATAATGTATCCTTGTACGACAAGTAATCTATTCTAGAATTACAAGACTTTCCATAAATGAATAGACAGTTCTTTAACTCTTGCCGTACTTTGACCTTCATGTGCAGTACTTTGACTTTATCTTTAGCAGTAATTTGACTCTTTGACTTTCTCCAGTTCTTTGCCATTCTGCAGTACTTTGTAAATCTTCAGTACTTTAACTGTTCAGCACTTTCATATCCTAACAATCCTCCCCTAACTTGAATTCTACTTGATTGACTTCAAGTTCCTTTGTAAATTAATCTTTCACTTTTCCAGCTTCAAGGAATGATTGTCTTTGTCTGTGGATTGTAGTTTCTGCACTTTATCAAAGTATCTTTATTTTTTATAGCATCATCCAGCAAGCCCCATTTTTTCAGTAACACAGCAACATATGACAGTTTGTTCGTTAATTCAGTTTAAGTTGCATACTATTCTCATCGCTTCCAGGTGTGTTAACTCCTGTGAGAGGTGAATCATTGAAAATTAATGGATTTTAATCTCTTTACCAAAGCCATTAACTTTGGAGTAGCCAAATGTTTTGGTGTGTAAGACCATGGTACATTGATAACCATATGATTTTTAGCAAACCACCAGCTATCAACAGATTTGATTTGTCTTTACCAAAAGCTGTACCCTTCTGGACTAGTTAGTTCTTTTATCTAATGGTGAACTAATTACCAATAATGGATTTTCCACTGCCTTTACCACAAGCCATTCTCTTGTGGGCTAGCCAACTCTTCACATTAACTCATATGGTGAGTTGATTACCATACAACTTATTATCCGTTTGCTCATGGATTAGCCAATCCTTTTGTAACCATGGTGGATTGATAACCTATTGATGTTACCATCTCAAAAACCATTTATTCAACCTTTGTTTCAAAATATTTATTACTTAGCAAAAGATTTCTTCTAAAATTCATTTAACTGGTTTATTTCTGCAAATAGTACTTTGATGAAAGTACTGTCTGATCAGCAGTACTTTGAATAAAAGTACTGATATATCAAAAAGTATTCATTCAAATAAAATTCACACTAGTTATTGATCATCCTCAGCAATAGTAGTCCAGTTTATAAACAAATTGATGACCATGAGAACAATTTCATTATCCTCTTCTACTTCCATTCCATGCTCTAGCATCCTTCTCATAAGATCAACAGTAAGAGGATATCTTCTATCTGCAAACATGTGAATCATTGTTCCATTTTCCAGCTCTAGAACATGTACTCCGGATTCTTTAAAAAATCTCCAACAAACAATTTCCCATTGCTCTTGATTCTTCCAAATTTCATCACTGCTCTGTTCTTCAGTTTCCCATGCTGTTGTGAGATCTCCAAGTAAAACTAAACCACTTCCTTCTGATGAATTATGTTCAAAGTAGTCTCGCACCAAACGATATAGATGAAATAAATCTACTCTGTCAATTGCATGTAGTACATCCCATAACCTATTGAACACTTTGAAACTTTCATCATCTCTGTGAAACATCATATAACTTCCATCTTTGGATTTCACAACTTCAAAAACAGTAATCTGAGATATGTTCATCTTCATATCAGCATCTTCTTTAGAATATTCAAAGTCTACTACTCTGAGATAATTTCTTAGTTCATCCCTAGTCTCAGTTCTTAACTCAACTTTCTCTTTCTTTGAAGACTGTTGATCAACTTCAGTTTTCCTTTTTCTTTTGAAACTTTTCTTTCTTTCAGCTTCAGTCCAAGTAGCTTCATCTTTATAATCTTTGATGCTTGCAACATCCTTCTTATAAGCTTCTCTCTCAGCATCATATAGTCTTTTCATATCAACATAATTCAGCTTCTGTAATCCCTTATATCCTCTGCTTTTCAAGTATGCCATCATTGCATTTCTTTCTTTAGCTAAATTAGGTCTTCTTGACATATATCTAGCAGGATTAGGTGACTGTAATGGTTCAGCAACTGGTTCAGCATTTAATTCTTCTTGTAACTTCCCAGCTACCTCTTCATTCATTGCTTCTTCATTAGTCACTTCAGCCTCTACTTCAGCATCTAGTTCTTCTTGGACCTTTTTTAGCAGCTTCTTCATTCCTAGCAA
This sequence comes from Chrysanthemum seticuspe, assembly GCA_019973895.1. NCBI lineage: Eukaryota > Viridiplantae > Streptophyta > Magnoliopsida > Asterales > Asteraceae > Chrysanthemum > Chrysanthemum seticuspe. The sequence goes on from BPTQ01000004.1 coordinate 231,289,067, forward strand.
CTTCAATTGCTCTAATATCTGCTAAAGTTAGCTTTTTCTTCTTAGTTTCTATCAACTTGCCTTTACCTTTATCCTTAGGATCTATTGCAGGTTGAGAAGTTCTTGTTTGTTCCTCTGCAACTTCAGAAATAGTAACAGCTCTTGGCTTTGATAAATCATGTAAAATCGTTGCAATAAAGTCATCATCACTAGCAGTATGAATTCTTTGTGGTGTATCAGCTTCTTTAGGTATAGCAGTTGTTGAGGGACCAGCTTGTTCTTCATGTGGAATAGTTGAAGGACCAGCTTCCTCTTCAAAATCTAATACTCTTGGTGTAATCAACACTTGTCTATGAGATATAGTGAAAGCAGTACTTTGTTGTTTAGTACCTTGATCTTCAGACCTTTCTTCTTCAGTACTTTCAATAACAACATGTTCTTCAGTACCTTGAGTTTCTTTTTCCTTAACATCTTCTTACAAATTCTTTTCTTCTATATTCCTCCCCAATTGGTCAGAAGATGGTTTAGGAACCTTTTTGCTTTTGGTTTTCTTCTTAAATTGCCTTCTGCGCTTGTGTTCTTCCTTAACCCATAAGCGATAACGTTTGATAAAAGGCTTAACAAAATTCTTTAACCTCTTATACTTGAGCATCAACCTCATAATCTGTTTAGCTTGAGTCTCAGAAGTCTTATTCAACTTGACCAACTCCCTTGTCAAAATATAATTATTCAATGTTAATCCTTCACGAGGGATAGTATGTGAAGTATCTCCTTGAACTGGTGAATGTGCCTCTGGTTGAGAAACAGGAACAGATTGTGGTGGAGATATAGAAGGTGAACCTGCAACCTCTTCTTGAACTTCAATACTTTGGGAAGCAGTATCATGAGTTGCAGTACCTCCTTGAGATGCAGCACCTGCTGAAGATGCAGCACATTGAGAACCAGTACTTGCAGGTGCAATACCTTCACTAGCTTCATCATCTTCAACATCAGCTCTAACAGCTTGAACAACTTCCATCATGGAAGTAGTTAATGGTGTATCCGGACCTCTGAATAAATCACTTCTTCATGCCATAAAAGTAAAAATCTTTGCTTGTTGTACAATAACAGGAAGTAAATCCGTAAGCTTAGGTACATCAGCAAGTTGTTTGTTCAGAAAGACTTGTACAAACCTGGGATACATTAACCATTTTGATCCATGAGAAATGTGAGAAAGCATGCCATCCAGAATAAGCCTTGAAAAATTGTAAACACGATCTGTAGCTAATCCTACCATAGCAGATGCTATGTTTGACCCAAACTGCTCCCAAGAAGTACTTTTAGCACTTATGCAATGGAGCAATACATGAATCAAAAACTTCCATTGAGGACAAAATAAAGCTTTCTTGAACGTTTGTTCTGTCAAAGACCCTTCATAATCAATATGCCCAAAAGTTTCCCAAATCAACTCCTTAGCAAAACGAAGAGCCCCTTCTTCATCATTAAACAACGAGTCTTCTCGAATAGATGCTTCAGTAATCTTCACAGTTCTTCCAACAACTGTTGATCTAATATAGTATTCATCTTCTTCCATATTATCTCTTGCATTAGCCCAAAATTCTTGAATCCAAGGTGCAATAATATCCAGCTCCACTAAAAGAGCATAACTGATTGGGGACCCAGTAAGATAATCAATAAAGTCATGAAAAGCCACATTCGCCTCAGTCTTGTCCAAATTAGCCACCATATTGTGCTTTGAAACAGTAGGTCGATTCGCCATTGATGAGTAGATAAGCATAATTAAAAGATATGATCGAGTAATAAAGAGATGGTAAATGGTGAGATAAAGAAGAAAAAGATTCTAATGTATCAATATTAGAGGGAAACTCGGAAAGTAGTTATTTATAGTTAGGATTTGAAAAATCACAGCCCATAATAACAAAGTTACAGTTGGGTCTATTATAGATTTGATGATACAAAACAAGAAGAATGAAACATGAAGGATTAAAAGTGACAAGAAGGGAAACTACAAAAAGATGGAGGATTTGGAAGATTCTAGAAGATATGCTTAAAACATTATTTAGTTTCCTAATTGTATTGTTTTCTAATTATATTATGATTCCTCTTGTAAACCCTAGATGTCTCTAGTATATAAAGAGACATAGGGTCATTAGTTTTATAGTACGTACAAGATGTAGACGTCTAAAGGGGTGTGTGTGTGGGAACCTAGGCGTAGGGAAAATGTCTAGGGTTTAGTTAGTTTGTGTTAGATCAAGTCTTTGCTCTTTATAGTTAGTTAGTTTATGATAATAAAGAAACCTTGTTCATAATGATGTTGATTCTATGTTTGAATATTCCGCTTTCATTATTATGTGTTCCTAGATATAATATTAGACCTCGTCTAAGAGCTTACAACGATCTTCACATGTGGTATCAGAGCCTGGGGCTCGTGATATCTAGGATTACAAGGTTTTATGTGTCGAAGAATGATGAAAAAGACGAAAAATTCGGAGCTCAAAATTTTCGTATTTTTATACAGCACTGTTTTGAAACGGCGATAACTTTTTCGTTCACCGTTGGATTGGGATGAAATTTTGGGTGGATGTTCTCTATATGACAATCTAACTTTCCACCGGAGGGATCTTTAATTGGAGGTCTGAGTCGAAAGATATAAGGCATCGAAGTTGGCTGCTGAAGGTGTTTTCATAATCGAATTTTTCAGGTTTTTAATGTTTTCTCGTTTGAGTGTGCATTAAACGGAACTATCAAACCCTAATTCAATGAGCTTTTAATGATCACTATTTTTGGAGTATGATTTGCTTGTTTATTGGTGTCGAAACCCTAATTTACTCAAAGTACTGCTACTCGTCTTCAAAGTACTGGTCAATGTTTTAAAAGTACTGCTCGCGTGTTTGCTCTACTTTCTGCTCGTTCATGGATTCTTAGTGCTACTTGATTCAGAAACTTTGTGTTGCTACGAGTATGGTATTGGTTGAATTTTGATACAAGGGTTACGTTGCTAATACTCGTTGTTTGGTTTTCACTACTGTATGGTAAGATACCACTGCTTGTTACATGTATCCACTCTCGGTAACAAGTTTTATTTATTGATGTGCTCACAAGTTTATACTCTGTCACTACTAGAGTTTTATGAGTTAAAGATTGATTGTCAACTAGTGCATGATCTTTCAAGGTTATGATTGGTTGATTCACTAATAAACCTCGTATTGCTTTGTTTCTCTTATGAATAAATTGGTTGGTGACATTAAACTCAAGTGAAAGTGGATTGATGACGACAAAGATCATATGTGTGGGATCCCCTATAGACAACATTATATGATTATTCGTTCTGTATTGTTGGTATTCAGAGGAATTTGGGCTAGTTTGATTCGTATTGATTGCATGATCACATGCACATGAGGTTTTTGGCTCACTTGATTGGTCTAAACAATATAACCTCAGAAAGTTGTATAGTATTTCTTGAGTTTGCCGTGGGACCTAATAAACGTAGAATTGGTTATAAGGCAGTGAGGTTTGTTATAAATTGGTCGGTTATCATCAACTTTAATGGATAGCATGCGAAGGTTTATGATTTAACAAGGATCATTGAAATTCCTTCGTACTAATAAATTATATACTATCATGGGTCGATGGAATTATTTTTGGATTGGACCTACTGATTGAAGCTAACGTGGACAGTACATGGAGTTGGTTTTCGACTTGGTTTGCAATGAATTTGAATAAAGGGCAATGGAGTACTTATGTTGGTTAAAGAATGGTTTGGTGTGTCGAAGTTTGTCCTACTGGTGAATTGGTTATTGATCGAAGGTACTAGTGTTTATATGAGGTTATTTTATTGAAAGTACTGTTTGGTTTGAAAGTACTGCTTGGCGCAAAGTACTGCTTTTATATTTGTGACAGTACAGCGACAGAAAAAGCGTCACTAATTGCAATTGTGACAGGCTGGTGACGAATTTGTGACATATTATGTGTCGCTAACAGCAGCTTTGTGATGGCTTTGGGATAGAAAAAGTGTTGCTAATAGGCCTGTTTTGGAATTAAGGGGAAGTCGAGCATAATATTTTTTATAGTTTTTTGGACGACACACACACAGGTTATTGTTCACACACACAAGGAGTTTGGTTATTTGTTCTTAAAAGGATTCAAAAGGCTCGTATTTGATTTATTGAAGAATTGATTACGAAGAGGATTATTTATCACTTATTTGAAGGTGAAGTGGAATTATTTGGTTTGTGTTCTTATCATATAGCTTGATGAATCTAGCAATGTGTGATTTTTCTTATGATGCTCTATGCACACATTGGCTATCACCTGAAGGAGTTACATTGTAGTGCTCAGTGTCTCATACTAGTTGAGGATTCTTTTCAAGGGATTGCGGTCTACTTATATTTGGTGGATATAAGTATGGAGTTTCGTGGATAGTACAAGATTTAAGACACAAGTTTGGGAAATTCTACTTCTTCATCAAATTCGTTATACTTGGTTTTCTTCACAAGTAATCATTACATAAAGCCTACAGATTTGAAGAATCAAGAAGATGGTTAACATATGGGTTTTAGGGGAAGCTTATTGTTAAAAGTTTAAACATCTACATGCATCACTCTAGGGGAAGTGTTTGATTTTTACTATTGTTGATCATTATTACTACTGCTAGTTGAAGTTTTCTACTGTTTTGGATCCATTTTTCTTATGATGCATAATGGTGGGCGATTTGAAGCATTGGAAGTCTTAGATTGGAAGTATACTATTGGTTCGTGGTGGTCAAGATCATTATTTGCATACGTTCTCTATTTGTTGATAACAAAAAGGGGAAGAGATGTTTGAGGGACATGTTCAAGTCAAGGGGAAGCTTGGAAGACAAGATTGTTTCATTCATGGAGATTTAATTATCTCAACTTCTGCTACTTCGTCTAGGGAAGTTCGTACAAGAATCGTGTTTGTTTTGTCATCATCAAATAGGGGAAGATTGTTGGGTCTATTATAGATTTGATGATACAAAATAAGAAGAATGAAACATGAAGGATTAAAAGTGACAAGAAGGGAAACTACAAAAAGATGGAGGATTTGGAAGATTCTAGAAGATATGCTTAAAACATTATTTAGTTTTCTAATTGTATTGTTTCCTAACTATATTATGATTCCTCTTGTAAACCCTAGATGTCTCTAGTATATAAAGAGACATAGGGTCATTAGTTTTATAGTACGTACAAGATGTAGACGTCTAAAGGTGTGTGTGTGTGGGAACCTAGGCGTAGGGAAAACGTCTAGGGTTTAGTTAGTTAGTGATAGATCAAGTCTTTGATCTTTATAGTTAGTTAGATTATGATAATAAAGAAACCTTATTTATAATGATGTTGATTCTATGTTTGAATATTCCGCTTTCATTATTATGTGTTCCTAGATATAATATTAGACCTCGTCTAAGAGCTTACAACGATCTTCACAGTTACCGTTACTAACAATTACCCCTCAATATTACCGTTGGAACAGTACTTTAATACGACAAATAGTACTTTCCACATAAGTAGTACTTTCCCAAGCAGTACTTTCATGAAATTAAAATCAGTACTTTCCAAAATTCCTTTGTAAAAACTAAGTATACATACATATCCTCCCCTCAAAAAATGCATAGGACTATACTAACATGTCACACCCCCAATTTACCTGTTTTGCTGCGGAATGGAATTCCTGGGGATTGACTGTCATAGCACCACATCACAGTTATATTGAACGACCTAAAGTGTCGTTTGGAAAACACATCGTTTGATTTAATAAAATAATCAGAGTTTACAAAGTAGGTCCCAAATGTAAATCAACTTGTGCGGAAATAAGTTTGTTACAATTCAAACGATGTTTTAAAGTACATAAAACCCAAGTGAGACGCGTCGTCACCACGACTCCATGATGTGTCGAAATGCATGCCATGAAGTGAATGCCTTAGATACCTGAGATAAAACATGCTAAAAAGTGTCAACACAAAGGTTGAGTGAGTTCATAGAGTTTGTGTTGAAATGTAAAGCCTTTAGAAATCGTTTATGCAGCAAAGGCATTGTGAATCCACTCAGTTCCAAGTCCCGCCCATACAAAACTTGCAACCTGTGTGTTCACAACCCATTGCCAAGATGTGTATAGTGTATGTTCAAGCCCACATCGTCAAATGAATTCACAACATAGTGCCTAACTTAATGTATCAATAGTTACTTGATATAACAAGTATGAGTGTTGATCAAATCGTTCCAAGACCGTTAGTCCATGATTGTACCAAGTCCGTTAGTACATGAATATACCAAGTCCGTTAGCCCAATGTTATACCAAGACCGTTAGCTCAATATTATCCAAGTCCGTTAGATCAATATTATACCAAGTCCGTTAGCTCAATGAATATACCAAGACCATTAGCTCTATGAATATGATATGGAAGTTCTAAGTGTGGCAAAACTGTTACTACGCATGACTAAGCATTCAGTTCAGTTAAACATGTAGTTTCAAATAATCATGATAGTTATGAAAATAATTGAGCATGTATCTCCCCCAAAACAGTTATGAAAACAAGTAAAAGCAGGGGCTATGAAAACTCACTTGGTGGAATGATGTGAAGACAAAAGTGAGTACACCGAGATGTAATGTGATACGTTAATCTTGACCTATTGTGAAGGATATGATACGTCATGAGTTGCAATGTAATGTTATGCATGCACTTCGTATGTTATTTATACCATTTACGGGTTTTGAAAATATTACTCGTCGTCGAAAAATACTCTTTTGACGTCTTGACCCTTCAAAAATGACTTTACATGTTTTTACGTCAAAATGTCATCCTATAATGGTTTTATAATGATTTTTGGTGAAATTACCACTTTTCGTCGCAAAACAATGTCGTCGGAAAAATCATGAAATCAACAAAAATGACTCCGGAAAAGTAGTCGTAAAATTGTGTACGTCGATCGTTAGAGAACGAACTCGATGGTTTTGGAAAGTTTGTATCGATATCTAGAAGTTTCAGTTCAGGAGTTTTCGTCCAAAAGGTCTCGATCATAAAGATATTAAGGGTTAAAATTGGTGGTTTTTGCTAATTGTGTGCAGAAAATAAGTTTCGGCCAAGTTTGAACGTCCGTAATTGATTCACTATAAATCCGCTTGACAAACAGCTTTTTGTTTTGAAAAATATGGCCGGTGAACTTGATTTTTACTAGAAGACATTTCGTTCCAAAAAGTTTTGCATCATAGTTAAAAACTGCCGCAAACATGGTCGTTACAGCTAATGAAATACTTGTAACGTAAAAATAATATAGTTTTTCAGAAAATAATAGTTACGGCAACTTTATGAAAACGTGTATATATTTGTCGTTTCAAATCCGTTTTCTACGTATAATATGTCCTTAGCTTCGTATCGAAGTAAACTAATATATTTTTGATAAGTCGAAATAATTTGTGAAGCTTAAGGCTCGTTTTTGACCCGAAAATACTATAAACAGCAAAGCTGAATTTTCTGAAAAGTGTTTAATTCGTCGTCAAACTTTAAAAATTCACCACGGCTTCGTTATAACTCCGTTTTTATCCGTTCAAAAGGCCACGGATTCGTTTTAAAGTATATTTTCTAAATATCAAGGCCAAAATGTCGTACCATCAGTAGGTTTTTCCAGAAATCCGAATTAAGGACAGAACACCAAAATATAGTTATCGAAAATAGT